>JAMPIV010017563.1:0-98223 GCA_024509875.1 Oreohelix idahoensis
CGTCACATGATGATAATATTTTCTTCTCTCTCTCTATGCTTGGATACTATTTGGCCAGTCGATCATTGTAATTTAACAAACGGTGAAAGCCAATTTTAAATCTTGGCTGCTATGAAATTAAACCACTAAATGTAATATGACTGGCAATTGGATACGAAAAGCACCTTGTAAATAGTTTTTTTTATTTAATTTTACCAAGTAACATAACGCCACACATAAAAAAAAAATGTAAGCCCACTGATTATCACACACTACTATTGTCACATTCCATCTTAGAATTTTTTTTTCATTTTCAGTTTATTTTTTCTATGATATATTTGTAAAAAGGGTACTGCCATGTTTCCATTGTACGAAGGTTTAAACAAAAGCAAGTTGTTTTTGTGCTGTAGTAAATATGTTTGATTTGTCACTAACATGATTTTTTTTTTTTTTTTTTTTACCCCATTAGTTTTTGTAAGTAAAAAATACGTAGTACTTTGTTCACTACGCATCTTTAATGTGGCACATTTTATCCACAAATAAAAGTGATTACACTTGACTGTATTTCTCTTTTTTAGACATTGATAGGCCAAAATAACTCAAATCAAAATCTGGATTTAGTGAAAATCTGACATTAATTGTTTTGGAAATGCAGTTAGTTGAACCTTTTCATTCTCTGTGAAGCAAGGAGCCACTACTGCAGTTGATCCATGCCGGAGGCCCTGTGCAAAAACATTCAGTTCCCTTGCAGTTATGGTTCTTTGTAGTAGTTTTTTTTAATATAATGAGGCTGCCAACCTCTGCACAAACCTCATGTTTAGTTGCTTCTTATAATTTGCTGGACAGAGCAACAGTCCTGTTTATTCTGACTCCTCAAAGACCTGAGGAAACTACATGCAGCATTTGATTGGCATGCATAAATTTTATTAAACACCCTGGCACTGTAGATTGTGCAAGTAGATAATTTTGATTGATCTTTCTGCTTTGGCCACTGTCCACTTTGTCTTTGCTTGTCAACCACTGTTTATTTCTGTCATAAATGTCCTCTTTAACACATCAAGTTCTTGGATTGTTGGTTTAAACTGATAACCTAGTTTCCTCAGTAACATTTTTCCCATTTGTTTTTTACACATATCAGATGTTACCCAATTGTGGTAATGAATTGTATGTTTTTTATTTTACTTCATGAACTGATATTATTGCTGTTTTTCTTTTGAAATTTGGCTAAAATCAGGTAGTGTAATAAAAATATCAAGTCATCATATACCATCCACTCTACAAAGACTGCCTGTACATTATTGTGAAAATAGTTATTTTTTTTAAATTTATCACTTACAGCCGAGCCACTTTCTCTTGAGACAAAGAAAAAAATGTTAGCAATCTTCCTACATAGTTTTGAAGACACAAAAGTTTGTGAGGTACTTAGTTCTGTTTTTTTTTTTTTTTTTTAAAATTTTAAGTTGGGTAATTAAAGGACATTTACTTATTTAGCACCTGAAAAAATAGTGGCAATAATAAAACAGTTTGACAGTAATAGTGATGTCAAAATGAAATGACTGTTGTCTTTTGGTAACTGATGAATGTATGAAAGGGATGGTCAAATTTTTGTTACGAACATTTTTGTCACAAATATGTTAACTTTAACAATGTTTATTCATGGCTTGAAATTTACAAGACATATATAACATTCCACGCAAAGCTTGAAGCGTATCCACATGCCTGTGTATTTTTGAATGCAGCTGGAACTGTTCATTGTTTGAATACTTTAGATCAGCAGTTGCTATTTGATCAGGATTGTAGAATAGATGGAAGGAACCAGAAAAAAAAGCACAAGTGGAACATGAGGTGAGGAGAAGATGTTGGCATTGGATAGGACACAAATAAAAGGAAACCAGTTGATAGCATTACTTGGCAGTCCTTATTATGGAATCACCAAAGTTAAGAGAAACAGAGGAAGGACTTAATAACATAGAGAGAAGGGAACTGGAGATAGACATGAAAGAATTACAAAAAAGACATGGAAAGATCTTGAACAGGATAGGAAGGTTTGGCATGACTTTGTTGAAGGCCTGTACACCACAGGATAGGAAGGCTTGGCATGACTTTGTTGAAGGCCTGTACACCACAGGGTACACCACAGGGTACACCACAGGGTGCATGAATGATATCAGTTTCTAAGTTTGTAAACAGTGGATACAAATACAAGCATAAGTTCATTCTGACATTCTTACAAGGCAATGCTTCATTCATTACTTGAAGCTGGCAAGGAGCATGATGACCACATTTAAAGATCTCCGTCAGTTAAAAGTTTGTGAATAACTCCATTTTTTTATTGACGATAAAGATGTTGTGCTAAATCTGCTAAGAAGCACGCTTGTTAAGTCCAAATATTGTTCAAACACAAAAGTTATTAACTGTTTTGGCTTAAAGAAATAATTTGTTACCCTTCTTCATAGCAGGAAGTTAAGTTATTGGGTCCATGAATTTCCATAAATTTCCCCAGCTGATATAAGCTTCAGCAAAGCACTGCCTACTAAAGGCAAGAAACATCAGCAATGTATGAAGGAGGTTATTGAAGCTGGAGGCTGTTATACATTGAACTGGGTATCATTGCTGTGGTGCAGCTGATCAGTTGGGCTCAAAGATGTTGGCTATGGGTTACATTCCTATGTGTATGCAAATGTTATTTTATGTTATATATTGCCTAATATTATTTTTACTACATCCTGTGCTTTCATCGGTGCAGCAAAGTTTACATTTCCTGCTATTGATTTCAATTCCACTATGCACATGTCCTTTGGGATTTACTCCCTTTTTGTTTCTATTTTTTATAAGCTCTTTGCCTCAAAGCCATCCATAGTGTCACATAACAGAAACACTAAAAAATGTAGTAGTTTTCAGGTGAACATATCATTGCTACAGATTTATAATTTCCAACATGGAATTTTGAAATCCAGGATTTTTAACATTCTGTTTAATAAGTGTATAGGAAATTCTTTTCATTCCTCAAATGTGGAAAATCCCAATAATACTGGGCATCTGGAGAAATCAGTCACTTTATTTTGCGTAGGGATCCTGGACTGAAAAAGATTAGGAATTTTGTTACGGTCCACTCTTGCCGTAATGCATCGTAAGTTTTTGTTCTTGAGTCGAGAGTGCCACTTTGGCTGATGTGAGATGAGTCATATTGTTATAGGATTTCTGTAATATTGTCTATCCATCTACTTCTCTGTGACCTAAAACCAGATCTTATAGTATTGTAGTAATTTATTAGGCTCTATACTTATGAGATAGCCAAACTGCTTTATTTTCTGTCTCTGTGTACTTGATGCCGGATGTAGTTCCTACAATTTTACTGAAGTTTTCATTTCTCATTCTGGTCTCTCCTGGTAACATTCCTAAGCATTTCATCTCACATGATAAGATTTTCCTCACCTGTCAGGGTTAATGTTTGATACTGATAGCAAAGAGTTGTAATAATATACTACCTGATTCGACAGTGGTGAGCATCTTTTCTTTATTAACCTTCCTTAAATGCTTATCCCCTAAATATTTTTAATTTTTTCTACAACTGTAATTTTGAAACTGCCTTGTGAAGTAACAATAGTATGGGTGTCGTCATCATTTATATCAGTTTTAGAATGTCAACATCATGCTGTGTAGATAGATATCATTCGGTAAACTGTTTTATTACTTATAGTAGAAACATTTATGCAAATACATTTTAAAAGACAAATAAAAATGTTCGTAAACATTTGTGTAGTCATTTTTGTAAACAATAAAAAATAATGATAAATGTGCACTTTCATCTTTCCCATTCATTTAATAATTTTGTTGTTTGTTTTTTCTTATTTTTTAAACTTAGAGATCACGTGACATACTGTTTTTTTGTGTGTGTTGTCTAGTACCCTTTTTGTAGTTGACAGTTGTAAAAAGGGCTACAAATTTAACTTAACCATGTCTTTCACTAAACACAACTACAGGACCAATTTTGTTAAATTTTCATATTTATGGTTTTGGCATTAATTTGTAAAGACATTTTCAGATTTGATCTAAATCAAATAAGAATAAAGGGCGTTTAAATGATGACTTGATGCTTCAGTTTTGAGGCTGTATTTGTTCATAGTGCATCCACTAGTGTCGTTTTTATTTTCTTCTAATTTTACCTATTGGTTTATGTTATCTGTTTTCACCAGCATCATTCCTTTTCGCTCCCTGTGGAACATAGGGCAGAAACAGTTACTCTCCATCGATTTCTATCCTGGGCTGTCTTTTTCAGCTGTGCCCAAGTCATTCCAATTTCCCTAGCCTCCTCTTCAACAGTTCTTCTCCAATGTCTCTTTGGCCTCCCCACTCTTCTTTTCCCCTGTGGGTTCCAGTCAAGGGCAATTCTGGCTGTGCTTGATTTTTCTCTTCTGAGTGTATGTCCTATCTATCTCCACTTTCTTACCTTAATTTCTGTTTGTATTGGCTGTTGCCAGCATCTTTTCCTTAGCTCTATATTTGTTATTACATCTGGCCATCTTATACGGAAGATCCGTCGGAGACATCTATTTACAAATGTCTGTAGCTTGGAGGTGATACTCTTTGACTCATGCCATGTCTCTGAGCCATACAGCAAGACTGACTTCACATTTGAGTTAAAGGTTCTAATTTTGTTCTCTCTGGATATAGCTGAGGAGTTCCATATTGGTCGAAGGGCATTAAAAGTGCATCTGGCTTTATTTATCTTTGAGCAGACACCACCAGCTGTTCCCCCCTTGTTTGTCAGTGTTACTCCCCATATATGTAAAGCAATCTGTTTTAAGAAGTCACAAAATTTGATGCACCATGAAGACTACAACGTCTGCTTACCATTGTAAACTTTAACACCATCAAGTTTGAACACTTAGTGCCAGCATCTTTTGTATGTTAAACTTTGCCATGGCTTGAATATGGTTTGTAGAGTCAGATATTGAGAATGAAATATCTTAATTGCTAATATTCAGCAAATGAAAGTGCCTGTATTATGTTACACATATTTTTCATTGTTTTTTTTTTTTACATTAAAAACTTTAATAAAAAATATATTTCTGTAAATAAATGTATGTATTGTTTGTTAAAAAAAACTTTTATATATTCATTTCTGAAATTTTCATAATGGTCACTTTTGAGAGGATGAAATGGTTATTGGTGCTTTTGTATACAGTGTGTACAAAGTTATGAAAAAAAATTGAACTTAAAACACCCAGACATACCTGACAGGTACCAAATTTTGGTTTCAAAAAGTCTGACATTCTGTTAAAAAGCTAGTGCCATGATTGCATATTTATACTGTTCTGGGTGGGTTTGAAAAAAAATCGAAAAAAGGTGATTCGTCTTACGAGGACAAAAGACAAAGAAAGTAGTCTACGTTACAGCCACAAGGCCTTCGTCAGGAAAAGAAAGAAAGTGAAGGCTAGATAGAAGACATAAGAACTTAAAGAAATATAAAAATAAATATAAATAAAAATAAAATCTAGGTACTTCCCTGAAGGCGAAGCATGGCTGAAAAGGAAGTGGTGTTGTTGCCTCAACAAGAGATGGATTCAGAATTTATTAAAAGAGTCATTTGACTTTCAGTTGTCTCATTTTAACTTTCTTTGTTTTTTTTTCTCCTGCCTCTGTCTAAAGTCTCATTCTCTCACACTTTCTTTCTCACTTTCCCATCCAGCATTTTTCTTCATCTAAACTGTTTTGCTGTCATACATTTGCTGTTATTTTCCGTCTTTTCCTCCTTTTGCCCTCAGACTTTCTTTCCTATCAACACTTCTACAGTCTTACTACAGTGTAATTGAAAAGTCACTCCTCGTTTTTAAACATTTATTGCTTCACTCCTATTAAACTAATTTGTATGAAAGAATGTCAAAAGACAGGGAATTAACAATTATTTTATTACATAAATGCTGCATCACATTAACATTTAAACTCAGAGTGAGATTTGGCCTGTTTAACACATGAGCTCAAAGCAGGCAGCAATTTTTCGTCTCCCTTGTAACCTCAGTTTATTGGCTTTTTTTTTTGTAGACATGTTTTTTTATTCTGTAAATAACAATAACATGTATTAGTCAAATGGCAGTCATCGTCCCTTGTTTTGATATTTGGTTCATATATATCCAGTAGTTAAAAGTGAGGATATAAACATCTAAAATAGGGAGCGACTTTTCAATTACCCACTAGTTTATTTTTTATTTTTAAACTCTCATACCTTTTCATGTTTCATACCATTTAGTGTGTGTATTCCTTTACTTTACTTCCAGTTTGTTCATCATTCTTTGACTATAATACCATTTGTATGTGTTTTCGTTTACTTTACTTCCAGTTTGTTCATCATTCTATTACTTTCATACCATTTAATGTGTGGTTTCCCTTACCTTATTTACAGTTTTTCATTCTTTGACTCTCACATTTTAATGTGTTTTTTCCCTTACCTTATTTTCAGTTTGTTTTTCATTCTTTGACTCTCATACCTTTTAACATGTGTTTTACCTTACCTTACCTTTGGCTCAGAGTCGACAGTTCAGTGGTATCAACTATGTCATGGAAGAGGCCATCACAGGAGATTTTGCTCTTGTCAAGGCTTGGAAGTCAGACAAGGCTGGTAACCTCACATTCAGGTATTCACCAAACAGAAAAGTAGGAACTTCGCATTATGGTTATTATGTTACTGCTGACTGCAGCCATTATATTCTGTCTGTCTGTCTATTTATCTATCGATAAACTTTAGCTCCCCAAGGAGCAAAGGCCTTCAGCAAACACATGCCAAGGCCTCCTGTCACATGCCATCAGCTCAAGTTCTTGCCACATCTTCATCTTTTTCACTTCTGTCCCCAGTTGTCTTCTCCCTTTTTTTTTTAATCAAAAAAAGTCTTTGGGGCAAACTCATCATTTAAAACAAATTGCTCCAGAAACCACTGCTGCAAGAGCACATGAATGCTTTGATGCAGATTTCCAGCGAGGAAGCCAGCTGTAGTGGTGGCTCTATGCATAAAAGGATGACTTCACTGATCTCGTCAAAGACAACATAAAGGCTACTTTTGATAAAATAGAGGGCAAAAGAAATAGATGAAAACCAGAGAAGAGAGATAATGGATATCCTAACATGTGGTATTGGGAGAAGTCAACATTAGAATAGATGAAAACCAGAGAAGAGAGATAATGGATATCTTAACATGTGGTATTGGGAGAAGTCAACATTAGAATAGATGAAAACCAGAGAAGAGAGATAATGGATATCCTAACATGTGGTATTGGGAGAAGTCAACATTAGAATAGATGAAAACCAGAGAAGAGAGATAATGGAAATATGTGGTATTGGGAGAAGTCAACATTAGAATAGAGATAATGGATATCTTAACAATTGGGAGAAGTTCAACATTAGAATAGATGAAAAACCAGAGCAGAGAGATAATGGATATCTTAACATGTGGTATTGGGAGAAGTCAACATTAGAATAGATGAAAACCAGAGAAGAGAGATAATGGATATCTTAACATGTGGTATTGGGAGAAGTCAACATTAGAATAGATGAAGAACATCAAGATCTGAAATCTTTGGAGAGGCATAATAATGAAATATAGATATATGATGACATAGGTATTGATGGAAAAGATATAAGAATACTCAATAACTTTTATTGGGAGCAAACTGCCACAGTAAGATCTGGAAGGAATTATTCACCATACATAGACATAAAAAGAGGTGTCAGACAAGGTTGTGTGCTATCCCCCTGCCTATTTAATTTATACACCGAAAAAATTTTCAAACAGATACAGGAAATACCAGGACTAAACATCAGTGGAAGGTCAATAAACAACCTTAGATATGCAGATGATACCATGTTGTTAGCTGAAAGCGAACAGGAGTTACAAGAACTAGTGAAGCAAGTGAACAGTATAAGTCATGAATATGGACTCGACATTAATATTGAGAAAACAAAAACTATGATAATTAGCAAAGCAGACGATAAACCCACATTAAAGATAAGCGTAAATGGGAAAACCCTAGAACAAGTCAAGAGCTACGTATATCTTGGTCATATAATAACAGAAGATGGCAGATGTGAAACAGAAATCAAGAAGAGAATAGGAATGGCCAAGGCTACATTCAACAACATGAAACGTATACTGACATCAAAACAGTTATCTCACAAATTAAAACTGAGAATAGTAAAGTGTTATATATATTCTGCATTTCTGTATGGGGCAGAAACATGGACAATGTATAAGCATTTGGAAGAAAGAATTGAGGCTCTTGAAATGTGGATATATAGAAGAATGGAGCGTATCTCAAGGAAAGAGAAGAAAACAAATAAGGAGGAACTAGAAAATCTAGGTATGAAAAGATGTAGCAGGGAGTGAACTCACTGGTTACCAATTCAAAGTGTGTGTAACCATGGTGTGTGCTTTCACCAGGTGGCAGATGGCAGGCCTAGTGAAGTATTTCAAGATTTTACACACACAAGTCTCTTTTGTTTATCTTCCAAGTAAATGCTATTGTGTATAAGTACTGGCCATCTCCGCCAGAGTTGGTGATTCCTGGATGAACTACTTTTTCCTCCTTTGTTCAACCCTCAACTCGTTCTCTTCCTTCTCCATTGTTATTATGGTGACTGATCGTATAGTGGATTTTATAATGATTATTGACCTGGCCTACATACAACAACTCTCAAGGATAGACTCAAACATATGTTTTCTCTCTTGCAAAAACATTTATTTACATGTAATATTCTTCAATAAACAGGTAATACTTCATAGAGCTCACATACAGCATACTATAATTCTTATACATGTAACAAGTCTTCTATACTCCATACTTACATGCTAGAGCATGCAGGTAGTTCTTAAAGAAGTCGACTCTCCCAGTCGCTTACTTGTCGTAACTATTTCTGTAGACGACTCATTGGTTCACTCTCTGTGAACTCACTCTGATAAAAATATGGTTTTCCTCTTGGAATTCATTCTTACCATCTATTCGTATATAACAGTACCAAGCTTGACCATCAATGTATCATTCAAATACTTCTCTTCTCTGGGTTGCTTAGTCAACAAAGTAGTCAACATTTGTTTGACATGTCGACTTGGGATTTCTGATTTACTTCTCCTGCAATTTTCATCAATATGAATGATAAGTTCAAAACCATACTTACAGGCAATTCCCTGAATCTCTCCCGAAATACACTCTCTACTGTGACTATAAGAACTTTCTTAATCATCTTCTACTCTGTCTATACGAAACTTCTTAGTTATCTTGTATAGTTACTGACTAGAGCTATCACATCCTCTGAACCTTCTAAAATGTATGCTATTTCTGTCTAACCACAGAATCTGTTAATCTTCTGAGTTATCTCTACAGCTTATGCATTTTCTGTATAACTTCTGAACTAATCTGTATAACCACAGAATCTGTTAAAACTGGTGGCAACCGCCCAAAAGCACTTCTTGCTTCTTCAACTTCTGAAACCCCGACTGCCCTTCAGAAACCCGCACACCTTTCTGACCTCTAGTCATTGTTACCTGGTGCGTTTCTTTCGCTACCTCTGATTAGTTCCCTAATCTGTTTTCCAGCTCAAACTATTGGTCGAGCTTTATTTACTACTCACTAGAAAAATACTCACGTTTTACTAACGCAAGCGAAGTTAGTGAACCGTTGTCTGTTATTTTTAATCCTCACTCTATTTTCTTCCTCGTGAACTGTTTTAAACGTTCACCCAACCTTGGCAATGTATTTATAATGCCTGGGCAAACCCTACAGTGACATACTTTAAGCATTCATATAACCTTGCCAGAAGCATAAACAATGCTTGGGCAAACCCTACGGTGACATACTTAAAGCGTTCATATAACCTTGCCAGAAGCATAAACAATACTTGGGCAAACCCTACGGTGACAAAGAGAACTAATGGGGGAGATCAAAGTTCAGCAGCTAAAGTACTTTGGCCACATAAAAAGGCATAACACCTTGCAGAAGACCATAATAGAAGGGAGAGGTGAAGGCAAACGTGCAAGGGGAAGACAGCGCTACAAGTGGGAAGATAACATCAAGAGATGGACAGGGAAGAGCCTATCAGAGTGCACCACCAAGACAAGAGACAGAAGACGTTGGAGATCCTTTACAGCCAACCTTCGTTGTGGAGATGGCAGCTGATGATGAATGATGAAAATTTGCAGTGGTCAGCTTGATGCTGTTTGCCTTACTTTGCCAATCTGTCTGGTTTTCTTAGAATTTATGGTTTAATTTTTTTGTTTATTTTTAGTTAATTTTATTTCCTGTACATCTGATTTCTGAGGTTCCTTTAAACCTGAGCATATGTACTTGTTTCACCTTTTCACATCAGTTGTAGATTGCCATATCTTCACAGTTTTTGGGAAATCAGTATACACTGTGTCACCTTTGCATTTACAGAAATGCCTTTCTTCTCAATTTCTTTCACATGCCCACAAGAAAAACACAAGCAAGGACAAAGTTATTATATTTACTGCTTTAATGGTAATTAGGGTCCAGTGAGAAAATAATATGGATACTGCTTACTTTCCACGCATCTTCATCAGAGATGACTAAGGAAGGCTGAGGATTGGTTACCACTTTACCTTATTAAAATGTGAGGGGTATGTGCACATTGTACAAGTGGCATCGTGTGAAGCGACGGAGGAGAGACCACTCTCATTCTTCTGTAAAAATAATTTGGTTACGAGCAGTGATCAATCAGACACTGGCTTATGTATCTAAGAGAGCCATGAGGATTGATTCAGGCCCATGTCAGTACATACTTGCGCCCAAGCAAACTTTGCAACTCATACACGATGCAATCTACAGGCTTTATTCCTCTAAAGAAGGCAGCTCCCGCCACCCTTCCATTGTTGTGGCTCTGCATTGATTGGCTTGAACCAGAGTACTGTTATTTGCAGATTTCATATTGAAAAGTAGATTTATATATATGCATATCACCAAGAGCTAACAGTCAGTGATGGTGGATCAAAGACTATATATATATATATATATATATATATATATATATATATATATATATATATATATATATATATATATATATATATATATATATATATATATATATATATCAGAATTGAAAATTCAGATTGATCATATATAAATAAACAAGAAGTTTAGATCATCATCCATTCATCACCACCCTTCAGTTCCCCAAGGAGCATTGACCTTCAACAAACTTATGCTAAGTCTTCCTGACCAGGACCATCAGCTCAAGGTCTTTCCATGTCTTTCTCATTCCTTTCATGTGTTCTTTGGTTTCCCACTGCCTCTCTTACACTGGGCATGCCAGCAGCTGTGACGATCATCATTAAATAACAAAAGTATGTAAAGGGGTAGGTGTGGCATCAATCTGTTTGCCAAATAAAGATGAAACTTGGAAGCTGCATAACACATTGCTACAGACAACAACTGAAAAATGTATGGTTACAATATCCAATAGATGTTGTCAGCATCACGCCGGCGGCCTTAACCTTCCCAGAGTTGCTCTGGTACCTAATTTGTGAGGCTGGGTCGACTCCAGAGCTGTTTGCGGTCTAAAAATTCCCGCCTCAACTGGGGATCAAACCATGGACCACCGAGCTAGTAAGCCAGTGCACTAACCACTGCGCTACCGCGGCTCCATAAATAAGATAACGGGAAGAAAAAAAAGCAGATTTAAACAGAAGCAACCAGATGTTTCTGAGCTAAAGTTCATGAACTAAATATATAAGCATACCAAGAAGTAGCAGAAGAGACAAGATGAAATGTACTGATGACGTAAACTGCGTACTGTCAATGCAGCGGTAAATGGATACCTCAATCTGCTCATGAGTTAGGGAAGGCAAAGGCAGCGAGAAAGGGAACTGGTTGCCCCATATAATAAAAGCTGGGACCTAGCATCGTGAAGTTCTATCACTTCACACCTAGTATAGTAAAGTTCTAACACTTCACACCTAGTTATAGTAAAGTTCTAACACTTCACGCCAAGTATCTTCTTCTTTGATCCTTAGCCGCCGACCGTCAACACAGTCTGTGGCCATCATGCCTGGTGGCGTCTTGTAGGGCAACAACAAATTGATTCCACTTTGCTCAGTCGGTGGCCATCCTTCGTACAGTGTCCCAACTCTGGTTCATTCTTTGCATCTCATCCTCCACAGTCCTCCGCCAAGTTGTATTTGGTCGGCCTCTCTTTCGTTTTCCTTCAGGGGTCCATATCATAGCTGTTCTTGTGATGGCATCAGGGTCTCTTCTGAGGACATGGCCAACCCAACTCCAGCGTCTGCCAGCTATGATGGTGTGCATGTCCTCTTGCTTGCTCAGAGTAAGCAGATCTTGGCTGGTGATGGTATTCGGCCAAAAGATTCAGAGAATTTTTCTTAGGCATGTTGTGTGAAAAGAGGACATTTTCGACATTTCCTTCTCTGTAACTCTCCAGCATTCCGCACCATGGAGAAGCACAGAAAGCACACAGTTTTGATATAATCTTAATTGTGTGCTTGTGCTGTACTGAGAGGACTTCCAGATGTTGTTTAGACTAAAAAAGGCTGTTCATGCTTTGTTCATTCTGTTGTTGATGTCTTTGCTTGCTCCGCCGTCTGGTGTTACTATGTATGTGAAGGTGTCTGTCTGTTCCAGTTGTTGATTCCTTACTGATATGGGCTCAGGGTTGCTCACATTGAGCGTCATGACCTCTGTCTTCTTTAGGTTGATGTTCAAGCCCACCTGCTGGCTATACTTATTAAGTCTATTGGCCTTTTTTTTTCCTGGATGTGTTGATGTGAATGTGACGCCAAGTATAGAAAGATCTAACACTTCACGCCTAGTATAGTAAAGTTCTACCACTTCACACCTAGTAAAGTAAAGTTCTAACATTTCACACCTAGTATAGTAAAGATCTAACACTTCACACCTAGTATAGTAAAGTTCTAACACTTCACGCCTATTATAGTAAAGTTCTAACACTTCACGCCTATTATAGTAAAGTTCTAACACTTTACACCTATTATAATAAAGTTCTAAGACTACTGATAAGGGTGGAATTAGGATGCCGTCAAATTACCACCTCTATCGACACCAGGTATTACAATGCAAGATGTGGGTGTCTTATCTGGTTTAGATTGTTGCTGTGTGTGTGTTGCAGTAGAACAGTTCAGGGTACACCACAGGCAACATGACGTGTAGAGTCATAAAAATGGTAACTTCGCTTTAGGTTTATACCATTTATTGCACGCCACAAAACAGTCATGATACTTATGTTATTATCAGCATAGGTACAAAGAATGCAGCATTCAAACTCATGTTAACTGACAGTCATGTAGAAGTCAATACTCAATAGTTGTATGGAAAACAAATATCATAGCGAAGCTTGATAAATAATGCATATAACTTCTGCAACCGTGGTCAGCTGCAGATCCTTAATGTTCATAGACAATAATAATTATTCCTTCCTGATGCTAGCAGATCAGATGTATACAATACGTCCGTTTACTGTCTGCACGTGAATAGCATACATGGATTACAGGTCAGCTCGACCTTTATAACCTTCCTAAGTCTAACCATCTGACTTGGACGTGATCTCTGATATAACGAATCCTGGAACACAGACAATAGTCTTGTTGGTCTAGAGCGACCCATATATATATAATTAGTTCAGGTATAAAGATACCGGTGACTTAATCCTAGTCAAAGTACCTCTCCATTTTGAATCACACAGGCGAGCAAAAAGGCGACAAAATGACGAACCTCTAGATGATAGCATAAAGTTCGATACAAGAGGAATTACCTTATTTCGGAAAATCAACCATGAACATATGCCTCCAGGCAGGCTTGACTAATACCGGGAAATAGTCTAGTTAGCTAACTAACTCACAAAGACAATGTATTTCCCTCAGAGAATCACAAGACACAAGGCGCGTCCGCTCGCTAATCAGTCCATTTCTCAACTCCCCCGACCTGGGCGGAACCACAAAACGACAACCCAGTCGAGACATGCGCAGAGCGACAATCTCTGAGTCGCTGTTCACAATAAGACGATTCTAAGAACATTCGAGATAAAAGTCTTACACAGTCGCGCCTTTTATGGACATGAACAGAAGCGTTAAGAAAGGTTTCAAACATCTACAACAGTTGACTGATACTACCAAATAAGGAGATATGGTCACGCTTCGATCAAGACATTATAGACCGAACGTGTCTCTATACAAGAGGAAGTAAACTCATAAAGAATAGTAGTATCGATATTTCGGGTTCTGTCCCTTTGACCATAAAATATATATAACATGCATTTCAGTCAAATAATGATCATACATACGAAAAACGAACATACAAAGACTTTGGAAAAAAGTAATTAATTGTGCGTAACATTACCGCACCCTCCCGGGAAAAAAAAAATGAAACATTTTTTTTTTTTTAAATCCTGGAGCCGGAAAAATCTAGGCTCCTAACGCACGTATGATGCGCGGATATACCTAACAAAATAGCTCAACACTAGGAGCGAAACTGAGATCATATCCCAGGTCCTTAGAGAAAAATTTATCTAAGTATACGCGTATATATCCCAGGAAGGTGCCACCAACACAAACCACAATGATGGCAACATCATAATAAAAGTCAAATTATTCTCATACCAATATATGAAATCAAATATATTATTATGATATCATACAATGTGTTGCAAATAGCGGTGTAATATATTAATATACCGCACTATTTTATTACATTATGTAATGCATCAGTAACTAATAAGTAATACATGTGTTGATCTTCGTTGACATAAAACATTCAATAGAAGAAGATGTGGACATCATCCGCTCCCAATCTAGTACAGGACTTGATATACTCAAAGTTCCACAATGGACACAATCTCGCATCTTCAATGATGTGCTGCGAAAATATCAATAACACAAATCTTAAAGACAACTGGTAAATCTCTCAATACAATCCTGAAAATAATTTATTTAAATGTGGCCGAGTGATCTTTTGGCCCGTATATCACTAACTAAGCCTTCTTAGATAATTACATGGTACAATGTCATAAATTTCCCCCTCAAAAAAGTGAGAAAAAAAAATATCTACTAACATGTCATTATAACATTGGACTGTATATCAGGAAATACATATATGACAGAAGAATCATGTGGAATCGTGTGGGCATCTGGACAGAATGTCCGCCATTACATTATCCGAACCACGGATAGCTCGAACCGAGAAATGAAATGGTTGAAGAGCTATGGCATAACGAGTGGACCTCGAGCTCTTCAAGTTTTTGCTCTGAATAGCAGTAAGCGCTTTCTGGTCGGTTTCCACAATGAAATGTGCGCCTAGAAGAAATCTTTGTAACTTCAGAATAGACCATACCATAGCCAATAACTCACGGTCTAAAACCGAGTAATTCTTTTCTGCAGCATTTAATTTCCTAGAGATATACATCACCGGATGCAGAGTATCAGAATACTCCTGCATTAGTGCTGCCCCAATCCCAGTTGACGAGGCGTCACTTCGAAGAACAAAAGTCTTCTCAATAGTAGGTAACCTAAGAATAGGTGGAGATGAAAATAGGTCTTTAACCTGGTCCAATGAGGATTGACATTCTTTTGACCAGCGGATCAAATTAGGCGACCCTTTCTTCAATAAAGTAGAAAGCGGTGCCATAATGGAGGACAGATTCGGAATGAATCGTCCGTAGAATTGGATCAAACCTAATAGACTCCTTACTTGTTTCTTTGTCTTAGGGACCGAAATGTTAAGTATTTTTGAAACATTGTGGTCCTCTGTCTTTAAAAGACCATGACCAACACGATGACCTAGGAAAGAAATCTCACTAAATCCTATAAAGGCTTTAGAGGGTTTTGCAGTCAAGTTATACTCGCGAAGAGTAGACAGTAATTCGTATAAACCCAAATAGTGATCTTCCCAGGAATCACTGAATAGACAGATATCATCTAGATATGCTATGACATCTGTACGATATGCGAGAATTCGCCGCATCATGCGTACGAATGTAGCAGGGGCGTTCATAAGACCAAAAGGCATGAAATTCCATTGGAATAAACCCCTAGGTGTAGAAAAAGCTGTAAAAGGTTTGGCACGTTCAGTTAGCGGGACTTGCCAATAACCTTTAGACAAATCTAGTTTGGTAAAGAATCTAGAATTAGAAAGTTTATTGAGTAGCTCTTCTAATGAAGGCATAGGTTCAGCGTCGAACTTCGTAACTTGGTTCAATTTGCGATAATCTACGCAAATGCGAATGTTATTATCCTTCTTTCGAACAATAACCATAGACGAAGAGTATGCTGAAGTGGATGGTTCAATGATTTGCAAACGTATCATTTCATCCAATTCTTTCTCGACTTGAGACTGGAAATGGATAGGTATTGGATAGGGTCTGACTCTGATAGGATTATGATCAGTTAGCACAATGTCATGTTCAATGACATGTGTGTCCCGGGATGTCTGTAAGAACATCCTGAAATGTTTGCAACATCGAAGAAACTTGTCGATGTTCCTCAGCGGAAAGATTTGGAGAAACGGTCACGTTTTTCCAAGATTCCGTAGAATAAAGTGGGACCATAGAAAGAGGAAGATTGACATCAGAAAAAGTAGTTTCCTCATCCTGTATAACTGACAGCGATGAGTATTGACCATGAGGTACTTGAGAATTGTCCGTTGCCTGGAAAATAGGCTGCAAATAGTCTGGTCTTTCATGAAATTCCGTGAGCATATTTATGTGGAAAGTTTTATGCTTTCCATCAATATCGACAACATAGTCGACATCAGAAATTTTGGAGACTATTGCATATGGACCTTTCCATGCAATTAGAAGTCTGTTCTCCCTTGAAGGAAGTAGAACGAGAGCTTTGTCACCTGGACAAAGTTGTCGTAGACATCTATTCTTATTCGCAAACTGCCTTGCCTTTTCTTTAGCAAATTCGGAAGACGAAGTTGCTAGTCTGCATGCCTCAATGATTTTTTTCCTAAGAGCAATGACGTACTCATAAGAAGACTGAGTCTCATCGCTAATATTATCGGCAGTGATTAGATCGTGAAGTAAAGACATAGGGCCGCGCGGTTGCGCGCCAAAGACAAGTTCAAAAGGGGAAAACCCCGTATGTTCATTGGGGACCTCTCTATACGCAAAGAGAGCCGCGGGTAAGACCCTGTCCCAATCCTGAGGATGATCCTCAGTTATTTTACCCAGTAAAGTTTTTAGAGTCCTATTTAAACGTTCGACCAACCCATTAGACATTGGGTGATAGATACTGCTGAGAGACCTTTTTATATGTAGCATAGACATTACCTGTGACATAGTGTCTGATATCAGTTGAGTGCCATGGTCTGACAATATTTCTCCGGGAAAACCCAAGCGAGAAAATATCAGCCAAAGAGCGTCTGCGATATCAGCAGTTGAGATGCTCTTGAGAGGTATTGCCTCTGGCCAACGTGTGCACATATCGACACATGTAAGAATAAATTGATGTCCTCTAGCCGACTTAATTCTAAAAGGACCGATAATATCTATTGCCATTTTTTGAAAAGGGCGAATTGGAATGTCAGCAGCCTGAATAGGCGCAGCATGTCGTGGTCCTTTAGATTTGACCTCCTGACATACTTTGCAAGAGCGACAGTACATTCGTATGTCCTTGCTCACAAATGGCCAAAAGAAAGCCGCAAGAACTCTCGACTTTGTACGGGAAAAACCCATATGTCCAGCACATTGCGAGTCATGAGCATGTTGCAATATTTGCACCCTCATGCTCTTAGGCACAAGAATTTGTGAATGAGTGGATGTAGTCGAGTCTTGTACCATACGTACAAGTACGCCGTTCTTCATAGAAATCCAAGATTTTCTATTAGTATTTTGATTAGGATCACCTTTTTTTGCTAGAATGAAGAATTTTTGTAACGACGGATCTTCTTCTTGCAATTTGATAAATGAGTCACGTGTAATAGTCAAGTGACTATTTTGTTCATTTACTTCATCATTATTAGTTAATGAAGTTTGAGGTGGATCCAGAGCATGTGCTCTTGTGACCACCGTATTGGTAGCTTCAATGTTTTGCTCTTCCCAAACAGCAATCTGCTGTGGGGTACATTCCCTAACTCCGTGAATACGACCAATAATAAGGTCCGCAATAGGGTTTGGAAGTAGACACGCGTGGACCTCTCCCGTGAAGAAAGGAGTAGCAATATGTATTATGGCAGTAGGATATTTTTCCAACGTGCCACCAAATGTGACACATTTGATGACCTTTCCTGTAGCACAGAATGGATCTACAAGAGATTGCCTAACCCCGACAGTAGTACATCCAGAATCAAACAACACCGAGACTGGATTACTATTTACAAGCCCCTTATGTAATATAAGAGAACCTCTCCCATCATGAGCAACATTAGCAGGAAGAGCGGGCAAAGGATGACCACAGCTTAGAGTACTAATGGTTTTCGGATCAAATAAAGTACTGCATTGGATACATTTATTTGCCCTACCAAAGTCAAAAGATGAGCATCCGATAGCATTATGGTCTTTATTATTATTAACCTGTTTATCTGCTCCCTGAGATTCTTGTTGAACAGAGTTTGTCTGTTGATATCTTTTTCTCTTCTGTTGCGATCTACCGCGACCATTATTGCCTCTGCAATTATCATTAAAGTCCCTACTGTAATTTTTATCCTGGTTTGAGTTCCAGTTTCCATAACTGTCATTACCATCTCTATACTGTTGAGAACCTCTATTATCCTGGTATTGAGGTCTCTGAGAAAAATATTTTCCTCTATACCGATTACCTTTATGAAAATTTCCTAAAGTTACCGGGAATAGAATACCGTGTAATATTAGGTTGTCTCCAGTTCTGGGAAGAAGAATCTCCCTGAAATTGATTACCCTGGTTCTGGGCATAATTACGGTTACTCTTTTTATTGAAATTTTGCTGGCTACCCTGAAATTTACGCATAAAATTCGGGCCATAAGGTGCTGCCGAAGCAACTGGCAGACCTTCTTTTACCTTAGTGTTGCTAATGGTTATGTGAGGATGTGCAGTAACATACTGGCTACAGTATTCTTCCATTTCTTTTATATTTTTAGGCTTACGCTCATGAAGAAAAGAAAGAAAAGCTTCATTAACAGAAGACATAACCTTGTCTCTAAGAAGTAAGTCCATTAGGGCTTCAAATGTACTTTCTGTCTTAGACAGCTCAACCCATCGTAAAAAAGTAAGACGTATGCCTGAGATGAATTCTGAGAATTCAACTCCAGTTTCTGGTAACATGTTTTTAAATTTAAGACGATATCCGTCTTCGTTAAGTTGGTACTTCTTTAACAATGCCGCCCTGACAACCTCATAGTTGTTCTTGTCAGGCACATCTACCATACCCAACAAAGTCAAAGCATCACCTCTAAGTATCTTGGATAGATGATAAACATATAATGTTTTATCTATATTATGCACCTTACATGCACTTTCAAATCTATCTAGATAAAATGTTATATCATCAATTGAAGCATTGAATGCTGGTAAATTAAGCTTAAAATCAACAGCATTAGACTTATTAGCAGATGATACCTTATTGGCATCATTAGCATTACTAGATAACTTCAACTTTTCTAACTCCAAAGCTAAGAGTTTTTCTTCATGTTCCATTTTTGCTTTTCTCTCATCAGACTCTCTTTGTAACCTTCTTTCCTCAGCCTCAATTTCAAGTCTCTTATTTTCAGCTTCTTTTTCAAGTCTCTTATTTTCAGCTTCTTTTTCAAGTCTCTTATTTTCAACCTCAGCCTGAAGTCTCTTCTCCTGAGATTCTGCTTCTCTTTTTTGTTTTTCCATTTCCATTTGTAATCTCTTTTCATCTACCTGCATCTGCAGTTTTAAATTTTCAGCATCTATTCTCTTTTGTTCAGTTAGTTCTTTCATTTTCTTTTCCTCCGACTTCAATGCCTTGGCATATTGAACAGTCGCAAATTCTTCTAATTTATCACCTGTCTTCCCAAGGGCTTTACCCTGCTCAATAAAGTACTCAAATGTAGACATGATGTCTAAAATGTGAGTACAGAACCTGAAATAATTAATTATCTTATTTCAATCTTAATAGCAACAAGACTTAATAAAGTGCTTGTATAATTACTATGTTTACTCCAATCTCTGTGGGAAACAAGACTTGACACCAATTTGTATTATCAGTTGTACAATAATATCACAAGTCACCTCTTAATTATCAGTGCACTACCCAAATCAGTGCATAACCATCAGTTATTTATCATAACTGCACTACAATAGTGCATAAGCAACAAACCACCAGTTAGTTATGATAAGTGCACTATAGATCAATAGTGCATGAGCATATATGTAACAATAGTGAAAGCTAACTATGCAAGAACTATGCAAACAATAACAAGACAATGTAAACAATAACAAAGGTCACCAACAATGTAAACAATAACAAAGAAATGACGCTACAGTGTATACACAAAAATATACTTAAAGAACTGAATAATAGAAAAGAGGAGACCTACAAATACAAACAATCGAAATCGAAACTAAAAAACAGAAAGAAAGAGAGAAACAAAAAAAAAAAAAAATACAAAAAACGAAAATAAAGCACAACTCGTCACAACTAAACAGATATAGCAACGATTGTCGCTAGCAAATTTCACAGTAGGAAATTCGCACAGTCCCTAACGAAAACGCTAACAGTAGAACCTCTGTGACGTGGTATCATCTACTGAAAGACACCGCCCAACCGAGAAAACCCGCAGAAATATAAACATATAAATACAAATCCAAATAACATATAACATATAAACATGTAAATAGTGTGAAAATGTGAAAGACAGAAGGCTCAGTTAGAACATAAGGGCACAGTTCACAAACAAAACAGGCCACTTAACTTCTATGTATCCACAACGTCAGCACAGTTCAGAACAGGATGTGATCAGCATTCTTAGGACAATGATCCAACGTTGATCCATATCTGCTCTCGTAAACTGCCATGACGAAGGAAATGAGCTTCTATCAGGAAACAGCTTCTGACAGGAAACAGCTTCTGAACTTGACCTTCTGAATCTGCAACAGTAATTCTGAGACCGGAACAGTTGTTTCGGCACTTGTCCTTCTTCTCAACAGATCAGGAAATCCATTCGCTCGGTACTTGTCCTTCTATTTGTAGACAAACTTCAATACCGCCGAGCAGCGCCGGGTAGTTTCAAAATATCAACAACTGTCAATACTGCTGCGTCTTTCAAAAAATTTCATCAAAGGTGATGAAAAGTAACTGCAATGTTGTCTTGTAGTCGTGCTGATAACGCGAATGTCGTGGGTTCGGTCCCCACACTGGCCACCATGAATTGATAAGGGTGGAATTAGGATGCCGTCAAATTACCACCTCTATCGACACCAGGTATTACAATGCAAGATGTGGGTGTCTTATCTGGTTTAGATTGTTGCTGTGTGTGTGTTGCAGTAGAACAGTTCAGGGTACACCACAGGCAACATGATGTGTAGAGTCATAAAAATGGTAACTTCGCTTTAGGTTTATACCATTTATTGCACGCCACAAAACAGTCATGATACTTATGTTATTATCAGCATAGGTACAAAGAATGCAGCATTCAAACTCATGTTAACTGACAGTCATGTAGAAGTCAATACTCAATAGTTGTATGGAAAACAAATATCATAGCGAAGCTTGATAAATAATGCATATAACTTCTGCAACCGTGGTCAGCTGCAGATCCTTAATGTTCATAGACAATAATAATTATTCCTTCCTGATGCTAGCAGATCAGATGTATACAATACGTCCGTTTACTGTCTGCACGTGAATAGCATACATGGATTACAGGTCAGCTCGACCTTTATAACCTTCCTAAGTCTAACCATCTGACTTGGACGTGATCTCTGATATAACGAATCCTGGAACACAGACAATAGTCTTGTTGGTCTAGAGCGACCCATATATATATAATTAGTTCAGGTATAAAGATACCGGTGACTTAATCCTAGTCAAAGTACCTCTCCATTTTGAATCACACAGGCGAGCAAAAAGGCGACAAAATGACGAACCTCTAGATGATAGCATAAAGTTCGATACAAGAGGAATTACCTTATTTCGGAAAATCAACCATGAACATATGCCTCCAGGCAGGCTTGACTAATACCGGGAAATAGTCTAGTTAGCTAACTAACTCACAAAGACAATGTATTTCCCTCAGAGAATCACAAGACGCAAGGCGCGTCCGCTCGCTAATCAGTCCATTTCTCAACTCCCCCGACCTGGGCGGAACCACAAAACGACAACCCAGTCGAGACATGCGCAGAGCGACAATCTCTGAGTCGCTGTTCACAATAAGACGATTCTAAGAACATTCGAGATAAAAGTCTTACACAGTCGCGCCTTTTATGGACATGAACAGAAGCGTTAAGAAAGGTTTCAAACATCTACAACAGTTGACTGATACTACCAAATAAGGAGATATGGTCACGCTTCGATCAAGACATTATAGACCGAACGTGTCTCTATACAAGAGGAAGTAAACTCATAAAGAATAGTAGTATCGATATTTCGGGTTCTGTCCCTTTGACCATAAAATATATATAACATGCATTTCAGTCAAATAATGATCATACATATGAAAAACGAACATACAAAGACTTTGGAAAAAAGTAATTAATTGTGCGTAACAACTACACATCTAGTATAGTAAAGTTCTAACACTTCACACCCAGTATAGTAAAAGTTCTAACACTTCACACCTATTATAGTAAAGTTCTAACACTTCACGTCAGGTATAGTAAAGTTCTATCACTTCACACTTAGTATAGTAAATTTCTAACACTTCACATCTATTATAATAAAGTTCTAATGCTTCATAAGTATACTAAAGTTCTAACACTTCACACCTAGTATAGCAAATTTCTAACACTTCACACCTAGTAAAGTAAAGTTCTAACATTTCACACCTAGTATAGTAAAGATCTAACACTTCACACCTAGTATAGTAAAGTTCTAAGACTTCAAACCTAGTATAGGAAATTTCTAACACTTCACACCTAGTATAGCAAATTTCTAACACTTCACACGTAGTATAGTAAAGTTCTAACACTTCACACCTAGTATAGCAAATTTCTAACACTTCACGCCTAGTATAGCAAATTTCTAACACTTCACGCCTAGTATAGCAAATTTCTAACACTTCACGCCTAGTATAGCAAATTTCTAACACTTCACACCTAGTATAGCACATTTCGAACACTTCACACCTAGTATAGCAAATTTCTAACACTTCACACCTAGGCAAAAACAAAAATCAGAAGGGTCACTATAAGAGACTTGTTGTTCGCTGATGATGCTGCAGTCGTCACTCAAAGCCAACAGGAGCTTCAGAGCTTGATGAATCGCTTCACTAAAGCATGCAAGGACTTTGGCCTCACAATAAGTCTAAAGAAAACGAATGTGCTGAGTCAGGATGTGGGTGCTGCACCGGTTACAACTATCGATAACTATGAATTGGCAGTGGTGCACCACTTCACATACCTAGGGTCTACCATCAATGACAAACTCTCACTGGATACAGAAATCGACAGCCGCATTGGCAAAGCTGCATCTACCTTTGCCCGCCTCACATCGCGTGTTTGGGGAAACTCTAAACTCACAATGAAGACCAAAGCTGCGGTATATAATGCCTGCGTCACCAGCACACTCCTATAGGGCAGCGAGACCTGGACGACCTATGCTACGCAAGAAAGAAGGCTCAATACCTTCCATTTGCGGTGTCTACGCCGCATCCTCGGCATCTCGTGGAAAGATAAAGTGACAAATGTCGAGGTGTTGTCACGTGCTGGCCTTCAAAGTATGTATACGCTTCTTAGACAGCGCAGACTTCGCTGGCTTGGCCATGTTCGCCGCATGGATGATGGTCGCATCCCAAAAGATATCTTCTACGGACAGTTAGCAGATGGCAAGAGAACAGTTGGGCGACCACAGCTGAGGTTCAAAGATGTGTGCAAGAGAGATATGAGGGCACTGGACATAGATCCAGCAACATGGGAGGATGAAGCTGCCCATCGCACTAAGTGGCGATGCTATTTACGGCGCCACCTCAGATTGGGCGAAGAGAGGCTCACACAAGAAGCAGAGGTGAGGAGAAAACGTCGAAAGGAGCACCAGGAAAATAAGCAGCTGAGGGCTGTCACCTCAGGGGCGCATTCCCATAGTCAGTTATGACTGAAGGGGCTATTATTATTATTATAACACTTCACACCTAGTATAGTAAAGTTCTAACA
Organism: Oreohelix idahoensis; assembly: GCA_024509875.1. Taxonomy (NCBI): domain Eukaryota; kingdom Metazoa; phylum Mollusca; class Gastropoda; order Stylommatophora; family Oreohelicidae; genus Oreohelix; species Oreohelix idahoensis. The sequence goes on from JAMPIV010017563.1 coordinate 24,264, forward strand.
CTTCACACCTAGTATAGCAAATTTCTAACACTTCACACCTAGTATAGTAAAGTTCTAACACTTCACGCCTAGTATAGTAAAGTTCTAACACTTCACACCTAGTATAGTAAAGTTCTAACACTTCACACCTAGTATAATAAAGTGCTAACACTTCACGCCTAGTATAGTAAAGTTCTAACACTTCACGCCTAGTATAGTAAAGTTCTAACACTTCACTCCACTCTCATTTGTAAGAGAGAAAAAACATATGAACAGCTGTACTGTTAATAAAGGTTTTGACAGAAACTGTTGGCACTTCCTTGCCTCATTTCAGTGAGGCATGTCCCACTCAACCTTAGGCACAGCATCCATTGGTTATGTTAGGGTCCACATCCAAATTTAAAAGATTTTATGGTCTGGTAAGTTAGCACTTTCTTGTATCTTCACTATGCCACCTGCAGGTAAGATGTTCACAGATGTGCATATGAAGCTGCAGTATGGTTTGAAACTTGGACATGAGTGTCAGAATATGGTGCAGGCCTTGACACTGATGAAGCTACGAGAAGGAAAAAAAATACAATTGCATATTTCTTCTTTGTTCACTCATCTATCAGTTTTATGAAGTTAGCAGTCTGTCTCATGCTTCTCATTACCATATGGTTACTCTCTCAACTGGGTTGGAGATGCCCATACTGCCACGTTGCTCCTCTTGTTGAGCCAAGTCTTGGAGGTCATGTTCTACTGTTTGTTTATTCTTCTCACATGTGTGTCCGATTTTGAGTTTGTTGTACAGATGATATTTGAGTTTGTTGTACAGATGATATTTGAGTTTGTTGTACAGATGATATTTGAGTTTGTTGTACAGATGATATTTGAGTTTGTTGTACAGATGATATATGAGTTTGTTGTACAGATGATATTTGAGTTTGCAATGGGTGGTTCTTAGTCTGAAAATTATCATTTTATCTTTTCTTGGTCTGTTGTATCGGTCTCTTGCTGCTCTGTATGCCATTTTTATCTTAAAGTTATTTTTGATTATTGCTTGTATCTCATCAACTGTAGGCCCTGTCTTAAGTTTGTATTTGTCTTCCTCCATCTGTTACTTACTATTATAATGATATGATCTTTGTTTATAATTGTGAAACCCAAAACAGCATAAGAGAAGCTGCAGTAAATGCAATCTAAAAAGGTAACGGTAAAGGTAGTCCCATAGCGGATACTGCTGTAAGGAAGTCAAGTGTTAGAGACTTTACTATACTAGGTCCAGCATTGAGATGAGATGTGATCAGTTCCTATCCTTGCTGCTTTTTTCTTTCCTAACTCGAGAGCAAAGCCAGGTACCCATTTACAGTTGGGTGGACTGGAGTGTGTTGATGCCGTGAACTGAACCCAGGACCTTTGCCATGAGAGACCAGCGCTTTAATGACTCTGTCACACGGACACTCAAAAATGCAATCTGGGTTTCTAAAATGGTCAGTCTCAACAAATTATTACACTAAGTTAGCTGTTTAGTTGGTATTATTATATAATGTACTTACTATGCCAAATTCACAGAAAAACAGCTCGCAACTTCAATCCTCCAATGTGCAAGGCTGGGCATATCACAATTGCAGAAGTGGAAGAAATTGTGGAAACGGGAGCTATTCCTCAGGAAGATGTGCATGTACCCCATATCTATGTCCAGAGGGTTGTTAAAGGATCCAGTTACCAGAAAAGAATTGAGGTATCATATGCCTTTGGCTAAAATAGTTACAATATTGTAGTTGTACTTTCTCACGCACATTTTAGAGAAGATGCTGTCAGGTGTTTCTTGTGTGACATTTCTCCTCTTCATAAGCTGCGTCATGAAGAAAGAGACTTGTTTTGTCTTCCCTGGCACTCAAAAAAGGTTCTGTGGTTTTCGCATCTGGGTGCCTTGAAGCCAGTTTTAACATTTTAATTTAAACAAAATTCATTTAAATAAGCCCAGATTTATTTATTTAAACCAAAACTGAACTGCATATTTTCAATATGTTCAACTAAACTTCAGAATCACCAATAATTTTAATGTAAAAAATGTAAAAATATTCAAGAACACAATTTAGGCCACTGGGAACAGAGCTGAACTTAGAACTGATTATTGGCGGGCAAGTCATTAACCTAATGCACACATGGTAGGTGAGTAGTTAGCTGTATCACGTGCACCAAGCACTAATAAAGCAATTGCTAATAGAATTTGTGCTCTTTAATAAAACTGAAAGTCCTTGCTGAAGGTAACTCATTAACCGAAATACCATTAACTAAACTATTCATTAATCTGGTCCACTGTAATTGGATTTGCCTATATTTCTTCAGCTTTGCAGACTATTTGTGCTATTTAATTTACTGTATGATGAATTTTTTACATTTTCCCCTGTTGCCAAATTTCTCAGTATATTATATGACTAGTTTCTCATTTCCTGTCTTGTTTTTAATCAGTTGTATTGTGTGGTCCCTAACGACTGTGGCAGAATGTAAACAAATACCTTAGGTATTGATTCTTGGAAAAACAAAAATATCCGCCAATCAAAAATGCACCAGTCATGCAAGATGGCCAAAGTTCATTTGCATAATTATATTGACAAAATGGCAGTGGACAATGTATGCAAAGACTGTGTAGTTTTTATTGAAGTGTAAGAAAACGGATGGATAGAAAGTGATTCTACTTTACCACTTTCTCAAGGAAAAGGATTCGCATATGTGGATATAATGAGAAAGGAAATGCATGCTGTAGTTACTGTGTTATTGGCAAGTAACTGTGTCAAGTGGTTAGTAGAATCATAAAAAGCTCACTTTCAAAAATCATATTAAAGCGAAGGAAAAACCAATCTGGGGAAGTTTGATATGTAAAGGAAGCTACACTTCAGCTGAATAAAAAGAGATATCAACGAAAGCGACAGCTGATGTAGATGACGAGTATGATGAAATAATGTGCAGAGGAAAAACACGATATGCTAAAATGTACTTGACAAGCCAGCAAAACCTTTAGCCCAGAATTGGGATGACGTCAGAGCTCTTTCAGTCGCTCACGTTAGCCTTATTTAAACAAGCTGCAAGTTTGAATTTGGACACACACACACAAAATCAGCTGTGCACAGCGGACTGAGGGAAAGAGCTAGTCACGACTTCATTTACCTATCGTGTATTCTGTGACAGCCTGCCTTTATAAAATCAAGTCCAGTTAGTGTATTTCTGAAGACCAGAGGGTTTTGGTCAGATATATAGACTCGGAAAGTCAGAAGTGTAAACCACCAGTGTTATCTTACACTGTGACACGGAGCACTACAGCTGGTTCACTCAGATGTGCTGATACCCATATTGTATTGGAAGATCAGTAGAGACTTTATATATTAGTGTGTCCTGCATCATCAACCAATACCACAGCTGGTCTGGGGACATTGCTGTCTGTCGGCCCGGGAACATTTCAAGTTAAGTGAATAAACTCATGAAAATTTCGAGCAATTTATGAAGAAGAGAGTCAAGTGAAGAGACTATTTTTATACCAAAGTCAGTAAACAGAAACACTACTAAGTCAGTGCCATTTTATTAAGTGTAAACAATATTGTGTATATATATTTTCACCATTTCACATTCTAAGAAAGAAGAAAAGAGATCAAATATAAATAAATTGATTATTAATTGTAACTTTGGACTTTTTCAATTCCATATGGTTACAGTTTGCATTTTTTTTTAAATGGATTACATTGTTTTAAAGCATAGGGTAGTCGTAACAAGAGGACAAGCTAGACTCTTGATCTACTTATTACCATCTGGACAAGAGCTCTTTACTGTCTGACTATAACTTGTGCCAGCCATACGCCAGTGCTCATTTCTGGGACTAGGGTATTATGTATAGTCCAGTATTTTATCTCTGGAATTATCTTGTCACACAGTGAGTACCTTCACTCTAGTCACACTGTGGGCGCCGTACAATCTCGTTACAATGACAGAAGTGGAGTAGCTTTAAAAATTCTTCCATTTCTTATATAGAACATTGACAAATGTGTATACTAAATGAAGCTGAAATTCTTTGTTAAATTCTAGCGCCTCACCCTCACCAAACCACAAACAAAAGACAGCGCACCCAGCCCAGCTCAGATTATGAGAGAGAGGATTGTTAGGAGGGCAGCCCTGGAGTTTCAAGACGGGATGTATGGTATCCTTTTTTAATGTTTAAAAAAAAATAGGTACTTTGTTTTTAAAAATTGTATATGGCTATGCCTGATAAAATGGCTGATTTCTTGTTTGACAAGAAATGTTTTTTCATTCTTTTTGGAACCTCAGGCTGCTACTTTAGCTTGCCAGTAATTCCTATTTCACTTGCATTTTTTATGAGAGTTCTTCTGGGTAGCTAGGGTTGCTAACCCCAACCGATTCCTAATGCCTAGAGGACCAATTGTGCCCACTCTGTATGGCCTTGCCCCATGACCTATTTGGCTTGGTTTAAACTGCCAGGAGCAGAAGCTCAAGCATCAGTAAGGCATGTAAGACATCCCATCACTTCGAGGTGCAATACATAATGCTGTTAATTATTCTCTGATTGATAGCCTCAGGTTTCACAGTTTATTTCGTAAACTGAAAAAAAGGGCATTTACAAGTCTTGTTAAACAGAAGTGATTCGAATCATTAGTTAGGTATGTCGCTTGCTTCCTCATTTTTTTTACTACTGGTGCAATGAAATAATCTCAGGTTCCAGATACATTATGAAGTACAGTTTGCTAAGACTACAACATAGATTCACACCCCCCCCCCCCCCCCCCCCCCCCCCCGCCCCCCCCACCCCATGTAGTTCCCAGGAGTCTCAGAGAAGACAAAGGCAGAATAGAACTACTGCTCCCCCTCATGTCGTAAGAGAGAACCTGTAGAAGCTGGTGCTGGTAAACTTCACAGTGTTCAGTGTTAATCAGATTGCTGCAGGAATCCTCACTGCAAGAGTACATGAATATGTTGGTGCTGGAGCCAAATAGGAAATGGTTATGATGAATTATACCATTAGATGAAGTACAGTAGTAGCTTACTATAAAGTTGAGTGAAGCCACCATAACTCATTTAAATTGTTGATCAAAGCTGTAAATGATCATTTTTTAGTTTATATATTTGCTGTGTGAACTGCATGCAGCCAACTTTGTCTGACCTATCTTATCCCATATGACTTGTTTATGGTTGTACATAGATAATTATGTAAATTACAGATTTCTAATTCAGATGTTCAGTATGTGGTTTCTAATTTTGCAGTGCGATATTAAGTTAACGGTGTTCAGGATGTACATTCTATCCTGCTAGCAGAGAGAAATTTCCTAACTGTTCTGTGTAACACATACTTGTATTCCGATAACCTGAAAAGTGAGTATGCAGGCTGACGTATCTGCAAGGCTAGAAGCATACAAACCAGAGGGTTCCTCTGATTGTGACAGGAGAATGGCTGCATGTTGACCTCAGTGGGATCTCCTACCTGCTGATAAAAGACATTAAGATTTTTAACTGTGATAACCAGCCCTTGTTGTTCCCAAGGGTGCGTATGGCAGAGAACAAAAATAAACTCCATGCAACCCATGTTTGGATCTTCTCACTGTCTTCCACTTTGTCTTTCTTTCATTTTAGACTTCAAATAGTTATCCTATGGTCTCTTGCACACACTTTCCCTCCTTGTCCCTGTCTTGTGTCAGTGGCTTGTTTTAACCATGTCTCCTTTCATGCATAGCATTTTACTGAATCAGACAACTGGTATCTCCTGTAGGATATGCTTTGGTACACATTTGATCAGGTGGAAATATCTTTCTTTGTTCTCAAGAAAGTACATGCTTATTGCTGTGTATGAAATGTAATAGGTCATCGTCATCAACACCCTTCAGTTCACCAATGAGCATAGGCCTTCAACAAACATATGCCAAATCTTCCTGTCCTGTGCCATCAGCTCAAGGTCTTTTCATGTCTTTCTCCATTTCTCTTCTCTCTAATGGGTTAAAATGGTTATTCTTTATATACTGTTGCTACCTCTTGGTCAATCAGTGTTCACGTTTATGCATGACCACATTCTGTCAATTACATTTTTGTGTTGCATTTACTTAACTAGCACCAAAGTCAACCTTGGTATTGGGATGCCGATGCTGGCCAGTAACTACATTAAACCTGGCGTATCAGTCCACCTTCACAGCGAGAATGGTATTTTAGGACTGGTAAGTAAATTTTTTTGACATATGACTACTTATATGTTTCCCATTTTGTCCTATAGTCATCTCATTTCATATATTGGGTTCGCCTCGAATTCTAAAGGTACAGGGTTCAATTCCCAGTACAGGGAATATAATTTATGGAAATTTGTTTCAGAACCAGTGGTCCTAATGATGTCATACCCTCCCCCCCCCCCCCCCCCCTGCCTGGTCTCCTGGTAATGAGATCGTATGATAGGCCTTCTTGGATAAGGGTGAAAATATAAGTCCTGTGTTCAAGTTGCACATGATAAAAATCACACGGCAGTTGGAAATTGTAAATCATGAGCCATAAGGCCATTGCCCTGTCAAAATTTAAAAATTAGAAACCTACCCACAAAAATATTTATAGAATGTGTGATTCCTATATACATACACTGGGATTCTCGCCAGAGCTATGGAGTTTGGGCACTGTGCTGAGATCCTCCTTGTGTGATCTAAAGGAGGAGATCAGAGCACTGATGGAGTTGTGCGTGTACATTGAAGATAGTCCTTTAAACCAAACTTATAGTGTTCCCTCAAAGCCAGTGATGTAGTTGATCTAATTATGATTTCTTCTGCGTGGTGAGTTATGAAACACGGCAGATACCCCGTAAAGGCAATTAAAATGTCTTTACGGTTCAGTTTTCTAAGTTTGTGACAAGCAAGCACAAGCTGGGAGGGAATACTGCTTGTGGTGTATAGTGTTTTGTTTCACATACATCATATTTTTGTTTCACATACATCATATTTTTGTTTCACATACATCATATTTTTGTTTCACATACATCGTATTTTTGTTTCACATACATCGTATTTTTGTTTCACATACATCATATTTTTGTTTCACATACATCATATTTTTGTTTCACATACATCGTATTTTTGTTTCACATACATCATATTTTTGTTTCACATACATCATATTTTTGTTTCACATACATCATATTTTTGTTTCACATACATCATATTTTTGTTTCACATACATCATATTTTTGTTTCACATACATCATATTTTTGTTTCACATACATCATATTTTTGTTTCACATACATCATATTTTTGTTTCACATACATCATATTTTTGTTTCACATACATCGTATTTTTGTTTCACATACATCGTAATCATCATTTTCATGTTTGCTCCTTATGGAGCATGGAGCCACCACTACTGAAGCTGATCCATTTTGCAGGAAGCCAGCACCAAGCACTCACATGCTCTTGTAGCAGTGATTTCTGAAGCAGTTTCTTTTACATGATGCCAGCCTCGTGTACAAGCTCATGTTAGGTCAACTTGTATGACATGCCTGAGGGAGCAGTCGTCCTATTCTTTATTTATCACAACCCCCCCCCCAGGGACTCATCATCTCATCTCAACCCATAACCCGTCATGGGTAGTAGGGGTGCCATGGTGGAAGCATCAGCAGACAGGGTCCTCCACTGCTCTCTATCCTCAGCAATGCGTACAAGTGTGGAAAAACCGTGTCCTGCCCATTCTTTGATGTTATCAGCCCAGGATTTTCTTTGCCTTCCTCTTCTCCGTTTACCTTCGACTGTTCCCTGGAGGATCATTTTCGAAAGGGAGTCATGACGAGTTACATGCCCAAACCAGGCAAGCTTTCGACGTTTCACTATTGACAAAAGTGGTTCTTGGTGGCCTGCATAGGTGTTTATCTTCTCTCTAACATAGACATTTGTTTTGTGCTCTTTATAGCAAATGCGCAAAATTCTTCTATAACATTTATGCTCGAAAGCCTGAATCCTTCGCTCCGTATCTGCAGTGAGTGTCCAGCCCTCACACCCATACAAGAGAATAGATAATACAAGTGATTTGTATAATTTGATCTTCACAGGAAAACTGATGTTACTTTTCCAGATCACATTCAACCTTGTCATGGCAGCTGAGGCCATCTCAAGTCTTGTCTTGATTTCTTTACTTGATCTTCCATCACTACATATAGTGGACCTGAGATATTTAAAGGTGTTAACTTCTTCTAACGTTTGCCCATTTAACGTAATGTTGGTCGGAACATGTTTCTCATGGCTATTCACCAATATCTTGCTTTTTTCTATATTAATTTCCATCCCATACGTTCTTGTTACTTTCTCCAGTCTAGAGGTAAGGTCTTGAAGTTCTGATTCTGTTCCAGCTATCAGATCAATATCATCAGCAAAACGTAGATTACACAGAGGTCGGCCTCCAATCGATATGGTTGATTTATAATCATAGAGAGCCTCCTGCATAATATGTTCTAGATATATATTAAAGAGCACTGGTGACAGGATACATCCCTGGCGAACTCCTACAGTTGTTTTGAAAAATTCTCCAATGTCGTTGCTTGCAAAAACAGCACTGCTTGCATCCTTGTATAGTGCTTCAATGATATCTATGATGTTGGTATCAAAATTGAATTTTCTCATTATTTGCCATAAGCCTTCATGCCAGACTCGATCGAAGGCTTTTGTGAAATCGATGAAGTTATGGTATAAATCATGTTGATGCTGGAGATGTTTTTCGATCAGTAATCTAATATTGTCGGCGTCTGTGGCCTAATGGATATGAACGCAGTTTCATAATCCAGATATACCAGGTTCGAAACCTGCTGCAGGCGGTTTGGTAGCAGATCGCTTTGTGTAGATTTTTAACAATGGTATAAGCGCCGTACCGTTCAGAAAGCAGTGGCAAACTACTGAATGAAAAATATTGCCTAGAAAAATCACAAACAGCCAATAAAAGCTGGGGTTGATTGCCACGTCCTGTAAAGGATAAGCAACTAACTTTTAATCTAATATTGAAGATTTGTTCTGAGGTACTTCTTTTTGGTCTAAAGCCAGCCTGTTCCTCTGACAAGATTTCTTCTGATTTCCGTTTTATTCTGTTCAAAAGTATCCTTAACATCACCTTACTTGGATGACTAATAAGGCTAATGGTTCTGTAGTTCTTGCACATTTTTAGATTTCCTTTCTTTGGAAGCGGTATTAGTAATGACTGCATCCATTCTTTTGGCCATTTTTTTGTACTCCAAATCTTCTGGCAAATTGTTGTCATGATTTTTACTATATCTGGTCCTCCATATTTCAAGAGCTCTGCTGGTATATTATCCACACCCGGTGACTTCCCTCCTTTCATCGAACATATAGCCTCTTCCACTTCTTCCCGTAGTATTGCTGCATTTCCAAGTTCCCTGTTTTCGCACTTAATGTTGTTTAATATGCCTAAGTCAGTGTCAAGTTTACAGTTATATAATTCTTTACAATATTCTGTCCACCTTCTCATTACAGCTGTTTTTTCATTGAGCAGAGCCCCATTGCTATCTTCTATGACAGTTACCCTGGGCTGTTGGGGTTTTGATAGTTTTCTTAATGTGTCAAAAGCTGCCTTGCTGTTACCTTTTATTAGCCCCGTATTAATGGACTCACATTGATCAGCTACCCATTTTTCTTTGGCCTGTTTCATTTTCTTTCTAATATTTTTATTCACCATACTGTATTGCCATGCTACTTAAGGAACCTCTTTCTTAACCTTTTTCATTTCCCGCCGTGTATCACATAACTTCAGAATGTCATCTGTAACCCATGGTTTGTTTATTTTCTTTCTTTTACCAAGTATTTCTGTTGCTGATTCAATGAGCACGTCTTTCATGTTCTCTGTGATTGAGTTGATATCATCCTCCAAAAAGTTGAGAGCTGCGAATTTTCCTCCAACAGTTGCCTCAAAGATTCCCGCGATTTCTGGATCTTTTTTTTATGGTATTGATGACGCTCAAGCTTAAACTCAAAAAGAACTATAATCAAAACAGATGTTCTCAGTTAAGATTCAATTTAGACAAACTGAAAGATCCCAGGGACTACACTGGACATTTCACATGCGTACAAACGTATAGTACATCTGGTGTTTTATTATGTAAATTGTTATTCACTGATAGTAAAGTCTCAGGACATGTCTTTAGAAGCTCAGTGTGTCACTCTAGAGTTATTTATTTTATGCTGTTCATAAATATCTTTGCATTTGTGAGCTGTGTTTTTTTTAAATGTATTTCTTTCCATCCCTCATTTTCATAATTAACACAACGTATGCACACAAATGCATGCACGCATATCTTTTAGTGGCCCTTGATGTCTCAAATTATTGCCAACCAGCTCAGTTTGTTTTGTAGATTGTATTTATTTTTTCAGTTCGGTTTCGTATTTTATGTCAGTCTTGTTTCTCATATCATCAGAAACCACTTTCATTGGTTGCACTTTTATTCTTTTTATTTTTATTTTTTTAAATTGTCTACATGGAGTTTTTGAGTAGTAGTTTAGAATGTGTGTTGATGGAAACATGTGTTTTGTGTGTCAGCCGTTATTTCTCTAATACTCCTGCTTTCACCACTGGTATTCTTATTTTTGTGTTCTCAGTTCTCTGTTATTATTATATTTTTGAAAGACGTTCTCCACGTCTCATTTCATATAATTTTTATCTGTTGCTAATCGTCTTCTGTATCTGCGTCATCTTCCTGCTGAATTTTGTTAGCATTGGAGGACTAATGCTTGCTAATTATTTGTTTTTAAGGGCCCTTTCCCTAAACCTGGAGAGGAAGATCCCGATTTGATCAATGCTGGCAAGGAAACTGTAACAAGCATACCTGGTAGCTCCTTCTTTTCCTCAGATGAGTCATTTGCAATGATTCGTGGGTAAATTTCCATGTCATTTGTGTGTGTGTACTTCCTGGATAAATAGAGTGTGCCATTCATCATGCGAGCATTACAGCAGAACAAGGGTGTACTAAGTAGACTTGATAGAATAGGACTACATCTCCCTCAGGCATATTCCACGAAGCTACTAATAGAGGTTATGTATGGAGGCTGGCAACCACATCCTGTAAAACACATTGTTACAGAAACTACCACTAAAAGAGCTTAAGAATGCTTGTTGCAGGCTTCATGCAAGGGGACCAACTGCAGTGGTGGCTGCGTTCTCCATAAGGAGTGAAAAGGAAACTTAATAAGTAGACATTTGGTGTGGTGATAGGAAACTCTATACAGAGCGATACAACAGGAGGCAATCTGATCATCAGGTGTTGTCCCCCTGTCGATCAAGTGATCATTACAGTAGCAGTTAGTTTGGTATGTCTAGGTTAAGTATGTTAAAGGATCATTTAAAAGAGGAAGTTGGTCTCTCTTGGAAGCTTGTGGCATCTGATATAGTTCTTTCCCTGGTTTTCAAAAGATGTTAAATGCTTTATAAATGATACTGATTGTAACTTAACCTATATCTTTGTCTTATGCAGAGGCCATGTCAGCTTGACCATCCTTGGAGCAATGCAAGTATCTGAGTATGGTGATCTTGCTAACTGGATGATACCAGTAAGTCGGATTCTTTTTCATTTACCGTTCTTCAACAAAGGTCATTTCACACCACTGTCATTATAGCTAGCCAAACGAATAAACAAACTTTATTTTCAAAGGGTTAAGAGTTGTGGCCTAATGGATATGAACGCAGTTTCATAATCCAGATATACCAGGTTCGAAACCTGCTGCAGGCAGTTTGGTAGCAGATCGCTTTGTGTGGATTTTTAACAATGGTATAAGCGCCATACCGTTCAGAAAGCAATGGCAAACTACTGAATGAAAATATTGCCTAGAAAAATCACTAACAGCCAATAAAAGCTGGGGTTGATTGCCACATCCTGTAAAGGATAAGCAACTAACTTTTAAGAGTTGGGCGTGCAGGCCCGTCTAACATTCTGCCCTTCTACTGTCATTTATCTTGCATCCTTTCATTCCTACATGTTACTTTAAGTATTAATTTAAAGACATGCAACATTATAAAGGTAATATAATAGCATACATTTACATCAAAATTAAGTATGGTTTTTTTTTTTTTTAAAACAAACAAAGTTTTAAAAAAAACAACAAAAATGAATAAGCAAACAACCAAAATAAAAACCAGTCCAAAATATTTTACAGTAAATCAAACAATAATTCGAACATAATCAGATTATGGTGGCATGGTATCAGAACTCATGAAGCTAGCCAACATTATGCAGTTGTCATCATGAATCAGAACAAAATTTTTAATGGTGTAAACACTGGTTTGGGGGGGCGTGGGGCTGTAATGGTGTAAAGACTGGTCTGTCCTGTGTGGTCCCTGGGAGTCTCTGATGATACAGAAAGAGTAGGACAACTGTTACCTCAGGCAACTAATGTACAAGGCAACTAACATGAGGTTGTGCATTAGGTTGGCATCATCATCATCGTGTATAACATATTGATACAGAAACCACCACTTCAGGAGCAAGTGGCTGCAATGGGACCAGCTGCAGTGGAGGCTCCATATGGAGCAAAAAGGAAAATGAAGATGAAACACCAGTCTGCGTGCTGGTGTAAACACCAGTCTGCTCTGTGCTGGTGTAAACACCAGTCTGCTCTGTGCTGGTTAAAAACACCAGTCTGCTGTGTGCTGGTGTAAACACCAGTCTGCTCTGTGCTGGTGTAAACACCAGTCTGCTCTGTGCTGGTTCAAAACACCAGTCTGCTATGTGCTGGTGTAAACACCAGTCTGCTCTGTGCTGGTTCAAAACACCAGTCTGCTCTGTGCTGGTTCAAAACACCAGTCTGCTTTGTGCTGGTTCAAAACACCAGTCTGCTGTGTGCTGGTGTAAACACCAGTCTGCTCTGTGCTGGTTCAAAACACCAGTCTGCTGTGTGCTGGTGTAAACGCCAGTCTGCTGTGTGCTGGTGTAAAAACCAGTCTGCTCTGTGCTGATGTAAACACCAGTATGCTGTGTGCTGGTGTAAACACCAGTCTGCTTTGTGCTGGTGTAAACACCAATTTGCCCTCTTTAGTACCAATGTTAACACTTCTGCATGTGTACTAGTGTAAGCACAGATCTGCTCCCATGTGTATCAGTATCAAAGTAAAAAGATATAGAGCGAGACTCTAAAACACACAAAGAAGAGAACGATTTAAAAGGAATAAAGAGGACAAGTAGAGAACTTGAGTGGAGTGTACAGGACAGGAGAGGTTGGTATGAAATTACTGATGGCCTAATGTGCTCTGCAAGGAACTAAAGGATAATGACAACAGGGGTCAGGCAGAGTGAGTCTGAGCTTATTTTCCATGCTCACTTAAAGTCATGTATTTGGAGTATCATTTTATCATTATTATTTTCTTTTGTGTTCCTTATGGACCATGGAGCCACACCTGGTTACTCTTCAGGAAGCCTGAACCAAGCATTCACGTACTCTTGCTGCAGTAGTTTCTGTGATGAGGTTGCCAGCCTCATATGTAATCTCATAATAGTCGCCTTGTACGACATGGCTGAGGGAGCATTAGCCCTAATCTTCCTTTGTCTCATCAGAGACCCCTAGTAACAACTACACAGGGCTGTTTGGCGTACAGTGAAAGAAAAATATTATCATGATTGTGACCAGTTTTTTGGTTTGTTTGGTTTATTTATTTTTAAATAACATAAAATATCCTGTCAAGAAAAGTCTGTTAAAAATGGTGCTCTACAACACTCTTTTATGTTGTATCATGTTTTTTGCACTTATGTCATTCTTTGTTCCACTTCCCCAACCTGAAAGTTTCAGGCTGCAGTATGTGTACCACATTCTATTGTGTTTCAGGGTAAGATGGTGAAGGGAATGGGTGGAGCCATGGACCTGGTGTCAGGAGACAAAACAAAAGTTATCATCACTATGGAACACACAGCCAAGGTGTGTCATACATTATTTATAATTATCAGCCTCTTACTTATTATAGTTTCACACATTATCAGCCTTATCAATTTTTTTTAAAACTTTGTATCTATTTGGTGAAGTAAAGATATGACTAGTGCATATGATCTTGTCAAAAGGAAGAAAGGGAATATGCCAGTATATTGGGCAACAGCACATGATGTAAGGTAAAATAAAAGGTAAAGGATTCAGTAAACGCCCATTGAGACATATTAGGAATATGGTGTTTGGCCCACATTTTCTTGACAATCAGCACACTAGGGGTGATGTGGTCAGCATCAAGGCGGCCACCTTAACCTTCCCAGAGTTGCTCTGGTACCCAACTCATAAGGCTGGGTCGACCGCTGAGCTGGGAAGCCAGTGCACTAACCACTACACTACCGCACACATGATGTGCCCACAGATAAAACCTGGTTTTCTAATTCAAAGATGACCAACATAGGGCTGTCACCAGTACCATACCTGGAAAAACTCTACAGAAGTCCCAACAGCCCTAAGCTGGCCACTGCTTTCTTTAAACATATTCAAGTTGACGTCTGAAAGTGAACGAAGAGGAAGAAGAAACCTGGTTCAGGTAATGGGACCGAAGAAGCATCAAAAGTGAGGAATGCAGTAAGCGACTCATAGCTTGACTGCTTGCGTCAGGGTCAGCGAACCAGAGCTGACCAAGACCCTACTCCACCTCCAAGTGGTGGTCCTGGAAACAGGCTGCATCACTGCAGTCTGGCTGAAAGAGTAGGGATCGAAGATGGAAGGCTAACCCAAAAATGCCATGCCGAAAACGGATGTGTCAGGTAAGACATCTTTGAATGCCAAGAAGGCCAGAAAACAGTTTATTATTAAATGGCTTGTTTACTGGCTTACAGGAATTGTAGATACACTTAAGATCACAGAAGTTGGGTCTAAAATTCCCAGAGAGAAAATAAAAAGATCATGAGAATAAATGTAGCAAAGGATAGTCAATTGTACTTGAAGAAACACCCCTTCAAGATATAAACTCTTACATATATCATCTTAGCAGCAACATAGATAGAGTTTGAGGAGTAGACAGGGATATCACAGTAAGAATACTGACAGCAGTATTCCGTACGCTGGGAAATATATGGACATCAAGAAATCAAGCCCAACACAAAAATAAGAGTTGTCAGCTTAAATGTCACGGTTGTCTTATTGTATGACTCAAACATGGAGAACGAATGGGTGCTTGTACAGTATAGGATTTAAATGGTAGTGTGGAAATGATAATGCTGTTTCCGTAACAGTTACTATTTTTTACATAAACAGGGGTGTCGGCCTTGTGCTAAAATCCCCAGCCTAGAGGACCAGGGTACCAGCTTTAGTCTGACCCCAACCCACGCAGACCTGTCCAGCTTGGTTGAACCTACAAGGAGTAAAGCTCCCGCTGGCATAGCTCTGGGGATTGTTAGTGTACGCAAGCTGCCATACCGCTACAAGGACATGCACACCATCATAGCTGGCAGATGCTGGAGTTAGGTTGGCCACGTCCTCAGAAGAGATCCTGATGCCATCACAAGAATGGCTATGCTATGGACCCCTGAAGGAAAGTGAAAGAGAGGCCAACCAAAAACAACTTGGTGGAGAACTGTGGAGGCCGAGATGCAAAACTTGAATTAGAGCTGGTGACTGTACGAAGGATGGCTGCAGACCAAATAAAGTGGATGCAGTTTGTTGCTGCCCTACAAGATGCCACCGGTCGTGATGGCCACTGACTGCTCTGACAGTCAGCGGCAAAGGATCAAAGAAGAAGAAGTGAAAGTGATGGAAGTAACCAGACAAATACCTGTCAAACAAGAGGTAAGAAAAAGATGGTGTTGGGTTAGGACACAGATTGAGGAGAACAGCTGATAGCATTACAAGGCAGCCATTCCTTGTTCTAGAAACCCCCAGGGTAAAAGAAAATAAAAGAAGGCCCAATAATTCACCAAAAAGAAAACTGGAGGTAGACATAAACAGATACAGAAAACATAAAAAGAACTTAAATGGATGACAAATGATCGAAAGACTATGCTCCACCGGGAGCAAATGGTAATGAATAAATGATTACTTACAAGATCTCCACAAAAAAATTTAATATTGAATCACTGCGATACTTAACTTGTTTACTTTAATTCTGTTTCAGGGTGGCAAGCACAAAATACTGAAGGAGTGTGATCTTCCTTTGACTGGTCAAGGCTGTGTTGATATGATTATCACTGATTTGGTAGGTAGAACAATGCCACTTTTTATCTTATTTTGTTAAATGTGTGTCCTGTCACTATTTCTTGTTCACTTAATGTCTTTAAACCTTTTTTCATTGCTGCAGGTTGTCACTTCTCAATAGTTAACCTTTTACCGTCAAATCTAATTTACTATATTTTTATTGAAATGCATAAGGCAAAGGGAGTTAATCCTATTTCTAAAATTGTGACCTTAAAAAAAAAAAAGAAAAGAAAAAACTAATTGGGCTAAAATCATGTTTAGGAGTTTTAAATACACAGAATTGAATTATGTATCACTTAAAATATTCATAATGAAAATAGATATTAGTATTATACAATATGGGGGGGGGGGAGAATTGTTTTATTTTATTTGACATTATGAGAGCAACTTATTACAGTGGATCTCATCTGTCCTTTGTTTTCTCTTTGCTTATATGAAGCTTGACAAAGTTGTATTGTGTAGAGTCAGCTGTAGGTGTTGTTACAGTTTGTGTCATAAAATTCCAGGGAGTGTTTGAAATCTCAAAAGATACTGGACTGACATTGACGGAGATTGCTGATGGTGTTACTGTGGAGGAGGTTAAAAAGAGCACTGGCTGTGAAGTGAAGGTAGGTACATCATGTTTTGCTTACTGCTTCCATAATCATGTCTAAAGCTAGACATAACTTCAGTTTCTGAGCATATGTTTTGAACTGTTGAATTATTTTGCCAGCCATTTTTGCTTCACACATATCGACTGTTTGCAAAAACCCAGATGAATCACTGAAAGGCCATTATGTTGTGTTGGGTGTTTTAAACTTTATATTGTTTACTGCTTGAAACCATGGCTGTTCTTCATGGTAATCTTAAAATGTAAAGAAAAAAAAAGGATATATATTAACAAGTAAAAGAAACAACTATGGGAAACTAAGAGCCAGGGATCCAGACCTCCAGAGTTCGCTGGGAGGACAACATTAGACAGTCCCTGAAAGACCAAAAACTAGATTATAACCAGGCCAGGAGAAAGATAGCTGATAGGGTAGTTTGGAGTTCTCTCTCTGGCAAACCTCTAAACCCCAGGGTAGAAGAGGAAGGACTAAGTAAGTAAGATAAAAGAAAAAAACAAGTTTTAGGGATTCACTTTTATTATTGTCACCAAATACATTGAAAAAACAAAACAAAAAACAAATGTTTCATACACTATGTTGCATAGAATAAAAGTGGATGGCCAATTATCATTTGCACCCTCAGGCCAATACGGCTTATATGAGATTTAGCATGTGGTTGGCAACCTCATCATGAAAAACTAATTGCCAAAGAAATCACCACTACAAAAACATGTAATTGCTTTAAACAGGGCCAGCTGCAGTGGTGGCTCCATGCTTTGTAAGGAGCACAAAGGAAGAAAGAAAGAAGTTGTCATTTAATTTGTCATATCTTTCACACACAAAAATAAACTAGAGGTTGTGTATAGAGCTGGCAACCTTGTTATGTAAAACAAACTGCTACAGAATCCATTGCTGCAGGAGCGCAAGATTGCTTTAGTGCAGCCTTCCTGCAAGAAAAACAGCTGCATTTGGTGGCTCCATGCTCCATAAGGAGTAAAAAAGGAGAATGATGATTACAATTATCAATGTTTGTGTTATCTACAGTGTGTGCTTGTTTTTCTTTACCCCTTGACTTAGGTGTCTCAATAAATGCAACATTTTCATGATAAGAATTGATGTCAATAAAAGTCAATTTAAATTTTATGTTCATATGGGTTGTTCTTTGTTTACGCGAGATATGCTTTCCTGAGACCCTCGCTTAAACAGCCATCGTGTAAATGGAACGGCTTTTCTCATTCAAATACATCTAAAGTAAGAAGGATGCGATATCTATCTGCAGCCTCTTTGTCTGTAGATACAGCCTCTCCTGTAAGCTTAATATTCTTGAACCCTAAATTTGCTAAACCATTCAGAACTAGCAGTAAATTCTTTATTTTACCTTCTGTTTTTAAATTTTCATAGAGGCTTTTGGCCTTTCCCAAGACCAACCTAAAGCTAAGTTGAAACATTTTGTCTGTTCTGATGATGCAGCCATCTTGCCAGCAATCTTTCCATCTTTTCCATTAAGTTATTGTGCATGTAGCTGGACATAGCAGCACGTAAAGATGTGCCTGATTTAATAATATGTTTGATTTTTTCTTTAATGGTGTGTAAAGTGCTTTCATTTAAATTCAATGCACTCCTTATCATGGCAATTGACTGACTACTTTCATAGCGCTTTATTACGTCCAGTTTTTGATCCAGTGTTATGGACCTTCTGGCACATTTTCCTGTGCTGTTAGTTGCATTATCATTTGCTGCACGCTTAGAGGCGATAGTTGATACATTAATTTCACTAATAAAATGAAGTAACAATCAAAAGTACACAATTTAACAGCTGTTACTTCAGTCTATATGAAACACACAGCATATATTAGCACAATGATGTAACATAGAGCAATAAAGTTTGAGGTCTGCCCAGAGAGACTGAAAACAATGGAATCAATGTCACTTGGATGATGTCATCATCCTACTATCGCTCTCCTGTTGGTGCACAGATAAAATACTGTAAAAATGTCTAAATATCGTGTTCTTCGAGTTTGGTGCATAAATAAAACAAAAATGCCTAAAAATTGGTGTGCGTGTGTTTGAATTCGTGTAAAGAAAACTCACATAAACAGAAAACTATCTATATTTTGGTCCACAAATTATATCCATTAAGTAGGTGCATATAACAAACGGAAGGTGACAGATTAATGAGGTCACCAAAAAGAAGATAGCACAAAGCTATACAAGTTCTCATTGCCTCAGAACATGGAAGAAAAAGATACTTTTGACACACCAAATGTGTGTGAAAATTGATTTCTGCACAGAACTGCGCAAACATTTGTATTATTTGAGAAAGATGTTTCAGGATGGTTCATTCTATATTGTTTATGGTTTTTCTTTCATCATTGTTCACTGTGTAATTGTAATAACATCCCCTTTTGCAACGAGTTGTCATTATTTTTCAGTGTATCCTTTATGCAGTTTCACTCTCCCTGCATACCTGCCAGATTTACATTTCCCTCAGTTCCACACCAAAATTAAATATTTGGGTTTTACTTAATGTTGATCTATATGGATTTCTTTCTACAGGTTTCCCCTGATCTGAAACCAATGCAAAGTGTGTAGACAATATGTGACCTGTTGTAAGAGGAAAGCGCTTTGGATTCATTGCTCCTAATGTGGTGAAGGGATTGCAACTTGACAACTTAACCTAGTGTTTTATGCTGCATACGTTTATCTGATGCTCCCTCTATGTAACAGAAAGAAACTTTGATATCAATGACAAAATTCTAGTACAAGACTTGGTCCTTCCAGTCATATGGAATATTTACATATTCCTGATTTTTTTTTCTTCTTTTTGATAAATTCTGGTTTACTTGTTAAAAATGTCACATGACAGATTTAAAAACCATAATTGCTGTTTTTAATTTTTGTTTTATTGTTATTGTTGTTTTTTGGTCAAAATATATTCCACTCTGGCGTGATGCTGACCACATCACCCCTTGTGTGCCGATGGTCAAGAAAATATGGGCCTAACACCATATTCCCAATATGTCTCAATGGGCGTGTAACGGGATCCTTTACCTTTTTACCTATATTCCACTAACATCGCTTTACCAGTGACATATAAAATTTAAGAAACATTTGTATAGAAGTTTTACTACGGTTAAGCAAGTTATTGAGTTTTCGGGTTGGGTAAAAAAACCAACAAAATTATGCATCCCTGTCTTATAATGACATGGATAGCTCATGTTGTTTCAGGCAGTTGATTTGTGGATAATTATGTCATAGATCAACTAACAAAAGTTTATTTGTGGATAGTTATGTTATAGATCAACTAACAAAAGTTGATTTGTGGATAGTTATGTCATAGATCTTTGGAAGTCTTCCCAGTACAGCACAAACACCAAATTAAGACTGTATGAGAGCTGTGTACTTTCTGTGCTTCTCTATGGTGCGGAATGTTGGAGAGTAACAGAGAAGGAAATGTCTAAACTGTCCTCTTTCCACACAATCTGCCTAAGGAAAATTCTCCGAATCTTTTGGCCAAACACCATCAGCAACCAAGAACTACTTATTCGGAGTAACCAGGAGGACATGCACACCATCATAGCTGGCAGACGCTGGAGTTGGGTTGGCCATGTCCTCAGAAGGGACCCTGATACCATCACAAGAACAGCTATGCTATGGACCCCCGAGGGAAAGCGAAAGAGAGGCCGACCAAAAACAACTTGGCGGAGAACTGTGGAAGCTGAGATGCAAAAAATGAACCACAGTTGGGGCACTGTACGAAGGATGGCCGCCGACCGAGCAAAGTGGAATCAATTTGTTGCTGCCCTACAAGACGCCACCAGGCGTGATGGCCACTGACTGCTTTGACGGTTGGCGGCTATGGATCAAAGAAGAAGAAGATGTCATAGATCAACTAACAAAGTTGATTGGTGAATGGTTTATATATCAGTTTTTGACTCAAACAGCTGGTTTATGGACAGTTTATGTCACATATTGAGAAAGTTTATTTTTAGATAATTTGTCACTTGCTCTGTTTCATTCCATGTATAACATATGGTTGCAACTGGTGCTAGCCATCAATTTCTTTTTTTTTTCCTTATTTTTCAGCTGATGAGATCACAGTTACTTGGCTTCCTCATCCTTCGAACTTCAGGTTTTCTTTGGCCTCCCCATACATCTCTTTCCTTGTGGGTTCTCGTGGAGTGTGTGCCTGGTTGTACTAGTTTTTCTGAGGTTATGTTCATTTATCCCTACTTTCTCTCCTTCATCTCTAACCTTATTAGTTGTTGTCTGGTTCTGTCCACTGATCTTTGTTATTACATCTTGCCATTTATCTGTATCATCCTGCTGTTTCATGGATGTGATGAAAGCATCTGTTGGGGATGTTTGGGAGTTTTGATGTGGATATTGTTGGTGGTGTACCACTTCAGTGCCATACAGCATTTTTACATTCCACATAACTTATTCTGTCAGCAGCCTGATTTTCAGTATCTGGCTTTCATAAGGTCACAATGTACGCGCCTCCCTTGTGTGTATTCTGCTCAACTTGGGCTGGTAGTTTATTACAGTTGCATTCTGTTATTTCTTGTTTTTCTTTCGCTGGGGAATAATTTATGCCAGAGGTTAATTCAAACATTTGACTTATACATAGTTTATGTAAGAGATTGAATAAAATTGTTGATGTATGGATAGTTTGTATCAGAGATTGATAAAAATGTTGATGTGGAGATAGATTATGTCAGAGATTGACAAAGCTGATTTGTGGATTTTTCATGCCAGATGTCACTAACAGTTAATTTGTAGGTAGTTCATTTCAGAAATTTACTAAAGTAGTTATATATCGTTTTAAACAAATGCTGTTTCTTTGTAATGTCTTTTCATTTTTTCTAGGGCACTGTTGACAAGTTAGATTTGACTGTCGTGAAATCTCAAGCCATGTTATTCCTTTAATCATTTTACCATATGTATTTCCATCTAGAAAATGTTTATCCTTCTTTTATTATCAGATGCTTTCAACAGCTGTGGTCATTATCTTTTTCATTTCATGTGAAATTTCCCAGCACAGATTTCTGGGTTTTTTTTTCAGTCATCTTTAGCTTTGCCCATAAGGTTCTGGTTGCTTAAGCTTCCTGTTCCACATCTCTTCTCTAGGCTATCTTTGACCTCTCTACTCTTCGTTTCACTTGTGAGTTCCATTTAGGAGCATATCTGGTTATAGCAGGCGATTATTTGACCTCCGTAGTCTTCCTTCATTTCATAGACTGTACAGCGAGTAACATTTTAAAGGTTATCTCATGTTTCTCTTAGCCACGCACTTAACTGCAGCACTAGTTAATGAGTTACTATGCAGATAATTATGCAAGTCTTGAAGCCTTATGCTTTAGCAGTTTTTTATATCCAGTATATAAAAAGTAAAAAATGTGTATTCAACATAAGGGTTGCAATGTATCGTTAAGATGAAAGATATTTCCTCTTATTTTTGAAATAGTGTTTAAAGTGTTGTGTGTATTTCCTCTGACAGCAAATGCTACAGTACTTTTCTAAACATTTGTGATTTTGAAAAGTTTGACACTTTAAAGTTTAACTCTGGAATCAGACTTCGACGTTTCCCCCAAACATGCAATCTTTTCTTTACACTGACAATCATGAATTTGTGAATCCAAGCTTTATGAACACCACTTTGAAGGTTGCCTCCATTGTGAAAGAAGTTGTATGTTTTTTTTCTGTTGATTTTGGCATTTCATGGATGGTAAAGATCTAGTCATGATGAATAAATTAATTAATAGAAAAAAAAGTTATTATAGGGTGGGGGCAGGAGAAGAAGAAATAGCTTTTCTCAAACAGTGGAATCTTGTGAACCAGTCCCTTGGCCGCACCAGATGAAGCACTTTCAAGAAACCAGGTGCCCTTCCCAGGTCTTTATTTCACTGATGTTAGTGGCTGAATCTGAAATATGGGCTTGGCCTAGTTATAGGCTTAAATAACAGCCACAGTACACTAATTGGTGGTTGAAGCACTTTCATTTTTTTTTTTTTCTTGGTGTGTGTATGTGCATGTTTTGTCCAAAAACACAAAAAAGAAATGTTTTTTTATTATTGCATAAAGGTTGCAATATAATTAGGGGTTTAACATTGTTAAATATGACTTGGAAAGCACAAATTTGATTAATGCAGCCCTTTTCTAAAACTGGTTACTGATAAAAAAAATTAGATGCGAGTTTCAACAAGTTTAGCCTCACGTTTGTGCATTTTTCAACTACCCTGGCAAAAAAATTAGGGAACCTACCTATCACAAAAATATTTATAGAATGTACGATTCCGGTTTACACACATCGGGATCCTCGCTGGTGCTACAGAGTTTGTGCACTGTGCTGAGATCCTCCTTGTGTGATCTAAGGGAGGATGGAGTTGTCCATGTGCAAAGAAGATGGTCCTTAAAACTAAACCAACTACCCTTTCATTTTGCTCAGAGAGAGAGAGAGAGAGTTACTTACATGCAAGTACTTGTTCCTTTTTGGTTTCTTGTGGAAAACCTGACAATTTGCTCAAGTCCCAAAATTAAAATTGAACATGATTACCTGGCAGCTCTCCTTCCCCTGTTTATAGATTGATGCGAACAATGTTGTGTGAATCTCAAGTATACATACATTTCAGTAGTGGTGCTTGTAGCTAAAATCCATTAATTTAGCCATTTCCCTAGGGTGCATATGCTAATTCTGTCATAATATTCCTCTTCTCTGTGTATTCTTCTGGCTTCTATTTTTCATACTGTCCATCGGTGGACTTCTCCTCCAGAACATATTCCTAAGTAGAATATGTGGTAGGTAGTCACCCATTCTTCAGCCTTCCTTATGGACATGTTTAGAAGTTAGACATTTGCCCTAATCCCTACTCCATGGATATCCTGAGCACCTATGGATGATTTACCTACCACATTGAACAGGCTATAATTTGTTTTATAAGAGTTGTGTAAGACATGTACACTACTTGTGGAAACACATCAACTTTGTTCAGATTTGGAGCATTGACAAAAACTGTTCATTCCTACAAGCAGACTGCTTGTGAAAAAAATGAATGTGAGTGGTAAACTTATCCCTAAAGTTTAACTGGATTTGCATGTTATTATATGTATATTACTGTTGTAAAGGCTCAAGCTTTGTATACACTTTATTTTTTCTTTGCATTGTTCAGATCATCTTGAAGCTAATTTATTAGTTAACCCCTTGGGGTACTAGAGTGTGATCAGTGAATTTGATTACCTAAAAACCATAAATGCAGGATGTGATCAGTGAATTTGATTACCTAAAAACCATAAATACAGTATTTTTTTTTAAACAAGTTATTTTTGTCAAATGTATTGAGCCTTCTATGGTTACTAGTCATTTATGACCACACAAAAAATTACCCAAGAATATGTAGAAAATGATAATCCGGTTCAGAAGTCATATGAACAGCCTGATATCAATGTACTGACAATTGACCCATCCTAAGTCAGTCAGTTAACTTTTGAGCTGAAGCAGCTTATTCACCGATATGGCAGATGTGTGGTTACTAAATCAGTAAATTTAAAAAAGGTATTCAAATCAGTCTTATGAGCAAATAATAGGCTAGAAACATGGAACTCATCTTGATAACCCTTTGCCAGAAACAGGAAACAAAGATAAATATACAAAAAAGTTATGACAAAGGACACATGTGGCATATGGGGAAAAAAATTACAAATAAAAATGCTAAAGAAGATATCAAACAAAGCAGCTTTTAAATAGGATCAAAAAGAAGCAAAGTAAAACAGCATATAGTAACAAATAAACTAAAAAAATCTCTCATGGATTTTTTTTTGGTTTGTTTTTTTATATTCTTTCCTAGCCTTTTGAGATATTTCTCTCTTTGACTGTGGCTACTTAAGGGTTATCCTAAAACATCATGCATTTCTGATGTGTTTTAAAAAAGATATATATATATACTACTGGACAAAAGTTAAGGGCCGCCATTCAGTTTCTTCTTCTTCTTCTTCCGTCCTTAGCCAAAGACCGACCAAGCAGTCAGAGGCCATCACGCCTTGTGGCGTCTTAAGGGCAACAGCAGATTGATTTTCTCTGTTGTAGTTTCCCATCACGCCTAGCGGCGTCTTTAAGGCAACAACAAATAGATCCATCTGCCGTTGTTTCCGTAATCGGTGTGACAAGCCAACGGGTGATCAGCCCATTGGGCGCCATTCAGTTTAGACAAGGTTTATATAATTCTTCGTGAGCAGGGTCGATTTTCCAAATGTCCGGTAGCTTGAAATCTCTCAAGAAGTCTCTGAATGGTAGAGTGGGACACTGCTAAACATCTTGCAACATGACGAACAGATTGACCATCCTGAATCCCTGCCATGGCTTGACCACGGTCTACAGTGCTGAGACTTCTCCTTGGTGGCATGGCTAATGCAGTGATCATTTCGACCACTTGTCATACTGATTTATTGCATACCAAAGGTGAACACTCTTTACCGATGATCATTTTCCACGTGCATTCAAATTCAACTCACTTTTTCACCTTTTGAACTAGTGGGGCGTGTTGCAAAAACCACAAGTTTTTGCAGCAACAATGGCAATTTTCACGTGCGGGTTAAAGTGACCCAGTTTTTGAACATTTTAAAAAAATTAACCTTGTGCACACAGAAATGTATACACATTTCTCTGAGCTCAGTTTTAATGACATTTTCACTTGTCTTTACAGTTTGCCAATCAATTATATAAATCTTGTCTAAACTGAATGGTGGCCCTTAACTTTTGTCCAGTAGTATTTATATATATAAAACAGGCTATAAAAAAAAAAAAACATCAAAATTTTCTAGTCTGTTTTACTGCAGTATGATACAATTTATCATCATCTGAGGGCACATATACCAAAAGCATCCTGATGATCATCTCAAAGCTGTCTGGGGGTTAAATATATCCAGACTGCACACTAGTGTGGTGTGGTGCAGGTACGTGTCTTTTGTGTCATAAATGTGTTCAACATGATAATTATAAGTGTTCTGATAAGACATACAGCAAGAAAGAACTGTGCTAGAGGATGTGGTGAAACAGTTGGCAACAGTATAAATATTTACCACTGAATTTATATTTGCTTTCCTGTGTTTGATTTTTGGTTTTGATACAAGTAAATTATTTTAAAATGTACATTATTATAATCTTGTTAGAAATAAATGATGCAAAGCAATCACTTGCTTAAGAGCATATCACAATGGTAAGCATTCTAGTTATCTGCATAACGTGTGCCATATGTAAAATATACTTGCAGCTTTGGGTGTTGGTTTATTTATTTGTGTAATAGTTTGGTTTTTATCATTGACGTATCTGTGGAGTGTTCATTCATCATCATCATGTTTCTTTCTGCTCCGTATGGACCATGGAGCCACCACCACAGCTGGAAGCCTGCACCAAGCAGTCACATGCTCTTGCTATGGTGGTGTCTGTAGCAATTTGTTTTATATGATGAGGTTGCTGACCTCATGTTAGTTGCCTTGTATGGCATGCCTGAGGCAGTAGTAGTCATATTCTTTCTTTGTCTCACAAGAGACCCCTGGGAACAACATGATGATGATGTCAGGTGTTAACATAAGTTAATAAGATAGATATTCAGTGAGAAAGTTAATAAGATAGATATTCAGTGAGAAAGTTAATAAGATAGATATTCAGTGAGAAAGTTAATAAGATAGATATTCAGTGAGAAAGTTAATAAGATAGATATTCATTGAGAAATGATGACATCATACAAATTGTAGGCAATTAAACATCCTGCACCATTATATGTAAAATGGTAAAGGTAGTCCCATAGCAAGTACTGCCGCAGAGGAGTGGAGACTTCATCCTAATAGGTCTAGCATCAAGAAGTGGGGTGACCAGTTCCTGCCTTTTCCTTCCCTAAGTCAAAGAGCACAGGTCATGTAACCATTTACATGTCGGTACCGTGATTCGAATCTGGCACCTTTGCCGAGAGAGACCAGCGCTCTAACCACTGTCAATCGGACGCACCAAATATAGGTAGACAGAAAATGATGTGATTTGGTCATCTTATCAGAAAGGAGACAATCAATGACCACTATGTGCCTACAACAGAAAAAGATCTGGTTTTTGGCACGGGGAAGACCAAGAGGCAGAGGATAAACAATATCACAGAAGTCCCACAACAACACAGACTGAATGCAGCAAACTTCATGATACTTCACAGCAACAGTGGACCAAAACAGTCAAACAAAGTAAGTGTGTTCAAAGTAGCAAATTACACTTTCATAAATTAAAGCATATTATAAAGTGCATGGTTTAAAAAATAAAAAAAAAGTTTAGGTAAATGCAGTCATATATGCTTACTTCAGTTAAGAATACACAAGAAAAGGTCATTGAAAGAAAGGGATAACCAGAACAGGAAACTGGATGCTACACTGGAAGAACATTCCAAGCTATACAAAGCTCTACTTGTGAGAGAAAGACTAGACGGTCTTAGAAATTATGATGATCAGCTAATGCTGCTGAAAGCTATTCTATACAGAATCAACTGCTGCAGGAGAATGTGCTTTGATGCAGGCTTCCTCCAAGGGAGCCAACAGCAACTGTGGCTCCATGTTGTTGTTTAACTAGGGTTGCTGAGCTTCTCGCTCTTTTGCAGCCAATACCAAGTTGAAGACTCCTTGGTATTATCTACACTGTAGCTTTTCTGCCATTCCAAAACATGTTGAGTTGGAAGTCATGAGCTCCATCTTCTCCAGAATTTAAAAGATCATCATATCTGGTCCCAAGCTAGAAGGAAGAAGCGTATGGCATACTGTACATTTCCCACCATCCAAGGGAGCTTTCCAAATATGCAGAGCTAAAATACTTTGCTATGGTTCTCGGCTCTCCCAAGTAATTGTCACGTCCTTCACTGAGCTACTTCTCAGCTCCCCCTGCCTATCATGGGTCCACAGTGACATCCTCCTGCATACAGCCAATCAGGTAGAAGCCAGAGTTACATCTGGGGCTCAAGTGACTCTTCCAAGCTTAGTGTGCAATGCTGGATTCTCAGCATGTTTCACCACAGGGAGAATTCTTGGCTCCATGTTCAATAAGATCATGATGTTCAGAAAAATGACACTTCTCTCTGCATTTGTTGACACTGACAAATTACTTCTAAGAGTGATTGATTTTTTTGTTTGGTCCTTTTTAAATTTTTGATTTATTCCATGGAAGACTTTGCTTTATGGTAAGCATAGATACTTTTTAGAAAAATAAAATACTAGTTTTATCAAATTTCTTTAAAAACTAAACTGATTATAATTGCAGTTCAAACCTCAGGGATATGAATGAATACTGTACAAAAGATGAGATAAAATCAAAGGAGAATATTAGACCTACATACCCAATTCTCATCCCTTTTTAAAAAAAGTATTTTTTTTCATTCTTCCCTATCTTTGTCTATTGTCACCATGTATTCTTTTGATGTCTATGTTCAACATGAATAAACAAACTACCTTCAGTTCCTGAATTCAAATGTCAGAGATATCCTAGAGTTAACTGGCCTGTTCCTACAAAATGGATATTCACAAAATGTGCCAGCTGTCATCAACAACTAAACAGTTTACATTCACACATTTTTTCAGTTTATCAGGAGACAAGGTATCTTCAGTGGGATAACTGTCTACTCATAAACAATGACACGAGATAATAAAAGTGGAATAAAAAAACAAACCTGCTTGTGTATGCAAGAGTTTATTGTTTTTAATACTCCTCAAGTGTGTCAACTTTAAGTAAATACAGTTAATACAGCAAAAGGACAATAAATATGTATAGACCAGATAACAGGATAACAAAAATATGTCTGTCATTCTTGCTGGCTAACAAGGGCTACAGATTTAAAAACTGGAGCAGTAACTTAAACAGATATTACAACAGCATCAAATAGCATACATGAATTTGTCCAAAAAATATTCAAAAACATTGTAGTGCCTCATTAGTTTCCTGAGTGATTCTCTCTCTATACACTTGAAGGCCTTTGCACAGTCCACATATCCAATATAAAGGGACTAGTTCTACTCTGTTCTCCCATTGTCTCATCTCCACTGGAACTGTTTTGTCAAATACCTGCATGTTCCTCCCTCAGTCTGTCTATGGCCTGTTTCAATCTCTAGGGTGATCTTGTTTAATTTTTTTCATGACACATATAACAACATTATTCCTCAGTAATGTATGCACTCAGGAGAGTTCTGAGTGAAGGATAACTCACAGAATCCTGTGAAGATAAAACTGGGCTGCCTCTTGTCACTATTCCTCTCTTTAGTGGCTATAGACTAGATAATGGAAACATCAACAATCACCACAAAAAGGAAATTCATAACCAAACTAAATACTGCTATTCAAAAATGAAAATACAAGATGAAGTCACAACTGGGTATGAAAACCTGCAGAGAGAAGACTATGATCGTGAGAACAAATGTGGTGTTTAATAACCTGACTGCATGCATTAAAAATGATCTGTGTAGTTTCTGGGATGTTTGAAGAGACAAAGAAAGAATAGGACTATTACATCCTCAGGCATGTCACACAAGGCAACTAATATCAGGTCGTACCTGGGGCTGGCAAAACCTCATTATGTAAACAAAAAAATTGCCATAGAAACCACCACTACAACAGCATGTGAATGCTTGGTGCAGGCTTCCTGTAAAGGGACTAGTCCATGTTGTTGTTTAACTAGGGTTGCTGAGCTTCTCGCTCTTTTGCAGCCAATGTCAAGTTGAAGAGTCCTTGGTATTATCTACACTGTAGATCTAGGCTTTTACTGTAGCTTTTCTGCCATTCCGAAATGTGTTCTCCAGCTTGGCTTGTATTTAAAAGATCATCACAATGACTGGTCACAAGCATGGGGCGGGTAACCTCATTATGTAAAAGAAAAAAACATTGCCATTAAATGCCCATAAATCACTGTCCTATTTACTTTGATGGTGCATTCTCTTCTTTGAGATGATAATTATTCTGTCTTCTTGCTATTTATGCTAAGACCTTCATTTTTACTTTGTGTTACTACTGTATCAACCATTTCTTGTTAACCCTTTTTCATTTTTTGCCATTAAGTCTGTATGACTGGCACTTTTCAAACTATTATGACCACAATCTAATATTTTTGGCATAACCTTCTTCTTCTTCCATCCTTAGCCGCTGACCAGCAAAGCAGTCCGTGGCCAATACGCCTAGGGGCGTCTTAGGGCAACAAGAAATTAATTGTTGTTCCGTTACGCCTAATGGCGTTTATTGGTACAACAAAAAATTAGTTGTTGTTTCCGTAATCAGAGTTTTGGCATAACCTACAGATCTCATATTTTCACTATACACATAGAACAGATCAGATGGCTCCACACATCCCAGCCTTACACTGTTTTATCTGCTGAAACATTTTTATTTGGTTGCTAATTCTTATAACTTCTCTTCTTCTGCGTTCATCCTAAAAAGGACGTTTGTTATGTTGTGTCACCGTTTACAGCAAAGCTACGATATCTGTGCCTTTCGGCCTAACACATCCGTTTTCAGCATGGCATGTTCGATCCCTACTCTCTCAGCCAGACTGCAGTGATGCAGCCTGTTTCCAGGACCACCACTTGGAGGTGGAGTAGGGTCTTGGTCAGCTCTGGTTTGCTGACGCAAGCAGTCAAGCTATGGGTCGCTAACTGCATTTCTCACTTTTGATGCGTCTTCGGTCCCAATTCTTATAACTGATGTTTTTGTCAATATTATTCTTTAGCATTTGTCACTGATATTTATGCTTTCTAACATCTTGATAATTTCCTCATGTTTAACAACTAAATGCCTTAGTTGTAGTCTATAAAACACAAGTATAGATCTGATTTTACTTCTATAGCTCTTTCTTTCAACTGTTTTTACTTCTATAGGTCTCTGTTAATGTTTTTATAAAATATACATTTTTATACCTTTGCCATCTACAAATTCACCCTGTTCATCACCAATTTGTGGTTTTATTTTACTTCTTACTATTCTCATGATAATTCTTATTAGTATTTTAATTACATGACTCATGAGACTAATTGTTCAATCATATTCACTTTTTCTGGCTCCAGGTTTTTTTGGGTAAAACTATGAATACGAATTTTAGTAGATCATCAGGTATGTTGTTAAGAACTACTTATTCGGAGTAACCAGGAGGACATGCACACCATCATAGCTGGCAGACGCTGGAGTTGGGTTGGCCACGTCCTCAGAAGGGATCCTGATACCATCACAAGAACAGCTATGCTATGGACCCCCAAGGGAAAGCGAAAGAGAGGCCGACCAAAAACAACTTGGCGGAGATATGTGGAAGCTGAGATGCAAAGAATGAACCACAGTTGGGGCACTGTACGAAGGATGGCCGCCGACCGAGCAAAGTGGAATCAATTTGTTGCTGCCCTACAAGACGCCACCAGGCATGATGGCCGCTGACTGCTTTGACGGCTGGTGGTTATGGATCAAAGAAGAAGAAGATCAGGTATGTTACCCAATCTGTAGATGTCATTCAATAGTTTTATTACCTCCACAATCTCAGCCTTTAATTTCCTCTATATTTATTACCTGGTCCAGGGGCCTTATATTTATTCATTCAAGTGGCACACGTTTCTGCCACAAGTTGTATTGGTTCTTCAAAGTTGTCTTTAATATATAGTTTTATCCCTTTCAATTTTTACAATGGTAATAATAATAATAGCCCCTTCAATCATAACTGATTATGGGAATGTGCCCCTGATGTGACAGCCCTCAACTGCTTTCTTTCCTGGTGTTCCTTTTGACATTTTCTCCTCTCTTCTGCTTGCTGTGAGAGCTTCTTTTCTCCCAATCTGAGGTGGCGCCATTGAGAGCATCGCCACTTAGTGCGATCGGCAGCTTCATCCTCCCAGATTGTTGGGTTTATGTCCAGTGCCCTCACGTCTTTCTTGTACACAACTTTGAATCTCAAGCTGCAGTCGCCCAACTGTTCTTTTGCCATCTGCCAGTTGTCCATAGAAGATATCTATCGGGATGCGACCATCTTCCATGCAGCGGACATGGCCAAGCCAGCGTTGTCTGCGCGTCTTAGCAGTGTATGCATGCTTTGAAGGCCAGCATGTGATAACACCTCAACATATGTCACTTTGTCCTTCCATGAAATGCCGAGGATGTGGCGTAGACACCGTAGATGGAAGGTACTGAGCCTTCTTTCTTGCTTAGCTTAGGTTGTCCATGTCTCGCTGCCTTATAGAACTAGCTGAGACACCAACGTAAGAGGACAAATCTGTACCAACTGTACACATTTTTTTAGTAATTAAAACAAACGAAAGCAGTTAAAAAACATTACAGCCAAATGAAAATAAGCCTAGATGGATGTTACCACACATGCCTTGACAGCTAATCTCTCCTGAAATTACAATTTATGCAGGTTATTTCTTCTTCGTACACTCTCAGACGTCTACTTGAATATTTTCAAAGAAAGCAGTGGTCAGCTTGAGGCTATTTGTGTCTCCACTGAGTTTTTCTAGGAATGGTGCTGGTGACGGCCACATATGCTTTCTTTGTTGCTCTTTGAAGCAGATGTTCAGCAGTCATTTTATAGGTGGCACAGATGCACTCATCTGTAGTTCCTATCTTTAGCTTGTTGAATAGATGGTATCCCAATCTGTTGTGGCCCGTGCGGAGTCTGAAGATTACATATTCTTTTCTACTGAGTGGAAACATGCATCATTTTGTGTGTAAACAAATAACTGAAAAGCAGCGTGACCTGGACTAATACCAGTAACATTCTAAACTTAACTGATTCTGTATGCAAGATCTTTTAAAAGACGCAATGGCCGACCGCTGTGACCGCAAGATCTTTTAAAAGACGCTGATTTATTTCGTTGTTTCTTTCAATTCTGATATTTTATACTGCCCGGAATTTATCTCGAACGGAAGTAAACACAAAACTGGGCAAATTTCAACAAGCTTCAACGTCTTTTATTTGCGTTTGAAGGGATTTTTTCACATTTATCTTCATCTTTAATCGTGTTTTGTCGTATCGCCATAATGGCCGAAAACACACAGGATATGTTACTAATATGTGAACAGTGAACAAACTGTGTGATCAACCATAACTTTTTCTGTGTTTCTAAATGGATTACCTGCACAAAGAGAGCAGTGAAACTGTATTGTGATAACAATTTATGTTACAAGCCTTACGTAAGTCGAAAATTTTTGTTCAAAATTTCAAGTTATCTTTTTTTCCGTGTACATGTTATCTGTTATAACATAAACATAACATAAAATTAGCTAGAAAGGCATATGGATTTATATTGTTCATCCAATGTACTTTAATTTGATATATAATATGTTATACTTAACTCATGATTAGACACACATTGTCAGTAAATGTAAATTATGTATGTGTAAATTTTTGGGGCTTAAAAATAATTCCGTCCAGAGCTGAAAATAATTACGTACGGAAAGAGTTAAGGTGAACATCATCCAATGTCATGCACCAACCAATGACAAAGAAGAGATCAAAACAGAAGAATTTTACACCAGACTTCAAAATATCACGAATAAAAGGAGAAGTGACCAAACTGCAAATATGGCAGCACACTCTGGAGGCTTTGCAGACTTCAAGGGAAAAGATGAACTTGGGACAATGGATGAAAATGGAGAAATTTTCATAAAATCTGTGCTTTAATCCAACTTGAATAAAGGAGGAAGCATCCTTTCAAATAAAAGAATACATAAAGCAATCTGATCTAATCTGGATAAACAATAAATTCAGATCATCATTACGAGACATAAAAATATGTAGAGCAGCAGATGTGCATCAGGACTACATCTTCTTAGTCAAAAAGCAAGTGAAACTCAAACATATAAACCAGCACATAGCTACAGACAACAGTTTAATGTAAGATATCTCAAGAAATAATAATCAAGAAACAAAGGAAACTTTTACTGTTATAACGTCCGAAAAGTATGCTTTAACAGCTAGAAGCTGAAGTAAATACACAAGACCAATGGCAAGATAAAAAGTGCATGGAATGAGACATGTGGGAAAGTTCTGTGAAAAATGTTTCTGTTCATGCTTTACAATTCTCATTTGCCCTGGTAGTTACACGTTAATTCTGGTTTTGGTAATATTAGATTTTACTATTTTGTGTAGCTCCTTGGGTAGGTTAATTTTTAGTAGTTTCTAGCGATAGTTCTGCACTCTGATTGACACTTTCCAAAATCAGCTCTGCTCAAGTAAAATTCTTACTGCGCAGCTTGTTCAATGTCGGACATTTTAAAAAAATGTTTATAGATAAGAAGTGATAAAAATAGTCATTATGAAGTCTTTTCTGTAGAGCCAGAAGTCTGCACGTAGAAAAACCACTTAAAAAGCTGCTGTCAAACCACCGTACCTTAAACGTGATCCCATGATCAAATTGAAATTCCTCCTCAAAGCCTTCAATATACCCTTTGTAAACAACAGTGGATGGGGTACTTGATTCATCTGGCAGCTTGAAGAGACGATAGGTAGCTGACACGAACTTAGCATCACCTGAATGAGTTAAAGGTCTTAACTGGCAGGTCTTACTATTAAACATCCTTCAGAATGTTGCATCTAAAGGTTTTCTTATATCACAAGCACTAAGTTTGATACAGCACAAACTGAATTCATGACGATCACAAAGAACCAGAAGCAGGTGAATAAGGAACATAATTGTTTTGGCTCATTTTTAAAAGCAGACACAGACACTTTCTTCTTTCTCTAATCCTTTTTTTATCCAAAGGAAAACAAGACCTTCACTGCAGTTGGCTCCCTTCCAGGAAGCCTGCACCTGGGCTCTTTCAGCGGTGGTTTCTGTAGCATTATGTTTTCCTGGATGAAGCTGCTAGATCTAAAATACACAAATCTAAATAAATGTTTGCTATACATTTAAATTCCAACGACAGTGTATACTGATACTGCATTAGTTATTGTCAGCACACATATGAAATTTTGTCCTCGTGTATTTGGGTTCATGCTGGAACCAATTAATTTTAGAAACAAGTACCATCAAAAAGATTTATTATAATCTGAATCAATAACAAAAACTGCAAGTACACTAACATTTGTATTATATTAATACATAATTGCAATTAACGAAGTAAATCATAGATGGAAATTAAGTAGTCTGTCAGAGTGTATCTAAGGAAGAAACATACAATTTTTTAGGCACACTATACTAAAGCTTCAATGACACAAGATGTGATCTACTTCCACATTTGTAAGGACTATAACTGAATCAATTTTGAAATAGTACTTAAAACTGACTCACCTAAGATATTTTTATACTCTTTTTGGTCTACTGAAATCAGTCCTGCTGTAACAAGACGAGGAACAGAAAATCCAATCTCTTTAGCCAGTCTGTATAAGTCTTTCCAGTACAGGGCACCAACAACACATTCACCTGGGGATAAAATGTGGCAGCAAAATAAACACAGCTTTCAGCTTCAGAACCCATGTCAAATATATTGCAGTTGAACATGGCATAATTTATAGATGTGGTTTTATCAGCTACAGACAGTACGACTTGGAAAAAGAAAATCCTAAGTAATTCAAGTATAAATGTAAATAAAACAAAAGAAATGAGAATAAATAATAGGCAGACATACTCGATGAAGATCAATGATCAAGTCATTGAAGAAGTAGAAAGCTTTACATATCTGGGGAGTAACATTGACAAAGAAGGGGGAACAGCTGGCGACGTCTGTTCAAAGATAAATAAAGCCAGATGCACTTTTAATGCCCTTCGACCAATATGGAACTCCTCAGCTATATCCAGAGAGAACAAAATTAGAATCTTTAACTCAGATGTGAAGTCAGTCTTGCTGTATGGCTCAGAGACATGGCATGTCTCAAAGAGTATCAGCGCCAAGCTACAGACATTTGTAAATAGATGTCTCAGACGGATCCTCCCTATAAGATGGCCAGATGTAATAACAAATATAGAGCTAAAGAAAAGATGTGGGCAACAGCCAATACAAACATAAGTTAGATAAGAAAGTGGGGATGCATAGGACATACATTCAGAAGAGAAAAATCAAGCACAGCCAGAAGTGCCCTCGACTGGAACCTACATGGGAAAAGAAGAGTGGGGAGGTCAAAGAGAACTTGGAGAGGAACTGTTGAAGAAGAGGCTAGGGAAATTGGAATGACTTGGGCACAGAAGAAAAAGACAGCCCAGAATAGAAATCGATGGAGAGCAACTGTTTCTGTCCTATGTTCCACAGGGAATGATGATGAATTCAAGTGTTAAAAAAATTGATTTTTTTCCACTGCACCATGGCAGCTGGTCCCTTGCAAGAATCCTGCGCAAAAGTACTCTATGTGATCTTGTCAAGATGGTTTCTATGGCACTGTACTTTACACAACAAATTAGCTAGCCCCATGCACAATCCTCCTTAGTCACCCTTTCCAAATTGCCTGGAAGGGTGCACAGAACATTCTTTTTTCCCGATTCCTGATTATGAGGTTACATGGGCACCAAAATTTTTTAGGCATTTTTAGAAGCAGATACAGACACTTTCTCTTTTCCTCTAGTCCCTTTTTTATTATGTTCCTCTTTGTTTCAGTTCATACAATGTTTCCATGTTGTATTTACTTGTAAAAGTTATAGCTTTGACTTTAAATATGTAATTGCTTTAATGTTTCCGCTCTATCTCTGTGTGCATATATGTGTATGTGAATTTACCTGTGAGTGCTCAGTTAATGAATAGTGATAATATTGATTAATTATTTTGGAAGTTAATAATGTTTTAATTTTAAAACACTTTAAAAATTATATTATTGCAAGGCAGAAATATTAAAAGGCAATGAATAATACTTATTTCTTTACCCTGATGAAATAAAGATTTTGTTCATTCGTTTGTTATTTTGTCAATATATTTTAATTTTTTTCCTATAATAACAGTTCAAGGATTGATTTTCATTTCAAACTGTGACAATGCCAATTAAAAACTGGCAATAAATGTAAGCTTATAGACAAAGAATGTATCACGCCTTACACCAAAGTTCTTCATGATCCCTGATGTTAGGTGGAAGGTCTCTATCTGCATAAACATCACTGAAGTACAGCTCTCCACCTTTCTGCAATATTAATGTTTTGAATGAAGCTGATAACAGACATGCAACTGATAACAGACATGCAACTGAACTGACAAACACTAGTCAATGAGAGAAGCTTGCCATGACAGACATGCAACTGAACTGACAAACACTAGTCAATGAGAGAAGCCTGCCATGAGAGACTGAAAATGTGCAGAACTAAAATGCAGCAGATTCCATTCCTTCAATGTTCAAAAAATTACTGAAAAACTGTAAAGTAATCTACACAAATCACATTCCTGAAGAAATAAATTAACAAAAACACATAATAATAATAAAAGTTAGTTGCTTATCCTTTACAGGACGTGGCAATCAACCCCAGCTTTTATTGGCTGTTTATGATTTTTCTAGGCAGTTTTTTCATTCAGTAGTTTGCCATTGCTTTCTGAACAGTACGGCGCTTATACCATTGTTAAAAATCCACACAAAGCAATCTGCTACCAAACCGCCTGCAGCAGGTCTCGAACCTGGTATATCTGGATTATGAAACTGCGTTCATATCCATTAGGCCACAGACGCCGACTAATAATAATAAAACATGTTAATATTTCTTAAATGGTCAAACACACATTTCCTTTGTCCACTTACAACTGGATATTCTCACACACCTACAACTTCCTAATTCTTGAGAATAAGACGAAAATGCTAACATTTTGACAAGCACAAAAAGATAGTCACACCTTGAGGACTCTGTGTGCTTCCTTGAGGACTGCAGTCTTGTCTTTGGAGAGATTGATGACACAATTTGATCTATACAGAAGACATGAATTAATTTGCTGGATTTACTGTATTTTGTAAAATGATCATTCCACAGAATGGAGAAAGTCAAAATTCTTGACTTACCATACATACGCGAGTATAAGTTGAGAAATTTATTCCTGTTTTGGACCTTCAAAAAATGGACCCCGACTTACAATTGTGTCAACAGCAACAAAATTCAAGAAAGCAGTCAGAGTGCCCCCCCCCCCCCCCCCCCCCCCCCCCCCCCCCCCCCCCCCCCCCCCCCCCAAATGGTATCCTTCAGATATAAACTTGCTGCTTCTTTAAATGTCTTTAACAAAATATCTTAAGTAATATATTAAAATATATTTGAATCAATTTTATTAGGCTGTTAATTGTGGTAATTATTAAAATAAAAACATACACTCAATACAGGTATACAAATGTTATAAATAAAAAATGTCCATCATGCTTTCATACTTCCTGTCATGCTTACACTGGCATGCACAGATGTTATTTGTAGTAAACATGCCGGCATTTAGTAAAAAAAAAAAAATTATGTCTGGAAGATGCTATTACAATGAGTTTGAAAAGAAAGCAAACTTCTTACGAGGTTGGCTTTACGCTGAAAAAGACAGAATTTGCAGAAAGCCATGGCAATTCCAATGAAATGCGGGAATTCAGAATTGATGAAAAACTTTTTCGAGACTGGCATAAAATAACTTCGATTTATAATTGGGTCATTCATTTTTGAAGCTTTTTAAGTCCTAAAGTCTAGGGGTCAACATATAGTTAAATCAACATGTACTCGAGTATATACGGCATGTAACACCATAGGAATGCTCTCTGCAGCTGCTCCTGTTATTGATTAAATTTGACAATGGTCATTAACATCAAATAAGAACATACAATTTAGAGATATCAAGAACCACATTTTTCAGTAATCCTGGAAATGGGTGCTTGTTTAGAATAGAATAGACCGATTAAAATTGTATGACAAGATCACCAATGTGGAACTGACTACAAGAAGTCAAAAAGTGCCAGTGGAGCAAGAGGTGAGAAGAAGCTGGAAATGGGTCGGATACACACTGAGGAAACATGCCAACATTACAAGGTCTTCCTTGTTCTGAAATTCCCAGGTTAAGAAAGATAAAGGGAGATAAAAAAAAATGCAAGGTGAAGCAAAATGAAGAAAGACATGAAAGGGATAAAGGAGACATAAATAAACCTTGAACAGATGCTCATTTGTAATTTCTTATTAAACAGAAGATCAAAAAGGAAGGAAAATAAAAACAAAAGAAGTGATCTATGCATTTACTATTTATAAATACTTTGACTTATACACGTGCAAACTGGAAAATGTTAACACTGCAAATTTCCTTACATTTCTAATAGAAAATTCAAGGCCAAGAGTTAATATTTGCAGTAATCATCATAATTTTCCCTTGTACTCCTTACAGAGCATGGAGTCACCATTGCAGCTGGTTACCTCACAGGAAGCTTGCACCAAGCAATCACATGTTACTGTAACAGTGGTTTCTGTGACAATATGTTTACATGATGAGGTAACAAGCCCCATAAAGTCACCTTGTACGATATACCTGAAAAGTGCAGTAGATTTATTCTTTCTTTGTCTCATCAGAGACACCCAGGAACTACATGGGACATTTGTAGTAATGGTACAAATTAAATACAAAAGATACATATTAAGTCAAAGTAACCTGCTGTAACATCATATTTTTAACTTTATTCTATTCTACATTTCCTTAACTTACACAATGATATCAAATTTTTCACTCTCGATACCAGCCTCTTGTAGGTTTTCCATATACCCCTTGACAAATCTGATGTTAGGTGTAGAATAGTTGAACAATCTTGTGTGGTAGTCTATGTACTTGTTAGCTACAGCCAACTGTGGGATAAGAATAAGAATACTGCGTTATGTAATTTTTATATAGCTCCCTTGAACAAGAAGTTCCGGGGATCATTAAGAGCAATCTTAATATTAAAGACGTAAGAACTGAGATAGTATAACAGCTGAAGCAATAAAGGCATCTCAGGAAACTGAAGTGAAGCAGATATTACACAAACTTGAGACAGAAAGGAAAGACAGACCAGTTCCAGAAGACAACTGCAGCAATGCCATTTTGAAAAAGAAAGGAATGTAACAATTATAAAAGGAATTTACTTCTTTTCTTAGTCAAATTGGAAAAAGGAACCAACTTATGAATAAGACCAACAGTAGAATTAGTACTTACCCAAGAACAGTTTACATTCAGAAACTGAAGGGGTGCACAGATGCATTATTTGCATTAATACAACTTAGGGGAAAAAAATTATAAACAAGAAGAAAGGTTTTGAATGAGTAAACAGAAACAATGAAAGGTGCTAAAAGAATATGAAATCAAAGGACAGTTTACAAGCTGTACAAGAGCATTGTAAAAGGATGCAAAGAGTTACAAGAACAAAGGTGTAATGTCAAATTTGCATTTTAAGCCACTTTACCAGAGGACGTTTTTTTGTCTTCAATTGCTGAATGGCATTATATTCTTTAGTTAACCTGTCCATGGTGCTTGTCTAACCAATTTTTTTTTTGGTTTAAAATTTCTACTGGATGTGGTAACTGGCCCTTTGACCAACTCTCCTTAGTTGCTTTTTTATATGACATGCATGGTTATAGTGTTAAGATTCTTTGTTCCCCATTTGGGCCATGGTAACAGTCTTCTGGATTAAAAAAGGATGTGTACTAACAATACTATTATTCATCATCTACATGGATAACAGAATCAAAGATGCAAATGAACAGCCAGTGCTGGTGAATATAAAACAACGACTGCAAACTTGGGAAAAACTATACCAAAAGGGAGGGAGGGAAGGAGGGAGGAAGGAAGGAAGGAAAAAAATTAAGTTATCAATCCTCCATGAAACTAATAATGCATAAACACTCTTAGGATGGAAACTTAAATGTGCATAAAACCAAATCAGGTATGTATATTTACACAATAACAGTAATATATAAACAGAATAAGAAATAATTACTTGCTCATCTGTCATGTCTAGTCCAACCACAGAACCTTCAGGACCAACCAATTTACTAAGAACATAACAATCCTGACCACTTCCACAGCCAAGGTCAAGAACAGCAGCCCCTTTTAGAGCAGGAGGAAACACTGGCCCACATCCATAGTACCTGAAGTTTCATTTAATAAGAGGTAAAATCTATTTTGAAAAGGAATGCAAGTAATTAATATTTATTAACAGTATACAGTTAATCTTTTGTTTTATGACGAAGGTTTAATCATAAGTTAGTTAATCAACCTAGTCACTTTGTCACAGTAAGACTTAACTTTTCAGACATATCAAAACTGTTACGTTAACAAACAACAAGTGATGTGAGTTTTCAACAAGGAAAACATAAGTAAACAGCAAAGGTTTCCTGTTTTGTTTTTTGAAACCCTACAATTCAAGCTACTTAGCAAAGTTTTTTTTTTCATAATGGAGGTACTATTATGCCACGTGTCTGTCTATGCAGCAAAAAATTATGGGGCAAGTATCACTAGACTTAGCAATTAAATGTGTAATATTCACAAGTCCACAAAGCATACAACTTTCTGCATATGAATTATTAATGAGCAAGCCACATCATTAAATAATAGAATATTCACTTCGATACTAAATGAATGCTTAGGAAACTTTTTAGCAAGTAGATTCCATTAAATTATAAAGAAAACCTGTAATGTTTGTATACCGTTATCCAAATACTGTTTTATACATACAATACACATTGGTTAAAGGGCAAATATATTACTCTGCCAGGTGTGTGAAGGCTCTGCAAAACTTTAAATATTTCAACATTGACAGAAAACTGAATATAACCCAAGAAATAAGTCATTTATAAGAGTTAAATTATCCCATTGAAACAAATCGACAGGGTTCACGAAAAGAATAACCAGAAAAAAAAGGTTTATGAAATTAAAATCAACACTATGTTCTCAGCATGATGCACTGTTAAAACAGCATGTCATCACTACATTTCTCCACTCATAATGTAGGGGCTGACTAAATCATTTTGTATAGCACCCAAGCATTGTCACATGCTAATCAGCCTGACAATCTCTGAAGATGGTATGAGAATTGTTTTCCTTGTATTTTTCTACTCCTTATGAGTATGAAGCCACAAATGCAGCTGCCAAAGCAATTTTTGTGTTCTTGCAGTTATGATTTACGTAGCAATGTGTTTTACGTAATGAGGTACTAGCCCCATGTAAGATAAGAATGTAAAGTCATAAAAACTTCTTAACTGTTCCTCTTTTACCCTGGGGGGTTGCAGTTAGCCAGAGAGATCACTATGTTATTCTATCAGATGTGTTCCTTTTGGCCTGGTTCCAGTCCAGTCCTCAGTCCTTCAGTGACTGTCTGATGCTGTCCTCCCAGGAAACTTTTGGTTGTCCTGGAGGTCTGAATCCCTGGCTCTTGGTTTCATGTTTGTCATGGTAGCTGGTCTTCTCCCCTTCTGCAGATATGGCCAAACCATCACAACTGGGACTGTTCCACTCAGATCTGCAGGGGCTGAATATCACGGTTGCTGCCAACCTCATCTCTTACTACTTGGACTACCTTCCCCAAATACCAAGATTTGGTGCTGTCTTTTGGTGGGTTGTAGTCACTGTCAATGACTCACATCTGTAAGTCAAGAATGGGACATAAGTAGAGCAGTATACACCCATCTATGTTTTCTTACCAATGCCTCTTTGCTGAGGAATCCCTAATTTATTTGGAAATGTCTCCCAGCTGCTGCTTTTCAGGTAGCCAACACTTCTTTGATACCTTCCTTCCAGCTCCAAGATATTTAAAAGGGTTGACCTGTTCCAGAGCCTGATCTCCTAGCATAATCTGATGTCCTTTTTCCTTTTGTGATATCACCATGGTCTTTGTTTTGCAGCTGCTGATGACCATCCCTCTGGTTTACAACTAT
Organism: Oreohelix idahoensis; assembly: GCA_024509875.1. Taxonomy (NCBI): domain Eukaryota; kingdom Metazoa; phylum Mollusca; class Gastropoda; order Stylommatophora; family Oreohelicidae; genus Oreohelix; species Oreohelix idahoensis. Next base: position 66,778 of record JAMPIV010017563.1, read on the forward strand.
TCCTTCCAGACTTGTAGGCTGAATTGATAACATGCCTGGGATTTATCAATCAAGGCCACATCATAGGCAAACACAAGCTCTAAAGAACAGACCAGTCTCATCTTCTAGTACTCCAATGAATACTTTTTTGTCCTTTCCTTACATGCTCTGACGACAGCATCTATGAGAAATATGAATAGATCGGGTGTCAAAATATTGCACCGTCTTACACCAGTTTTTGGTTTGATGTCATTACATCATTCCTGAAAGCCTTGTAGAAGCTCTGTATGGCACAGATCAGAGGTGCTGAAATGTTCTTTCTTGCCAAGCAGTACCAAGGCTTGCTCCAAGAAACCTTGTCCAATGCCTTCTCCAGATCCAAGAAACAGCAATGCATCTCACCTTTTTACTCAAGGGCTTTTTCACTTAGCTACCTGTGTGTGAAGATAAGGTCTTGTGTAGTTTGGTTTGCTCGAAAGCCACACTAGGCCTCATCCATCTGTTGCTCGGCCAGACGTCTTAGTCTCTGCTCCAGGATTCTAGAGTAAATTTTACCGGGGTCTGATCAATTATGAATTAAAACCAGCCACTGCAGTTGGCAATGAGCAAAATCACCTAGGCTGACCTGAACAAAGTTCAGAACCAAGCTCTTAGTTTCATATGTGCGGGCATGAGCTGCCTGCAAGATTGATACAAACATAGAACCTAAGATGTAAACATGTTGTCCTGGAAGGCAAAGAGCGCTATGAATGAATGAGACAAGAAGACCCATAAAGACAACTTGCTGAAAACTGGAAACCCATTAACAGATTAAAACAAAAGTCCTCACTACAAGTAGCACCATCCACAGCACAACAACAGTATCTTCCGCAGACACTGGAAAAATTGAAAAATATCAGATCCTATATCCTGGAAAGCAGTTAAACCTACCCTCAATAAAAACCACCCTCATAGACAAAGAATAATGAGAGTGATCAAAACAAAGATTGCTAATAACATCAATTATGCCCTTTTCCAATGATAGTCTGCTACTCTATAAGTAGAATTTAGCTTCAATTATTGTCACATACTTGGCTGTTACGTCCTCATGGACAAGGGCTATTGCATCTCTGATAAACCTTGGAAACTTGCCAAGCTGAGATGTGCATGCACTTGTCTTCAGATCTTCCGAGCGTGTAAGTTTCTTGCCATAGTAGTTTTTTATGGATTCCTCAAACTCAGATGAGGCAGGTGTCAGAACATCAGACATTTTTTTTCAGTCTCTGTTTTCAATGCTGAAATGAACAGAGGTCAGTCATAAAATGATGTCTACACATATATTCTAGTATTATTTAAGGAAGAAGTAATGTTATTATATTTGCAACGAGCATTGTCCCCTGAAGAGGCAAGGAGGAAAGAATAAGATTACTGTGCCCTCAGGCCTGTTGTACCAGGTGGCTAATATATGAGGAAATGAATGGGTGGCAACATCATAATGTAAAACAAAATACAACAGAAACCACTGCTGCACGAGCATGTCACATGCTTGGTGCATGCATCCTGCAAGGGGACCAGCTGCAGTGGTGGCTTCATGCTCTGTAGGGAGTGCTAAGGAAAATGATGAAGCAGCACTGATTTAGTGCACCACATTTGTATCACTAAATGTAAAATATCTACGCACACCATTAAATACAAATATGACATCTGTTTGTATACAAATTATAGCTTTAAAAAAAATGAATCCCATGGTATCTGAAAACCTCCGAGATAAACAGCTTACAGATTATTAAAATAGTTTCAGCATGCTGAACAAAAAATACTTTACAATATGACAAGTTTAAAAATTAGACTTAAACATTATATACATATCTTCATGTAGAAACAGAAGATCCTTTGTCTATCAGCAATGGTACACATAGCAGCAGATAAAAAGCGTTATTACACACTATCACTCCATGTATGCATTTTTTTTGTACGCAACAGAAATTGGGTAATCTCCAAAAGAACGTTGCCAATCGTTTCACATAGAATATTCACTTGTTGTGATTATCCTTTAGCAGTGTTTGGTGAACTGTTACACTATTTGAGATGCAAAACGCGGAGACAATTATAAACAAAATATATTTTTTTAAACGGGGGGGAGGGGGGAGAAGGAGAACTGTTAAACTTGAGGCTTTTGGTTTATTGTTTGACTGACGTTTATTTGTCATAATAAATTTATTTATAAGAACCTCCATGGCGGACTGGCTCACAGACTGACGAAATATTAAACGTCTAACTTACTAATGGATTGATTCATGTATTGATTGACGGACTCAGTGACTAAGTGATATACTCCTGATGCTTGGCTGATGGACTGACTAATTTGATGGACTGACTTATGAACTGATGGATTTATTGGTGGACTGAATAAATGAAGGACTAACTGATAGACTCACTGTTGCGTACTTTTACATAGATGGCAGTCTTAGGTCCTGCCTGTGTTAAAAGGTTACGCACCATTCTTATGATAGGAATATTATTTGTGCGTATGATTTATCACGCACGTGTGTGCACTATGTAGTGTATGAGAGACTCTTAGCGCACGGGTTTCTAAGATCTAGAGGATGACGTCAGAGAGTGATGTTGAAGGGTCAAGCCGGACTGATCGTCCGTAATATATTAAATTGTGTCCCTGATGAATGGGAATTATTTCTATGGAGGACGACTGGTTTTCTTATCAGAAGCCAATGTCAAGATGTATATGTAAGTCTTGCACCCATGTGTTGATAAATAATCTTATTGATGATTTTAAGTGATGTCTCCACTCATTACTGGCATCTAGCTGGAGTCCTCATGGCAGGATTTCAAGAATGGATCAGATGAGCTGATAGCTTCACTTGTAAAACGTAGTGGTAATCCTACGAGAGGAAATATTATTTAATATATTGCAAAATTGTATTACAAAGTGCCGACATCTCGGTCATGGCACGTATTGGAGAGGTTAGCCAAGGATAGTCGCTAACATGTATTTTATCTTGATGTAGAAACGTGTGGATCTTATGTTTAATCAACTGTCTGAGCAGTCTATGGAAGAAGTTAATTAAGCAAGACAGTATATTTTGGATGCCTTATCAAGTATTATAAAGATGTATATTCAGTATATTAAGCCCGATGTCCTTGTAGAAGGTCAACGGCCGATGCCTTAGAAACTATCATAGAGACAGATTAATTGTATGAACTTTAGTTTAGCGAGGAAGAATATTGATAATGGAACTGACTGGAAAGACGTATATTGCCATTAGGAACATTACGCCAGATTTTCACCATCCTGTTTTCTTATTGATAGTCCATGCATCAAACGTATCGTCTACTATTTCATATCGTGTTTGTATCCGTGAATAAATACATTGAACTTGAAAGACAAGCCTTTTGCTGAATACTTCAGTTGATCAAAGTTCTATTGACATACTTGAAGTTCATTTTAGAATTCGCGTTATTGGCATGAACTGGCAATATCACCTACCATCGTCAACACATACAAACATAAACCAACACAACACTGACCAATGTAGTGACTGATATGAACAGACGGACTGAATGATGGACTGACTGACGGGTTGATGGACTGAATAACTAACTGACAGAGTGATTGACAGACTAACTGATGGACTAATTTATTGTAACAGGAAATCATTAATTGTTTTTAATATATCTCCCTTGTCCATAGTCAGTGTCTAGAAGCTAGTATGTTAGCTCTCACATTGCTGCGTACCCCTGTATGAAGAGGACACTAGCTCCACACGTTCCTGAGAACTGGAGGCTTTCATGAAAGTTTCTATTCGCACTACTCACCCCCCCCCCCCCCCCCCCCCCCTTAAAAAGTGTATTTTGTTTATAATTGTCTGCGTTTTGCACCTTTAATAGTGTTACAGTCCACGAAACACTGCAAAGGGAAATCATTGCAAGTGAATATTCGGTGTGGAACAATTGGCAATGCTCTTTTGGAGATTAACAGAGATTGTTTTGATTTTGAAATTTATTATGAAATTAGAAATTAGAGGCATTATACATCGTAGTTCTAACCTATCAGAGTTTGAAAAGGATATATTTCTTTCATTTAAAAGAAAAAGCACAAAAAGAAATGTGAACGAGTTGCCAAGCGATACGGTTAAATGACAGACCTTGTTCCACTGTCCTTCCCATCTACCGCCCCCAGTCTACTGTCCTGCACAATGGCCCAAGAGAGTTGAATGCCCACTTGTTCTTGGATCCCTAATATTAAAGAAACAGGAGAGCAAAAAAAAAAAAAAAAGGCTGATATGAAAGACAGTGAACTGGAGGCTGCCATATTGGTCTATTTTTGGCAAGTGGCTATGATTAAGAAAATTGTATATAATTGCAGCATTTACAGTTAGGTACGAGATGATATATGTAAAGGCGAAGGTATATATAAAAAATAAAAAAGGTCTCGTTACACACCCATTGAGGCATATTGGAAATATGGTGTTAGGCCCATATTTTCTTGACCATCGCCACACGAGGGGTGATGTGGTCAGCATCACGCCAGCCACCTTAACCTTCCCAGAGTTACTCTGGTACCCAATACATGAGGCTGGGTCGACCCAGCGAAGGTATATAGTTGGGATAATTTGTGATTACATTGTGGGCGAAAGTGGTGGGAGAGGGTGCTGATTAGGGTTGGGGGGGGGGGGGGGGGCGGCACTGATGCAGAGAGGGGGGAGGGGGGTTTGGAGTTAGGTCTGTGTCTGCATTTTTGCTTCTTGAAAGCATTTTTTGGGGGTGGAGAGTGCCTGTTACGGTGAAAGGGGGGGGGGGGGGGGGGGGGGGGGGGGGGGGGGGGGGGCACTGGTGCGAAGCGGAGTGATGGTTTGGGTTAGGTCTATGTCTGTATTTTCGTTGGAAAAAATTGTTAAGTGTAGAGTGTAGTTATGGGTCATCGGTCGATAAATTGTTGTTACTTTCACAATTGCCTCCACGGCTGGCGGAGTTGTGGATTTTAAAGTTGCAACCAAAGTGAAAACGGTTCGTTTTCGATACAAGACAACAGGAGGCTGAGACACTTGGGAGTCATGATGCAAGTGGGCCCGCCCCCAGAGTGTAAAGGAGAGTAAAAGGGCCAAAATACTTGATCGACGGGGGCACTCTTCTGATGATCAGATTGCCTCCTGCGCTGTATCGCTCTGTTTAGAGTTTCCTATCATATCAGTCATGTGTCTCCGTGTGGTGTGTTTGCACATAACATAAATTGTCGTTAGAATGATTTATTATGAAATTAGAAACTACAGGCATTATATAGGCTATCATAATTGTAACCTATCAGAGGCTGAAGGGGATACTTTTCATTCATGTTGGTTGGATTTTGGATAGTGTTAATAGTGGGTATTTTACAATGTGTCAAAGCGATACTGTTACTTGTCCATATAAACGGCGTTCGAGCAAAATGGCTAGCTTTGTTCCACTATTCTTCCCAGGTACCAAAAAAAAAAAAAACCAGAAGAGAACTGGTGACAGACATAACACAGACAGAGAGGACACGCAAAGAGCTGAAACGAGTGGCACAGGATTGAAGATCTGGAGTCAGGAACTAATTGAAGGTCTATTCTGAGCTAAAATAACAGTAAGGAATCAACAACTGGAACAGACAGACAGGCATAGTAACACCAGATGGCGGAGCAAGCAAAGACATCAACAACAGAACGAACATTTTTATTTTTATATATTACCCAGTCCAATGAAAACTCCTCTTGCCTTTTGTATCCTTATTTTTGGACCTAAGACAGTGAGGAAAGCAGTCAGCGACCCATAGCTTGACTGCTTGCGTCAGGGTCAGCGAACCAGAGCTGACCAAGACCCTACTCCACCTCCAAGTGGTGGTCCTTGAAACAGTCTGGCTGAGAGAGTAGGGATCGGAGAGGGAAGGCAAACCCGATCCCCTTCTTATTTCTTTCTTTTTTTTTAATTAATGAAGAAAAATATCCCGTTCAACCTCTGATGGGTTATAATTGGGATATATATTGTTTTCAATTCCAAATAATATGAACAACTGCCGATATGAGAAAGTGGCATCACATTCGTCAAATCATTGTAAATAGGGCAAATCACAATTATCAATTATGCTTGTATGTTAAAAAACAAACAAATAAAAATGAACAAAATCAATAAGAAACTCTAAACAACAATAATATTAAAGTGGAGGGGGTGTAAAGGCCTGGTGGTTCCAGTTATATAACTGACTTTAACAGATATTTAATTGACTTTCATCTGTTAAAAGTCATATGCATTGTAAGAACAGCATCAGACATCACATTCTCAACCATTATATATTAACCTTTGTTCGTGTTAAATATTGTTTGACTATATTATGCAGCTCCTTAGGTCTGTCTATTCTTAACAACTCTTCTATATTTGTAGGTAAGTTTGATGCTTGCAAATAATCTAATATTAGTATTCTCATTTGTTCATACCTCTTACATTTTAACAAGAAATGTTCTATATTATTGTCTTGAAGACATCCTGCACAGTAAGGTTCTTCTATTCTGTAAATTAATATTCTTCTTCTTCTTCCGTCCTTAGCCAAAGACCGACCAAGCAGTCAGAGGCCATCACGCCTTGTGGCGTCTTAAGGGCAACAGCAGATTGATTTTCTCTGTTGTAGTTTCCCATCACGCCTAGCGGCGTCTTTATGGCAACAACAAATAGATCCATCTGCCGTTGTTTCCGTAATCGGTGTGACAAGCCAACGGGTGATCAGCCCATTGGGCAAATTAATATTAGACAAACATAAAGGTATGTTTTCAGGCACTCGTAAGAAATAAAGAAGTAGAACACTTGGACAACAGAAAAACAACAGACGTGAGTGGCTTACCCAGGGTTCGAACCCCGTACCTTCCGTACGACAACTCCGCCTAGCTATCAAGCGAATCACACTGACCCCACGGCCAGCTAGGCATCCCCGGCTTACCCAGGGTTCGAACCCCGTACCTTCCGTACGACAACTCCGCCTAGCTATCAAGCGAATCACACTGACCCCACGGCCAGCTAGGCCAGCTAGAATATGTATCATCCTTTAGGGGATGCCTAGCCGTGGGGTCAGTGTGATTCGCTTGATAGCTAGGCGGAGTTGTCGTACGGAAGGTACGGGGTTCGAACCCTGGGTAAGCCACTCACGTCTGTTGTTTTTCTGTTGTCCAAGTGTTCTACTTCTTTATTTCTTACGAGTGCCTGAAAACATACCTTTATGTTTGTCTAATATTAATTTACTGTTTACAGGCCTCGGGTTTCCCTTCCTTATGTGTTATTTATATTCTTCTATTCTGAAATAGCCTTTCCCAGCTGTAGTCTGAGAAGTTTCTTATTACTGGGAATTTTCAATTCCCTAGATATCTGACATTTTCTTGTTGGAGCCTTGAACATCTTATATGCATGTCTTCCTTTCAGATTTTTATCCCACTCTGCTTTCCATTCATCTGTTATTAAATCTTTAATTAATCTCTGATTTACTTGTCCCTACATTTATTAGATTTTTATCAGATCTACCTTTCTTGGCTTCTCTATGAATGAACTTTGCAGTGTTCATTTTATTATTATTTCAGGTAAATAGCTTCCCCTTTCCACACTTGAAACCTATACTCATTATGTTAATTTGTATTTGATTGCTCCTTCTGTTGTCACATATTACTGCTCGTTGCTCTGTTACGTCTAGGGTGAAATCTCCTAACGATTATATGTTTTCTTCAGAAATCCACAACATAAATACAGACTCTTTAACTGACCTAATCAACGACAAGGAAATAAGACAGTTTTCATTCATAAACGAAGTCAATTTTCTTTAATAAACTTATATCCATTGTAGCATACATATCCGTTCATAAAGATTGATCCATATTTACAGAAAATTATCATGACAGGATTAACCCTGTTCCAAAAGTATCCCTTCTATTGTACAATTCAGAATGAACAAAGCAAGAACAGCCTTTACTAGTCTAAACAACATCTGGAAGTCCTCTCAGTACAGCACAAAATGAAGATTATATCAGAGCTGTGTGCTTTCTGTGCTTCTCTATGGTGCGGAATGCTGGAGAGTAACAGAGAAGGAAATGTCGAAATTGTCCTCTTTTCACACAACCTGTTTAAGAAAAATTCTCCGAATCTTTTGGCCGAATACCATCACCAACCAAGATCTGCTTAGGCCTACTCGGAGCAAGCAAGAGGACATGCACACCATCATAGCTGGCAGACGCTGGAGTTGGGTTGGCCATGTCCGCAGAAGAGACCTCGATGCCATCACAAGAACAGCTATGCTATGGACCCCTGAAGGAAAACGAAAGAGAGGCCGACCAAAAACAACTTGGCGGAGGACTGTGGAGGCTGAGATGCAAAGAATGAACCAGAGTTGGGGCACTGTACGAAGGATGGCCACTGACCGAGCAAAGTGGAATCAATTTGTTGCTTCCTTACAAGACGCCACCAGGTGTGATGGCCACTGACTGCTTTGACGGTCGACGGCTAAGGATCAAAGAGGGTAGGAGCTAAAGATAAATAAATGAATAACAGATCTGTTTGTCTTCAATGACGGTTAGCCTACTAAGAAGAATAGGCCTAGCCTATCTAAATCGTTCCTCTCACATACGATCCGGAAAAGTAAAATAATTGAAGGAAACAAACTTACATCTTGCCTTTACGCACGCTTTGGTATGTCGTCTGCTGGTATGATCAGAAAAGACTGTTAAAGTACTGCTGTTTAACTGTTTACCAGGATGGCTAGGCCTATTCTTGGTAATTTCCTAATACTCGTGGACTTTAGCTCAGCACAGAATAGTCACTTGGAGTTATTTCCCTTTCGTGACATGTATCGTAGTGTGCAAGTATCGAATATGAAAAAACGAAATTAGAAACAAAATGTGGAAAAATGTGTCTTTTTAAGCTTGATGCTTTTGATTTATAGTTTAATCATCATCATGTGACGTATTCTTTCCAGAACGTTGTCTCCATTACAGCTGCTCTGAACGCATCACGATTCTGGGCAAGTCGACCTGCATCAGCCAAAGACAAGTTCAGACTCTCTGTGATGTCCTGGGTCCACCGTCGTCTAGGTCGACCCCTTCCCCTTTTTCCAGGGACCATGCCTTCCATCACTGTTTTTTCCAGACTATTATGTCTTTTTATATGACCGAAAAATTTCAGCTTCCTTATTGCGATGGTATTTAGGAGCCAATGTTCCTGTACGTTTAGTGAGTGCAGTACTTCTCTGTTGGTCTTTTTTTCTGTCCAGGGTATTCTCAACATCCTTCTGTAGCATTTCATTTCGAATGATGTAATCTTTTTTGCAACTGTTTTATTTGTCACCATTAATATTTTGTAACAGCGCCCTCCCCCAGAAGGACAGACTCACAGACTGACGAAATATATTAAATGTCCAATTTATTAACGTACTGGTTCATGTATTGACTGACACACCGAGGGATTGACTGATGTACTCCTTTTTATTGACTGAGTGATAGACAACGGATAGACTGCTAACTTCAAGGACCTACTTTTAAAATGATGTAACAGAAGGATTGATTTATTGGTGGACTGAATGAATGAATGACGAACTATCTGACCAATGTATTGACAGTTATAGTTGAGCAGACAGATTGAATGGAGGGACTGACTGGTGGACACTCCAAGGGGGACAGGTCCACTTGGGTCATGACACCCAAGTGACAGCCTCCTTTTATAAAGTAATGAGGATTGAACTCACTCCATTTTGGTTGCAGCTGTCAACTTTCACACCTGTTTTCTGCCAACTGGAGGCAATTGTGAAAGTAATCCTTGTGTTGAAAACAATTTACCGTCTTGAGTTCCATAGCCAGTTATGTGTATTTAGTACCTGACTGACTGTACGGGCTAGATGGTAATGACTGAATCGATAAATAGTCGTTTGCTTCAGTGGGATAGTAAAAAGGTATTTATTAAATTTTGTTTAGCACTTAGAAGGAAAGTTCTGGAGTGAAATTGCTGCCTTTCTCAGAATAATGAAATTTGTCAAAATTGGCATTGTGGTGTGAGGTTGTGCAATTAAAATGAATATGTATCATAGTAAGCGGAGTACATTGTGGTGATGTTGATGAATATAAAACTGATACAATTTTGTATGGTTCTTGTGTGATAATTCACCGGCGATGAAAATTTTTGAAATGTTGAGGGTAAACGGAGCATCGTACTTTTTACGCAATAAAAAGAATTTTGCCACTCCCTTACGAGACGTCACAAATCTCTTCCTCTCCCCTTTCCCCTTCATATTTTTAACATTCTGTTTGTATCCGTTATCATGTTTTTTTAATAAGTGTCCGAATGACAGAGTGGTTAGAGCGCTGGTCTCTTGCGGCTAAGGTACCGGGTTCGATTCACGGTATCATCGTGCTCCAGTCGTCCCAGCTGTGAATGGGTACCTGACTTTGCCATTCAGTTAGGGAAGGAAAAGGCACCGAGGAAGGGAACTGGTCACCCCACCTCTCGATGCTGGACCTAGTATAGTGAAGTCTCTAACACTATACTCCCTTACGGCAGTATCTGCTATGCGACTACCTTTACCTTTTTTCATCATCATCATCATCATGTTCCTTTGCGATCTGTAGGGCAGTGATGATAAAGATATACGACCTATTTTCATGTCTCTTTTTGAATACTTTCAACGATTTAACGTGTAGTTCTCGAAATTGTCTTGTTAAGATGATTGTCAATAAAAAAAATTTTTTTTTTTTTTTTGGTGGGGGCAGAGAGAGACAACAATAATATTCATCATCATCAGACATATCAATATCTTAGATCGGCTGGAATGGATCTCAGGCGTGTTCTGTGTTGACTCTTGATATTGTGATGGACTGTTTCTTGTCCATCTCTTGATGTTACATTTCCACTAATAGCGCTGTCTTCCTCTTGCACGTTTGCCTTTAACTCCGCCTTCTACTCGTATTATGGTCTTTAGTAAGGTACTGTGTCTTTTTACAAGGCCAACATATTTTTTACTGATACCCTCATGGAGAAATACGGAGAGTTCAAAACAAGCTAAACAATTGACCGGAGGATACCTGGAAGCACCGAAAAGAGAAATGGTATACACGGATGGCACAGAATATTATCAGAACACCCGCAAATATCGAACACGAAGACAACCAGAAATCGATTATCAGTTTAAATACCCAGATATGGTTGATCAAGAGATCATTTTAGAAGCCTATCGGAATACACAGTCTCCTAAGGAAAAACGTAGCCCCACGAGGAACACTGTAAACCTAGTTATACATGATCAACCCAGGTTGCAAAGATGTAGAGTAAGCAACCTTCGGAAAATTCCATAAACTTCGAATCGATGTAGATCACAGAACGATCGAGCTGTTTCATTCCCTACACAGGACCATATAAATTACATAGCTACAAATCGACGTCACTTCAATCCACAGAAGAGAGACTCTTACCACCAACATCACCCAACCAGACGAATAATCCCTTTGATGTCCTGCCACACAACCGGATGGATAAATTGCCGTAGTGAAAGAGAGAGCGCACAAGTACATTGCCGTAGTGAAAGAGAGAGCGCACAAGTACATTGCCATGGAGAAAGAGATAGCGCACAAGTACATTGCCGTAGTGAAAGAGAGAGCGCACAAGTACATTGCCGTGGAGAAAGAGATAACTCCGCCTATGCCGGTCCCAAGCCCGGATGAAAAAGGAGGAGGGCGGCCTGCATGGAGGCCGTAAGGAGGCAGCCCCTCCACCATGCAAAGGCACAACAGGCCAATCACCTGTTTGTCTTAAACTATGATTACGAGTAATACAAGAGAGAAAACCGGACTGATTCTAAAGGCGACGAACTGGAACGGACTACGGACTACGACTTATGGAACTTGGAACACAAGAAGTATAAATGGGAAGGAAGAAGAGCTGGTGGAAGAGATGAGGAAAGCAAAACTAGAAATCCTGGCTATAGCGGAAACGAAGAAAAAAGGACAAGGAGTCATGGATCTCGATGGCAACACGTTGCTCTACAGTGGTGTACCCATATCTGAAAGAGCTAAAGGGGGCGTGGGTTGCATTGTGGCCCAAAATCAAAAAGATAGTATCAAGGGATGGAACTTTGTCTCGGAGCGCATTATGGTTGTAAAACTAAAAGAAGGAGAAACCATAGTCAACCTGGTCATAGTGTATGGGTCAAATGAGGATGAGAGAGCAGAGGTCAAGGAGGAATTCTTCGAGCTGCTTCAAAGGACAGTGGATGACTGCCTAGATGAAGTTATCATGCTCGGAGATTTTAATGCCAGAGTTTGGAAATGACCATGCTAGATGGGGTGGAGTTATCGGAAGATATGGAGAAGATACTCTCAATGACAATGGAAAGCGACTCCTTAGATTCTGCAGTGAGCAGAATCTGATCATTACAAACACAAAGTTCCCCCATAAGCGCATACATGCATACACTAGATGTGCACCAACCAAGAATGAGAAGTCAGTGATCGACTATGCCATTGTTCGGAGAAGCTCATTCAGATATGTCCGAGATGCAAGAGTCTGGAGGGGGCCAGAGATTGGAAGTGATCACTACCTGCTAACAATCAAACGAACAACTGAAAGAGTTGCTCAGCCTAGGAACTGCCCAACATCACGCAAGAAACCAATAAACGAGCAGGAGAAATGAGCATTAGGACCTACAAGCTGAGAGAGCCAGAAATTAAGACCAGATATCAGGGGCTTATTGCTACAGCAGTGAGCAACACAGAAGAACGACCTGATGACTTGGAAACTCTCTGGATTAAATTCATGGATATCGTAAAGACCGCTTCTGCAGAAGCATGCGGTGAAGTCCGACTTGGGAACAAGAGAAAGAGGACACCTTGGTGGACAGAGGAAGTCAAAGAGAAAATAAGAGAGAAGAAAATGGCATGGAAACAATACTTAGGAGCTAAAAACACAACAGGACAAATGGAAAAATATAGAGAATATGTGACACTCAGAACAGAAGCAAAGAACAAAGTGCTAGCAGCAAAACAGAAGTCCTGGGAAGAATTTGGAGAAAAGCTAGAAAAAGATGCACAAGAAAACCAGAAATTGTTCTATAAGACCCTAAAGAACATGAGGAGGGAAAAACAATGCCCTCTCAAATTTATAAAGGACAAGCAAGGCAAATTGCTTACTGCCCCGAAGGAAGTAATGGAAAGATGGAAAGAATATTTCTCAGAACTCCTGGATGGTGAGCATGGTGAAGCATCAGAAATGATAACCACTAGCACAGAAGAGAAAACCAATGATGGTGAAGATGACATAAAGATGGAAGAACTGAGGGCAGCACTAGAGAAAATCAAGATGGGCAAAGCAGCAGGACATGGTGGTATAACACCAGAAATGGTTAAGTACATGGGAGCATCAGGCGACCTATTACTCTTAAAGGTCCTACAGGCAGCGTGGTGCAACAAGACCATACCAAAGGATTGGGAGATTGCCATCATAACACCAATTTTCAAAAAGGGTGACAATCGACAATGTGGAAACCATAGAGGCATATCCCTTCTCAGTGTCCCTGGTAAAATCTACTCTAGAATCCTAGAGCAGAGACTCCGATGCCTAGCTGAGCCACATTTGGATGAGGTCCAGTGCGGATTCCGAGCAAACCGAAGTACTCAAGACCTAATTTTCACACTCAGACAGCTGAGTGAAAAGGCCCTTGAGTATAAGAGTGAGATCCATCTTTGTTTCATAGATCTGGAAAAGGCGTTTGACAGGGTCCCCTGGAGCAAACTTTGGGACTGTTTGGCAAGGAAGAATATTCCAGCACCTCTGATTCATGCTATACAGAGCTTCTACAAGTCTTGCAGAAATTATGTGAGGACAGCAAACCATATGTCAGAAGAGTTCAGGACCACCACTGGTGTAAGACAAGGTGATATCCTATCACCTTACCTCTTCATACTCCTTATGGACGATGTCATCAAGGCATGTAAGGAGAGAACAAGAAAGTATTCAGTGGGGTACTGGAAGATGAGACAGGTCTATATTTCGGAGCTGGCATTTGCTGATGATGTTGCCCTGATTGCTAAATCAGAGGCCCATCTCCAATCCAACCTGCAAGTCTGGAAGGAAGAGCTGGAGAAGAGAGGGATGGTCATAAGCAGCTCTAAAACAAAATCCATGGTGATATCACGAGAAGAAAGAAAACATCAGATTAAGTTGGGAGAACTGGTCCTGGAGCAGGTCGACCACTTTAAATATCTCGGAGCTATTATAGACCGAAAGGGAGGCATCAAAGAAGACTTGGCCCCTCGAAATTCAGCGGCTGGGAGATTTTCTCAGGTCATAAGTCGAGGATTCCTCAGCAAGAAAGAGGTTGGTAAGAAAACGAAGATGGCTGTATACCGCTCCACCTATGTCCCAGTCTTGACATATGGATGCGAGTCGTGGGCAATGACTACAACCCACAAAAGCCAGATCCAAACCTCAGAAATGAGGTATCTGAGGAAAGTGGTTGAAGTAACAAGAAGGACATGGTCCGCAACCAGACGATCCGTCAAGGCCTAAAATCCCATCCGCTGCAGACCCAAATAGAACAGTCCCAACTAAGATGGTTTGGCCATGTCTGCAGAATGGGAGAAGATCGGCTACCACGACAAGCATGGGAAACAAAGAGCCAGGGATCCAGACCTCCAGGACGACCCAGAGTCCGCTGGGAGGACAACATTAGACAATCTTTGAAGGACCGAGGACTAGAATGGAACAAGGCCAGGAAGAAGACAGCCGATAGAATGGTCTGGCGCTCTCTCTTCCAAACCTCTACACCTCACGGTAGAAGGGGAACGACTAAGTAAGTAAGGAGAAAGAGATAGCGCACAAGTACATTGCCGTAGTGAAAAAGAGAGCGCACATCTTGGCGGACTGAGAGAGAGATTTGGGGCGCGGAGACAGTGTTAGATTAAGAACCGCATTGGCTTTATACCAAGTATTCCTGTCCTGTGCCATCAGCTCAAGGTCTTTCCATAATTTCTTCATCCTCTTCTTGTCTGTCATCAGTTCTCTTCTCCGTGTATTCCTTGGTCTTCTTCTGCCTCTCTTACCCTGGGGGTTCCAGACCAAGGACTGCCTGGTAAAGCTATAAGCAAGTTTGCTCAGTGTATATCCTATCCATCTTCAGCGTCTTCTTCTCATGTCTCGTTCTTCTGGCAATTGCCTGGTTCGTATCATCAGTTGCACATTAGTGATCTTGTCATACCACTACAATCCTTCTATTTTAGACAAGCAACCATTGATGAGAGCGTCCGTGGTTTCAGCGCAGGCTTCTCGCGACAAAGGTAGCGGGCTGGAGACATGGTGGCGTCACGCTACAATCTACCCAGCTGTAAGTGGATGGATACCTGACTCTGCTCTGAAAGGTAAAGGCAGCCAGGAGGGGAGCTGGTTATAGCACTACTCTGAGATCATCCAGGTCTGTATTATTTTGGCTTTTCAATGCCGCAATTACTGACTGTGCATCAGTAAAGAAAGCAACTGATCTCTCTACCCTTTCTTCTGTCAATATAAGCTCTGCTGCAGTTTTCAGGGCCTCTGCCTCTGCTCTGAGGTTGCTGGAGAATCGTCCTGTCGCCACTGACAGCCTTTTTTCTGCACCAGTGCTTAAGGTCAGAAAGACACCCCCACCTCCATTTTCTGTTGCATTTGTTTCTGATCCATCTGTGTATGCATGGGTCCAGGTGTTCCTTGGATAATGTTTCTCTATGTATTTTGTAAACGACTGTGACTGACGAAGGAATCCAAATACATCATTCAACTTTTGATAAGCTTTCTGGCGTTTTGACAAGGTAGAGAGCAAGCTATCAATAAGGACAAGAAATGTTCGGCTTTTAAAATGCTGAGAAGGCGTTTGAGATTCATCAATTGTGCTGGAACCACTGAAATCATCATACTCTCGATTTCGTTTGTGTTTTCTTCGAGTTTGTTCTTGATAATGTTCACACTCAGTCACATCCTTGGCCTTTTGCTCTATGTCTGCAAAAGTAAACCGCATAGCTTGAATATACCCCCGCAGGGATTCATAGAGTGCACAAGCTGTGTTCAAATCTTGGTCAGAAGATTGCAAAGAAGCACTGGTCATTTGAAAACGGTGTAATACTTGATGCCACAGTATGATCATTATTCCAGTTTCTAACTTCATCATGGTTGAAAGTAGACAACGAGCCTGTTGACGACACTCTGCCTTCTGATCATTGTTATCTGAAATATCATCCAAGACATGTTTTATTGCAGAAAAGCTGTGTAAAAGTGCTTTTGTTGCATCTGCCCAAGCGGACCACCTGGTATCTGACAGTCTTTTCACAAAGGGCAAATGGGACTTATTATGAGTACCACTAGCACATAATGCAGTAGAAAGGAGACCTCACCGGTAGGTAGAAGCAGAAAAGAAGGTGTACAGGCTTTCAACAAATCCAAAGAAAATGACTGCTTCTGTCCGCAAACAGTTCAGATAAAAGTAATAAAGAGTCACACTAAGTCACCCTGTTATGCTCTTTCTCTCACAATTTCGTGACATCAAATGAAAAGGCGCTAAAGATGGCATACATCACAAGATCATTGGCTTAACGCTCGTATTAGAAGATGACCAAAAAATGATGTACATATTTATTGGCACGGGGCCCTAAAAGCGCGGGGCTCGTAGCATATGCTAATTTTGCTACTACTTTAATCCGGCTCTGATTATGTAAATATTTGACAAGGATCAGTGCATAGTGAGGGAGGGGACCAACTCCCCACCCAGCCCTCTCCACCCAGCCCTCCACACCCAGCGGTGAAAACAAATAAAGGATTTCTTGCCAGGGTACAGTTTTGTTGGTTTTGTGGGCCCTAAACAGGACCGTGGTGCAGTTTTGTGGGCCCTGACAAGGACCGTGGTGGGTGTAGTTTTGTGGGTTTTGTGGGCCCTGAAAAGGACCGTGGTAGGTGCAGTTTTGTGGATTTTGTAGGCCCTGAAAAGGACCGTGGTAGGTGCAGTTTTGTGGGTTTTGTGGGCTCTGAAAAGGACCGTGGTAGGTGCATTTTTGTGGGTTTTGTGGGCCCTGAAAAGGACCGTGAGGGGAACAGATCACCAAGGATCGCTGAAGCTTGGCATATATCAGGACATACACATGTTCGTTCGTAGCTGCATAATTTACAGAGGAGGCCAAAAGTCTGCTATGTCAAGCAGGATATTGTCGAACGGGTCTGACTGACGAACTTTATTCCGATGTCGCCACAAAAATTCACACATGTAGGAATCTAACATGTGTCTGTGTGTTCCGTTCTGACGTTTGTTGCGTTCTTTCGCAGATTTCCACAACCTCTCTATTCGTTGAGTATTTGCCCCTGTATTTGGGTCGACAAAATTTGCAGAATGATTCACCGTTTGGTGAGTTAAACCTGGCAAATTCTGAATGGTACTATATGCGCGCCATTGATCAGACACAACTGTCGTACCAGGACGAATGTTGGCTATGATAAGGGGCATAAGTGTAGCCGCTGAGCGGTCGGGCACTGGAACCATGAAACACTCACTTGTTTCACGACATAGGCCACCAAATACCCACTGCTGTGGAAATACACGACCGACATTATTTTTTCTGCGTGTGAAAACACTTTCATCAATTTCTACCGTTGTATTGGGCCCGCCAATTACAGCGGGATTTGCAATTAGTACATTTGCACAAACCTCACGGAGGTTGCTGTTCCATTTAATGGCAGCTTGATTGGCAATTCCTAGCTCTGATTTACAGAAATCAATGCTAGTCATCTCTTTACTCCAACAGTAAATGAACAGAATAATCTGCCTGAAGGACAGTCGTGCACCCTGTAACCATGTGCCAGAACGAAGAGGTATATCCTGCTTACATATGTGACATCTCTAACGATCTTGGCAAACTGTCAAGGACAAACTCATCTGGTGATTGTTAGCACACAGTCGGACGGTGTGTAGAATGCCCCGATTCTGCAAAAACTTCACACAGTTCTCTTTGTTACGTGTAAAATCTGACACCTCCAGGAAATTCATCTTCCACGTCTCTGGACACCGCTATCAAATGACAAATGGCACGATAAGATTTGCCGCTCGAAAGCCGCGCCAAGACACAGAATTTAAGAAAAAAAAATGTAAGAAAAAAAATGTAAGAAAAAGTACCGCGAAAAATCGGCAAATCCAATCGCAATGTCTAGGCCGTGGAGTGTTCACATTTTTGCCACCCCCTTACGGGATGTCACAAATCTCTTACCCACCCCGTCCTCGAATGTTTTTTTTTAAGGTTTTATCTCGTTTTGGCAAGGCGCGTACCATTCAACCTAGTCGGTTATATTAGGGAGCATGTCCACATATAAAAGACCTTTAAGTCTAGGGAATTGCTAGTCATCATCATCATCATCATCCTCATCATCATTAGCTTTCAAGTCCCTATCAGAGTCAGGTATCCTTTTACAGCTGGTTAGACTGATTTTCTCCAGTGCTGCCTTCAGTTCTTCCATCTTTATATCATCTTCATCATCATTGATTTTCTCTTCTGTGCTAGTGGTTATCATTTCTGATGCTTCACCATGCTCAACATCTAGGAGTTCTGAGAAATATTCTTTCCATCTTTCCATTACTTCCTTCGGGGCAGTAAGCAATTTGCCCTGCTCGTCCTTTATAAATTTGAGAGGGAATTGTTTTTCCTTCCTCGTGTTCTTTAGGGTCTTATAGAACAATTTCTGGTTTTCTTGTGCATCTTTTTCAAGCTTTTCTCCAAATTCTTCCCAGGACTTCTGTTTTGCTGCTAGCACTTTGTTCTTTACTTCTGTTCTGAGTATCACATATTCTCTATATTTTCAATTTGTCCTGTGGTGTTTTTAGCTCCTAAGTATTGTTTCCATGCCATTTTCTTCTATCTTATTTTCTCTTTGACTTCCTCTGTCCACCAAGGTGTCCTCTTTCTCTTGTTCCCAAGTCGGACTTCACCGCATGCTTCTGCAGAAGCGGTCTTTACGATATCCATGAATTTAATCCAGAGAGTTTCCAAGTCATCAGGTCGTTCTTCTGTGTTGCTCACCGCTGCAGCAATAAGCCCCTGATATCTGGTCTTAATTTCTGGCTCTCTCAGCTTGTAGGTCCTGATGCTCATTTCTCCCGTTCGTTCACTTGGTTTCTTGCGTGATGTTGGGCAGTTCCTAGACTGAGCAACTCTTTCAGTTGTTCTTTTGATTGTTAGCAGGTAGTGATCACTTCCAATCTCTGGACCCCTCCAGACTCTTGCATCCCGGACATATTTGAATGAGCTTCTCCTAACAATGGCATAGTCGATCACTGACTTCTCATTCTTGATTGGTTCACATCTAGTGTATGCATGCATGCGCTTATGGGGGAACTTTGTGTTTGTAATGATCAGATTCTGCTCACTGCAGAATCTAAGGAGTCGCTTTCCATTGTCATTGAGAGTATCTTCTCCATATCTTCCGATAACTCCACCCCATCTAGCATGGTCATTTCCAACTCTGGCATTAAAATCTCCGAGCATGATAACTTCATCTAGGCAGTCATCCACTGTCCTTTGAAGCAGCTCGAAGAACTCCTCCTTGACCTCTGCTCTCTCATCCTCATTTGGCCCATTGTTGCTGAGTTATTTGCCGGTTGAAGATCATGTGCTGAGTATAGTTATTTTAATGATTTCTTGTTGATCGTGCTTGTTTTATCATTACGCGAATTAGGGTGAAGCGTTCATACAACTCAGTAGCATGATATGAAGAAGTAACATGTAATGCTTGAACTCAGCAACATTAATGAAGTAATTAATGCCTTCCGGTTGAGTCCGTAATATTTAATCACATGTACACACAGGATGATCATTTCAAATATGAGCAGAACATAAGTCCGTATAAGTCATGCATAAATTAATCAATAACGTAGACTGCTGGTTTACGTGTCAATGTCCGTTTAAGGATACAATGCAGTATTGTCGTCAGAACATCACAGCTATATGCACGCGCAGATAGACATGGCTACCTGCCGACAGTGAGACTGCGAGTCTGAATATTTCATACGAATTGGACGATTATTCTCCTCCTTCTGAGGATTCTAGTTAAACACTAACCTCCGTAAGTTTCCTCTCATATAGAGTTCTAGGACTGACCCTGGTCCATCATAAATGCACATATAAATGGCTATATCATGCCATTGAATTGGAAGGTTAGAAAACGCAGCTATTCAGCTTGGCGGTCAAGTAACAAAGGGTAGCGTCTCCTAGTTACCGACTGTGACCCAAACAACGCTAGACACGTCATAATCGATCGTGTATGGAGCGTTCAATAATTGAAACATCTATCGCAATATATTAAATGTCTTAACCTTTACAATTGCACGTCTGCTAACCTTTAGCATGACTGCGTTAATAACATATACCGTAACAATTCCCTGTACACCGGGGAAAAAAAATCGATAGATTTTTTTTCAAGATCTATCCGACTTAACAATTTTTCAAAAAATTTAACACAATTGTGACATATGGCCGACGATGTTCTAAGTAGAACCGTGTCGCGGTCATGTCAACTAACTATTTGTCATAGTCATCTAACATTAATCATATTATATATCAATATTATGCATATTATTATATCAACTAAATAAAATGTGTAATGTCAATAGTGAATGATAGAATTAAATTAAAGTAAGGTCTGTCGTATTAGTATGTCATATAGGAATTAATTTGACTAATTAAAATTAAATTAATTAATTAAACTAAGAGTTAAATTATTAAGATTCTAATGTAACACGATGTTATGAGAGAAGAAAAGACAAATAAGTGAGAAGAAATAGAAAGAAATTCGAATATAAGTTTAACTTAATTGTGTGTGTTAAGTGTTAGTGAATAATAACTATCTAATTTAACTAACTAAATAACGTATAGGTACATTTAAAAAAATATTAATCTAATACTTGTGTGAGATTTATTTTCTCTTTTCATAATTTCTTATTTTTATATTTCGTTCTCTTTTTTGTTTTTTTTCATTTCATTTTTTCTCACATTTCATTTTATTGATATTAATTCAATTAAGAAGTTAAGTTAACTAATTAATTAGTATAGGATATGATGATCCATCCGTAGTCCTGATCCTGATGAATTCTTTTAGACAAAGTGTTGAAACGTTTACGTCGGACAGAAATGTCAATTATCCTAGGATCCAAGAATTAAGTGCACATAGGATAATAAGTTCGACTTGTCGTCAGATATTGTTCCATGATTGTTGAACGAATATTCATATATTGTGTATGGACGTTAGACGAAGTTTCAATGTCAATATGTATACCTTGATTGCCTTTAGTTCAATTCTGTGATGCATATAGTGTTTATAATTATTAACTTGAAGTCAATGTTAGTTCCCTTATAGTTGATACTCCGTTCTATCCAATGTAGTGATGATTGACGTATTTTAGGAATGTCAATGTTGATTATTCGTCGTCAATAGGATTACGTGACAACGCATCCGCCACAATGTTTTCAGTGCCAGGAATATGTTCAATGGAGAATTCAAATGGCTGCAGGATGATCGCGTATCTGGCGAGTTTTGGGCTTTTGTGGTTTGATCTACGCAAAGATGCTACAGCACGCTGGTCAGTCTGAATGGTGAATGGAGCACCAAGCAAGAACTTTTCCAGTTTTGTGATTGCCCATATAACTGACAAAAGTTCTTTGTCCACTGTGGAATACTTTGTTTCTGCCGGCTTTAGCTTTCTTGAAATATATAATGTAGGATGTAGAACGCCATCATGGTTCTGGAGCAGGCATGCACCGATGCCGTAGTTACTAGCATCTGTTCGTAAGAAAAATCTTTTGGAAGCATCGGGAAGTCTTAAAATTGGTTCATGCGAAAACAAATTTATAATTTTGTTGAAAGTTTCATTGCATATACCAGTCCATGTCACCTTCACCGGCATGTCTTTTTTTAACAATGAAGACAATACAGCCGTGATGGATGACAAGTTTGGTATGAATCTACTGTAATATTGAACAAGTCCTAACAAACTCCTGACCTGTTTCTTCGTCTGAGGAACTGCTATGTTTAGAATTTTGGAGACCGTACTAGTTAACGTTCAGATATATCCCGCTCCAATGATATGTCCCAAAAAGGTTATCTCATTACACGCGATCTGAACCTTTGTAGGTTTAGCAGTTAGATGATAATGCCTTAGAGTGTCGAAAACATATCTAAGTCCCGAAACATGTTCCTCAAACGACGAACTAAACAAGCATATGTCGTCAATATATGTAATAACGTCTGGTCTACCTGATAAAATTTGTCGCATCAGGCGAATGAAGGTAGCTGGCGCATTAACAAGCCCAAAAGGCATCACATTCCACTGGTATAGACCTTGTGGAGTGGAAAATGCGGTGTAGTACTTAGCCTTTTCGGTCAGTGGTATCTGCCAATAACCTTTAGTTAAGTCTATCTTACTAAATATAGTTGCGTTGGATAGACGTGGCAGTAAGTCGTCGATAAGTGGATGTGGTTCGCTGTCAACTATAGTCTTAGCATTTAATTTTCTATAGTCAACACATAGTCTGATGTTATTGTCCTTCTTCCGGACAATCACTAATGGAGAAGAGAATGGCGAATTACTAGTCTCAATGATTCCCAGAGACAACATCTGTTCAAGTTCCTTAGTAGTTTTAGCAAGGAAATGTAAAGGAACCGAATAGGGATGTACACGAATAGGTGTATCGTCATTGAGAGTAATGTCATGACTGATAGCCGATGTGCGACCCGGGACGTCGGTCAACACATCTGGATAAGATTGTAATAGATTAGCAATCTGTAGACGCTGTTGCGGTGTAACCGTTGAAGAGATGGTTACATCCCGCCAAGATTCAGTAGGTTGAACTACTGGTACCGGTAACGGTAACTGTACCTCAGGAAAAGAAGATTCTTCTTCCTGGATGACGGATAAGTTAGAATAATAATAACAAGTAGATACTGTGTTGTCATCTAGTTCATGAAAATTGACTGTAAGTGTTCAGGACGTGTATGAAATTGCTTGAGCATGTTAATATGAAATATCTTTTTGTGTCCCTTGATATCTAAGACGTAATCAACGTCGGAAATTTTATCAATGACTTTGTAAGGACCATTCCAAGATATCAATAATTTATTGTTATTGTGAGGAAGTAACACATAAGCCTCATCGCCTGGGAATAATTGGCGTAATCGTCGAGACCTATTTTTGTAGAGATCGAGCCTTAGCTTTTGCAGCCTCAGAAGAAGCTGTTGCCAACTGGCAAGACTCAATAATGTTCTTCCGAAGATTAATCACATACTCGTAAGATGACTGAGTGTCCTGAGTCATCTCCGCGTCAATTAATAAGTCTTTTATTAGTCCCATAGGACCTCTTGGGGAGCACCAAAAACTAATTCAAAGGGAGAGAAGCCAGTTTGTTTATGCGGTACCTCCCGATAAGCAAATAGAACAGCTGGGAGTGCTCTGTCCCAGTCATGAGGGTGCTTAACAGTAACCTTATGTAGTAGTTGTTTAAGTGTACGGTTAAGTCTTTCAACTGCACCATTACTCATAGGATGATAAATACTACTTAAATTCCTATCAATGTTCCAAGTTTTCATGACTTCCTTCATGGTGTCAGATATGAACTGTGACCCATGGTCTGATAAAAGTTTTCTAGGAAACCCTATTCTAGAAAAGATGAGATGTAGTGCATCAGCTACATCTGTGGTAGTGGTGGTCTTTAATGGGATAGCTTCTGGCCATCGTGTGCACAAATCAATGCACGTAAGGACGAATCTATGTCCTCTGGCCGATGGTAGCAATGGACCAATAATATCTATGGCCATCTTGTCAAACGGTCTTACTGAGATATCGCAAGCCTGAATAGGCGCCGTGTGAAAAGCTCCACGTGCTTTCACTTCTTGGCATGTAGTACAGAAACGTACATACTGCGAAATATCTCTTGACACTCCTGGCCAAAAGAATGAAGACAGTACTCGAGATCGTGTTCGAGTATATCCCATATGTCCAGCACACTGTGAGTCATGCGCATGTTGAAGAATGTACCGTCTAAAAGTATACGGGACCATAACTTGTTGTTTCATTTGTGATTTGTCATTAAAACATCTAATCAATATGTCATTTTTAATAACAAACCAATGTTTGTTATTATTACCTGAGGATAGATTGTCAACTTTATCAACCAGCTTAAAAATTTTTTTTTAAAGATTTATCCTCTTTTTGTTTGGTTGCAAATGTTTCCCTGTCAATAGGTGAATTGACTACAAATTCCTCTTGGTTGTCTACATCCATTTTATTATCACCAACTTTCTCCATGAGTTGAGTCTGCGCTCTAGTCGTCACGGCGTTTCCAGTGCATAGGTTATGTTTCTCCCATTCTATGATCTCATCTGGAGTACAATCTTTACTGCCGTGTATACGACCAACCATCAGATCAGCAATAGGCTTTTTTAGCATACATACTTTTACATTCCCTGTGAAAAAGGGTGTTCTAATATGAACAATAGCTGTGGGGTAAAACTCAATAGTTCCACCAAATGTCATGCAGCGGACGTATTCTCCTGTCGCACAGCTAGGATGTACCAGCGACTGACGTACACCAATCGTCGTGGATCCTGAATCTCTCAGCACTGAGACGACGGATCCATTAACGATTCCCCTGTTAAAAAATTAGTAAGCCTGTTCCATCGTTGACTGCAAGACCTACCTCTGGTGTAATATGTCCGCAGTTAAGCACTGTTTTTTTCGCCTTCTGAAAAATAAGATTGCATTGTTGGCAACTATTTGCCACATTATAATTAATAGCAAAACATGCAGCAGAAGACTGTGTTGTATTATTGTCAAGTGGGACCTGAGCTATAGGGGTAGTATTATTTGTAACTGCCGCCCCTGTATTATGGTTGTAATGAGATGATCCCCGAGAATGAGATCGATTCCGAGTATAATTGTTAGAATTATCTCGTCGTCCTCTATAGTAACTATTATCTCGATGTCTCGAGCCATGATTATTACCATTCCAGTTATTGTTATTTTTCGGGGTATGTGATCGATTATAATTAGTGTTATGTTGACTATTGTGGTAGTTTGTTTGAGGTGAATAATTTCTATCTCGTGATCTACCTCTGTTGAACTCATTTTTATTGTTGAAATCATTATTATGTCCCTTCTGAAAGTTAACATTGTGATTTCTTTGGAACCTACTTCTGTCTACACTGTGATGTCTTTGTTTGTTATTATGATTGTAGGCCATATTAGACGCCACAGGTAGAGGTTCTCTTAATGAGGAGTTAGAAATGGTTGCATTCGGATGTGCCGAACAGTAGTTTAAAGAAATTTTTTCCAACTCGTCAATAGTACCTGGTTTACGCTCCTGCAAATATGCAAAGAATGGCTGGCTAACCGAAGATAATACCTTATCCCGTAGTAGCAAATCAACTAATTTGTCGTACGATTTGTTGACTTCTGCCAGTTCAACCCATCTATTAAATGTATTGCGTATGTTCGCAATGAATCCTGCAAAATCTTTTGGAGATTCAGGTAAAATTCCCTTAAATTTCAACCTACAGTGTTCCTCGTCCAGGTGAAACCTTCGTAAAAGCAAGGACTTAATAGCACCGTAGTTATTTGCTATTGATGGGTCAGCATTTTGAGAAGCCGTCAATGGTTCTCCAACCAAGAATTCATTTAACTTGAGTACCCATGACTCTTCAGGCAAATGATTTGTTTTGCAAGTCTGTTCAAAACGTGACAGGAACGATGAAAGGTCGTCCACGTTTAAGTTGAAAGTGGGTAATTTAAAGTTGTAGAAATGTTTAGTTTGGCTGGATGACGATCCATTTTGTGCGTTATTATTCTGGTTTGCATCAGCACTTTGTGCTTGTAATCTTGCTGTCTCCAATTTAATACGCGCCAATTCCATTTCTTGTTGTAAAATAATTTCCTCTCGTTTCAATTTATTCTCTTCTTCCTGTTGAGCAATTTCTCTTAATCTATTTTCCTTGGCAATTTGCTTCATCTCACGTTCTGCTTCCTCTTCTTTAATGCAGCCTTTTGTTCCTCCATTTCTGCTTTATGTTTTTCCAGTTCTGCCTCAGCAAACTGACGAAGTTCTTGGGATTTATAACCATATTCTTTACCAATTTTAACGAAATGGTCTATAGTAAGCATTTTGACTTTTATCCGTAAGTAATTATTGATAATTACTGATTAAAATAGTCAATAGTAGCTTCAGAGTAATTATTATACTTACTCAACTTAGGAATATTCAATATAAATAATCACAATAGTACTGAACTCTTATGTCTAAGTTCAACTAATAGACAATATTTTGTAACAATATTGTATCTAAGTACTAACTATATCATAAATAGTTATGATATCTGTTAACTATAATGTAATTACATCACACAATTAATCTCAATATCCAATAATGTTGGGTTATGATTCCTAGTAATTATATTGTTCAATGTACTAAGTCACTCTCTTAGTACCAGAAAAGTATATTAAATAATATACAATGGGTCTGTCACCTCAAAGGTAGACTATAAGATTATTTTATTTGGTCAATATATATATTATATTATTATTATTATGATGCCCTAGGCATCTCTTATAAATTGTAGTGCTAATTTCTTGGACTATCACTGCATAATTATGCAATGTCCCATATTAACCTTAAATGTCAGAAAAAAATTAATTAAATTAAATTACAAGTGTATTATTGAATATAATATCATATTATTAATGTAGTATTTAATATATATCATGAGGACAAACAAAACAATGATGCAACTAAAGGGTACAAACAATGTCAAGACGCAAACAAGACATTTTCACAATTAAAAATGAATTTATGAACTAAATAAAACAAGCGGAAGTGTCACACGGAAAACGAAGGGTCAAAGATTGACCCGAGGTCAACTGAATATGCAAAGTACACAAAAAAATGACTGCAAAAAATGATGACATCACAGGACTCATAACGGACGAACATTTAACAATCATCAAATAAATGATAGTAAGAGTAGACTGGACGAAATAGTTAACGAACATGATACAAAACTGAATAAAAATGTGAACTTAGTACAAATAAATTACACCAGTTATCTACGGAACGGTACAGCTAACACAAACGTCAAACGATAGCAGATCTGGACAGGCAGTCCACCGGCAAACCTCAATGGGGCTTCCAAAAGTGCAATCGTTTAACTGCCCTAAGACCGACTGAAATCTAGGTGGTCAGCTGTTCGCGACATTCCCCAGAGATTTCAGTTCCCTCCAACCGGCCCGCTAATTAACAACACATTAAAACAACCCAAAAAATACATGAAACACATTCAGAAAAGACATGCCTATGCAGGCAAAAGGCATGGACTCAGTATTACTGTTTGCAATGACGACAGTATTAAAACAACTAGACTTATCTTTTCCGTTGCTTAGATCAGTGCTAGAGGTCGTCAACAGCTAGGCTAATGCCCCTGACTGTCTGCTCCTGTAGTCCATATCGTGTGTTTGCTTCAATGGCTCATGTTTTCCCTGGTTAGACTTAGAAAACGGCTTTGGTTTCTCCGACAGTTCACCTACACGACCTTCGGTGACGTCACGTTGTTAGGCATTAGAATGAGTACAACGTCATCTTCGACTGGATCATGTGATCGAAACTTGATCGTAAATATTATGGTTAACATGTGCGTAAGGAACAGAAGTTTGTTTCTTTTTTCTGTCGTTCCCCACACTTTTTTTTGGCCACCACTTTGTTGCTGAGTTATTTGCGGTTGAAGATATCATGTGCTGAGTATAGTTATTTTAATGATTTCTTGTTGATCGTGCTTGTTTTATCATTACGCGAATTAGGGTGAAGCGTTCATACAACTCAGTAGCATGATATGAAGAAGTAACATGTAATGCTTGAACTCAGCAACATTAATGAAGTAATTAATGCCTTCCGGTTGAGTCCGTAATATTTAATCACATGTACACACAGGATGATCATTTCAAATATGAGCAGAAAATAAGTCCGTATAAGTCATGCATAAATTAATCAATAACGTAGACTGCTGGTTTACGTGTCAATGTCCGTTTAAGGATACAATGCAGTATTGTCGTCAGAACATCACAGCTATATGCACGCGCAGATAGACATGGCTACCTGCCGACAGTGAGACTGCGAGTCTGAATATTTCATACGAATTGGACGATTATTCTCCTCCTTCTGAGGATTCTAGTTAAACACTAACCTCCGTAAGTTTCCTCTCATATAGAGTTCTAGGACTGACCCTGGTCCATCATAAATGCACATATAAATGGCTATATCATGCCATTGAATTGGAAGGTTAGAAAAACGCAGCTATTCAGCTTGGCGGTCAAGTAACAAAGGGTAGCGTCTCCTAGTTACCGACTGTGACCCAAACAACGCTAGACACGTCATAATCGATCGTGTATGGAGCGTTCAATAATTGAAACATCTATCGCAATATATTAAATGTCTTAACCTTTACAATTGCACGTCTGCTAACCTTTAGCAGACTGCGTTAATAACATATACCGTAACACCCATACTCTATGACCAGGTTGACTATGGTTTCTCCTTCTTTTAGTTTTACAACCATAATGCGCTCCGAGACAAAGTTCCATTCCTTGATACTATCTTTCTGGTTTTTGGCCACAGTACAACCCACGCCCCCTTTAGCTCTTTCAGATGTGGGTACACCACTGTAGAGCAGCGTGTTGCCATCGAGATCCATGACTCCTTGTCCCTTTTTCTTTGTTTCCGTAATAGCCAGGATTTCTAGTTTTGCTTTCCTCATCTCTTCCACCAGCTCCTCCTCTTTCCCATTTATACTTCTTGTGTTCCAAGTTCCATAAGTCGTAGTTCGTAGTCCGTTCCAGTTCGTCGCCTTTAGAATCAGTCCGGTTTTCTCTGTTATATTACGCGTAATCTTAGTTTAAAGCAAACAGGTGATTGGCCTATTGTGCCTTTGCATGGTGGAGGGGCTGCCTCCTTACGGCCTCCATGCAGGCCGCCTTCCTCCTTTTTCAGCCGGGCTTAGGACCGGCCTTGGCGGAGTTCGCATCAGTCTAACCAGCTGTAAAAGAGTACCTGACTCTGATCTTCAGTTAGATAAGGCAACGGCAGCGAGGAAGGGAACAGGCCACCTCACCTCATAAAGCTGGGACCCAGTACATCGAAGTCTATAACACTTCACTCCCCTACGGCAGAATATGCTACGTGACTACCCTTATCGTTAACCCTTAATTGAGTTAAAATAAATGTACCTGTTTGTAATTGTGGCTGGGGAGGGGGGAGGGCTGACGAAGGGTAAAACCCGTACGCACGGTTCGTGTCAATTAAGAATGAACGCACTTTTTGTTTTTAACTTGCCCTCCCTTTTTCAGTCAAGAAAAAGTCAGTCAAGAAAAAGTACGGTGCTCGGTTTTGGTTATGTTTGCTTCAGTTGTTTGTAAGAGTAATATGACGTTTATGCATGGGACTGGCAACCTTATCATGCACAATAATGTACTACAATAACTATCACCGCGGGAGCACATTTATGCTGTAGTGTAAGCTTGCTGAAACTATGGCTCTGTGCTCCTAAGGGAGCGAAAATGGAAATTGTGATAATACCGGTACTGAGAATAGCATTTTATTTCAGATTCCTGTCAGATTTGAGCTGGTAAAAACAGATTAGTAAAACTTTCCTCTTATCTCCGAAGATTTCTCAAAGTTATTTATCATGCTAATGTGTGACCAGAAACTATGGCGAAATCTGCTGAATCATCATTTTCATTTTCGTTGAAGTCACCAGAGCATAGAACCACCACTCCAGCTGATCACCTTATGGAGCATAGAACCACCACTCCAGCTGATCACCTTATGGAGCATAGAACCACCACTACAGCTGATCACCTTATGGAGCATAGAACCATCACTCCAGCTGATCAATTTATGGAGCATAGAACGACGACTACAGCTGATCACCTTATGGAGCATAGAACCACCACTACAGCTTGTCCCCTTATGGAGCATAGAACCACCACTCCAGCTAATCACCTTATGGAGCATAGAACCACCACTCCAGCTGATCACCTTATGGAGCATAGAACCATCACTCCAGCTGATCACCTTATGGAGCATAGAACCACCACTACAGCTGATCACCTTATGGAGCATAGAACCACCACTACAGCTGGTCCCCTTATGGAGCATAGAACCACCACTCCAGCTGATCACCATATGAAGCATAGAACCACCACTCCAGCTGATCACCTTATGGAGCATAGAACCACCACTCCAGCTGGTCCCCTTATGGAGCATAGAACCACCACTACAGCTGGTCCCCTTATGGAGCATAGAACCACCACTCCAGCTGATCACCTTATGGAGCATAGAACCACCACTCCAGCTGATCACCTTATGGAGCATAGAACCACCACTCCAGCTGATCACCTTATGGAGCATAGAACCACCACTACAGCTGGTCCCCTTATGGAGCATAGAACCACCACTCCAGCTGATCACCTTATGGAGCATAGAACCACGACTACAGCTGATCACCTTATGGAGCATAGAACCATCACTTCAGCTGATCACCTTATGGAGCATAGAACCACCCACTCCAGCTGATCACCTTATGGAGCATGAAACCACCACTACAGCTGGTCCCCTTACATGTTCTTGCAGCAGTGTATCTGTGGCAATTTTTTTGACATTTTCCCAACCTCACATTAGCCTTATACGACACACTTGAGGAAGCAGTAATCCCATTCTCTCTTTGCCACATCAGAGATCCCGGTGAACCACGTGCGGCAATTTCTAAACTTGTGACTAGTAAATTTTCAAAAATCTCTAACGTCGATATGTGTTGTTCTCATAGGGGAACACAGTTTTTGAGACCAATATGTGAAAATAATTCAGAATTCCTGTTTCCTATGATCCTGTAATCTCACAAAAGCAGGAGGGGGAGACTTTTTATTATTTCAACGGTCTATCCCAAAATTTGTATAATGCTATTGTGGCCAGCAACTTCAGCTGTTAGCAGAACAGTGACTAGTAAATATTCAACTGTTTAGGAAAATTTTCGCGGTTTTCAGAGAAAGCCACACAGTGGACTTTTTGCAAGTCAGAATGAAATAACAATAGCCTAGCTATTTGATATGTTTCGACGCGGTTTGATCGCTTTGAGTTCCTCCTGTCACCCCGGTCGCGATCTCTGATTGCAATTTACTCTCAAAAGGTTGCTACTTTTGCTGCGTTAAACAGCACTGGTGATAGTGGAGAACCTGGGGTAGTCCCGGGAAAATGCTCATTGGTTTTGATGTCCATGTTCCCAAGTGAAATGCAACTGATCTCTCCATTAAGGCAGCTGCAATCCACCTAGTTAGCCAAAGGTTTACACCACTTTCCATTATCCAGTCTATTAGGGTTGCAAAGTCCACACTGTATCATAATCACCTATAGA
>JAMPIV010017564.1:0-358388 GCA_024509875.1 Oreohelix idahoensis
GAATTTTTGCGCTGGACTGCGCATGACTTGTCTTGCTTCTTGGTCGATCGGTTTCCGCCCACCACTAGTGGAGTGAGCGATTTGGAATGGCGAAAGAGATGCCTCGTTGAAGAGGGGATCTCCGCTTTTTTTTGTTCTGTCAGGGATGTGTAGTCCTCTTATGGATATTTCGTTTATTCGAGATAATACCTCTAGTGTTTCCCACATGTCGGGAGGCGTGATATTTCTGTATTTCTTGAAAGCAAGGTAAATTGACTTTTTCATTAACTCTATCGATTTTGGGTCGTGAGCGATTTCGATTCATAGCCTGTCTTCGAAAGTCGTCGTCACGAGATGTTTTTACCCAGCTCACATGTCGCTGCATTGTACTGCATCGGTTGATGCATGTACCAAGGACCATTACTTGCTACTTTGTTAAATGAACTAGGTTTGGAAAACCTTTATTATCTAGAGGATATTTTTGAGGACAGTATTTATACTTCGGCAGACGTGTCTGTCTTGCTGAAGTCAAACTAAGGAGAGTGAACTGATCTCATACATCTGGTTATCTCCTGGCTGTTATAGAAAAGGATGGAGTTTTTCACCTGACTACATTTACAGCACTTTGAAATATAACATGCATCTGACTCATCATTGTAATGCTGTCTACCGTCTATTGCTGTATTGAATGTTGCTGTGATAATGACTGTTTGATGTGCCTACATATTCGCGTAACCATTTTGTCACTGTGGCGTCCACAATAAATAATGAAGAAAAACGTCAACGGCTGTTTCAAGAATCATTGACTTTATACGTCGTGAGTTTACTGACGTCCTATGTGGATTGCCCTGTTATTTTTGTATGAACATTGTTTTGACTGAACACATCTGCACACTACACAAAACCAGACATGCGGATACCATCCATCATCATATGGCATCACGCATCATTTGGTGGCCATAAGCTGGTTTGATTCTGGTACCAGCAAACACGGGGTCCCTTACCCACTTCATTTTCAACAAGAATTCATCAGCATCCTTCAAGAAATTAACATTCTTCAATACAGTCAACATCTTCAAAATTTTCAAAGTACTCGGCGTTGCCCGGTAAAAGTCAAAATTTCAACTTTTTGACGGAAACAAGAATTTGACAGTACCCGGCGTTGTTACATGTTGCCGGATAACTCGGACTGCTGTTATCTTTTACGCAAGTCAAGCAAGTTGCTGCTGTCAAGGTTCCAGTGCTGTCGTTTTTGTGAAGGTCAAGTGCCGGTTGAAACGGGTTGTTTTCTGAAGAAGGCCAAGTACCGATTTCCATCAACTTACTTTTGGATTAGAAGGTCAAGTGCCGAAACAACTCAACACACAGTATTTCAGAAGCTCTTGTACCATCGTGTTAGCAGTGGAAGCAGTTCAGATGTGCCATCATCGTTGGAGCTTCGCTCTTTAGGACGTTGATTGACATCCGTTTTTTCTGCTGTTCTACGATTGGAAGCCTATAAGTTAAGTGGCCTGTTTGTATGTAAACTGTGCCCTTATACTTCTGCTGAGTCTTCTGTGTATCATCTCATTCTATATGTTATATGTTTATATGTTATTTGTATATTTATATGTTTATATTTCAGCGGGTTCTCGGTTGGGTGGTGTCTCCGTTAGATTATGCCACGTCATAGAGGTCGTCTATTGTGAGCGTTTTCTGTAGGGTTTGCAAATTTCCGATACTGGAATTTGCTAAGCGACTTCTGTTGCTATTTATGTTAGCTGTGATGACATGTTTTAATATTGTTTTCGTTATTATTTCGCATTCTTTAGTTTTGTTTTGATTTGTTTGTATTTGTTAGCCTACTCTTGTCTATAATTTAGTTTCATACAACATTTTTGTTTATACACTGTGGTGTCATGTATTTTGTTTAATTCTATCGCAGATATCGTCACATTTTTTGTGATATTTCATTAATTTCTGCTTTATTTTTAGTTGATTTCTGCGAACGTTTTTGTATTGTTGCTGATCTTTGTTATTGTTTACATTGTTATTGTTTACATTGTTTGTATTGTTTACATTTTCAATGTTTACATTCTGCATGTGTTTACATAGTCATTGTTTACAGTTATAGTAATTAGTTAATGGGCTATGCTAATGCACTGTTACTACTACACTGATGATAAATGAATGATGAATAGTGTCGTGCACTATTGAATGAGAAGTGCACTTATGATCAAGAATTGAGTGCTGATATTTCATATACAAGTTCTTTGATTGGAGACTTGTTTCCCACAGAGACTGGGATAATATAATGTGATGTGAATATACAAGTGCTTAATTAAGACTTGTTACACTTAGGTTTGAAATAAATTAGTTAATTATTTCAGGTTTTGGACTCATATGTTAGACAACATGTCTACATTTGAGCACTTTATTGAGCAGGGTAAATTGCTTGGGAAGACTGGTGATAAGTTAGAAGAATTTGCAACTGCTCGATATGATAAAGCAATGGAAGCTGAACAAAAGAAACTGCATATGGAAGCTGAACAAAAGAAACTGCAGATGCAGGTGGATGAAAAAAGATTCCAAATGGAAATGGAAAAACAAAAAAGGGAATCAGAAGCTGAGGAAAGAAAACTCCAGCTAGAGGCTGAGAAAAAAAGACTTGAAAAAGAGGCTGAAAATAAAAGACTTGAAAAAGAAGCTGAAAATAAAAGACTTGAAAAAGAGGCTGAAAATAAAAGACTTGAAAAAGAAGCTGAAAATGAAAGACTTCAAAAAGAGGCTCAGGCTGAGGAAAGAAGATTACAGAGAGAGTCTGATGAGAGGAAAGAGAAAGCAAAAATGGAACATGAAGAAAAGGTCTTAGCTTTAGAGTTGGAAAAATTGAAATTGACGAGCATGAGTAATGGTAATGATTCAAACAAGGGTTCATCTTCTGGTAAGGCTAATAATGATACTTTTAAGATTAAGTTACCAACATTTAGTCCTTCCAGTGATGACATAATGTTCTATCTGGACAGATTTGAACAAGCATGTACAGCTCATAACATAGACAAAGCAAAATATGTTTATCAGTTATCAGGGATACTGACAGGTAAAGCTCTAAGTATATTAAATATGGTGGATGAACCTGACAAGAACAATTATGAGGTTGTCAGGGCCGCTTTGTTAAAGAAATATCAGCTTAACGAAGACGGCTATCGTCTACAATTTAAAAACATGTTACCTGAAAATGGAGTTGAATTCTCCGAGTTTATTGCAAGAATACGCATTACTTTCTCACGATGGGTTGAACTATCTAAGACGGAAAAAACTTATGAAGGACTTATGGACTTAATACTTAGAGACAAAGTCATGTCGTCTGTCAATGAGTCTTTCCTTGCTTTCCTTCATGAACGTAAACCTAAAACAATAAAAGAAATGGAAGATTTCTGTTGCCAATACGTAACTGCGCACCCACACATAACCATGGGTAACTCTAAGGTGAAAGAAGGTTTACCAGTTGCTTCGGCAGCTCCGTATGGTCAAAACTTTGCTCGTAGATTCCAACAAAATTTTGATAGAAAGAGTAGCGGTAATTTCTGTCAAAATCATGGAAATCAATTTCATGGTGATTCTTCTTCGAAGAATTGGAGACAACCTGATAGTACTCGTTACTATCACCCTAATAATTATAAGCATTTCAAAAGAGGATATGGTAATAGAGGTTATTCCTGCCGAAGACCTCAGAACCAAACAAATAGATGTTCGCATCAATGTGAACATGATAGTAATCGTGGAAACTGGAATTCGAACCAGGATAACAATTACAATAGAGACAATAATAACTGCAGAGATAATAATAACTCTGATAACTTCAGAGGTAATAATAGTCGGGGTAGATCTCAACACAAAAAAAAGAGATATCAGCAGGCTAATGCTGTACAACAGGAAACTGAGGGAGCCTGTAATCATGTTGTTGATAGTAAAAACTTTGACGCTGTCACTGGTTCTGCTTTTGACTTTGAGAGAGCAAACAAATGCCCCCAATGCAGTACTTTATTCGAACCGGGTACCATAACTACTTTGAGTTGTGGTCACCCACTTCCCGCTCTTCCTGCTGCTGTTGCGCATGACGGGAGGGGTTCTTTAATTCTACATAAGGGTCTTGTTAATGATACTCCGGTCTCACTACTTTTCGATTCCGGATGCACCACTATTGGTGTTAGACAATCGCTTGTAGATCCATCTTGTGCTACAGGAAGGGTTATTAAATGTGTCACATTTGGCGGCACTCTAGAAAAATATCCTACTGCTGTAATTCGCATTGCCACTCCTTTCTTTACTGGAGATGTGCATGCTTGTCTCTTACCTAATCCTATTGCGGACCTTATTATTGGTCGTATTCACGGAGTTAGGGAGTGTACCCCACAGCAGATTGCTGCTTGGGAAGATAATAACATGCAAGCTACAAATGCAGTAGTTACAAGAGCACAAGCTCTACAAACACCCGAAACTTCACTGAATAGTGATAATGAAGTTGATAGCCAAGATAGTCACTTAGTAATCACTCGTGACTCTTTCATAAAATTGCAAGAAGAAGATCCTTCTTTAAAAAAATTCTTCGTTCTTGCGAAGAAAGGTGATCCGAATCAGGATACAAATAGAAAATCTTGGATTGCAATGAGAAACGGCGTACTTGTACGTATGGTACAAGATTCGACTACGTCGGCACATTCGCAAATTCTTGTTCCCAAGAGCATGAGAGTCCAAATATTACAACATGCTCATGACTCGCAATGTGCTGGACATATGGGTTTTGCCCGTACGAAGTCGAGAGTCCTTGCGGCTTTCTTTTGGCCTTTTGTCAATAAGGACATTCGTATTTACTGCCGATCATGCAAGGTATGTCAGGAGGTCAAATCTAGAGGACCACGACATGCTGCGCCTATCCAGGCTGCTGACATTCCTATTCGGCCGTTTCAGAAAATGGCCATAGATATTATTGGCCCTTTTAAGGTCAAGTCGGCCAGAGGACATCAGTTTATCCTTACATGTGTCGATATGTGCACACGTTGGCCAGAGGCTATTCCTCTTAAGAGCATATCTACTACAGATATCGCAGATGCTCTTTGGTTGATATTTTCTCGCTTGGGGTTCCCCAGAGAAATATTGTCAGACCATGGCACTCAACTCATATCTGACACTATGTCACAGGTAATGTCTACCTTACATATTGAACGATCTCTCAGTAGTATCTACCATCCTATGTCTAATGGGTTAGTTGAGCGTCTGAATAGAACGCTCAAGACTTTGCTTGGTAAGATAACTGAAGATCATCCTCAAGATTGGGACAGGGTTTTACCCGCGGCTCTCTTTGCCTATAGAGAAGTCCCTAATGAACACACAGGATTTTCTCCCTTCGAACTTGTCTTTGGCGCGCGTCCACGCGGCCCTATGTCTTTATTACACGATCTCATCACTGCCGATGATATTAGCGATGAAACTCAATCCTCATATGAGTATGTCATTGCTCTTAGACAAAAGATCATTGAGGCATGTAAGCTAGCAACTGCTTCATCAGAAATTGCTAAAGAGAAGGCAAGGCAGTTTGCTAACAAGAATAGATGTCTACGACAACTTTGTCCAGGTGACAAAGCATTCGTCCTACTCCCCAGTAGGGAAAATAGACTTCTTATTGCATGGAAAGGTCCGTATGCAATAGTCTCTCGGATTTCCGATGTTGACTATGTGGTCGATATTGATGGAAAGCATAAAACTTTCCACATAAACATGCTTTCGGAATTTCACGAACGTCCGGACTATTTGCTGCCTATTTTCCAGGCAACGGATGATGCTCCTGCACCTCACGGTCATTATTCATCCCTGTCTGTCATTCAGGATGAGGAAGCTACCTTCTCTGATGTCAACCTTCCCCTTCCAGTGGTTCCATTACATTCCACGGAATCTTGGAAAAACGTTTCTGTTTCTCCTAATCTTTCTGGTGACGAACATCGACAAGTCTCGTCGATGTTACAAACATTTCAGGATGTTCTCACTGACATTCCTGGACACACAGATGTCATAGAACATGACATAATTCTTACCGACAATAATCCAATTAGGGTTAGGCCGTATCCTATTCCTATACACTTTCAGTCGCAAGTGGAAAAGGAATTGGATGAAATGATTCAATTAAATATAATTGAACCATCGACTTCACCATATTCTTCTTCCATGGTTATTGTCCGGAAGAAGGATAAGAACATACGAATTTGCGTTGATTATCGCAAATTGAATCAGGTCACAAAGTTCGACGCTGAACCGATGCCTTTGTTAGAAGATCTACTGATTAGACTTTCTAATTCTAGATTCTTCACTAAACTTGACTTGTCTAAAGGTTATTGGCAAGTGCCTTTAGCAGAGCATGCCAAACCTCTTACTGCTTTTTCTACACCTAGGGGTCTATTTCAATGGAATGTTATGCCTTTTGGTCTCATGAACGCCCCTGCCACTTTCGTTCGCATGATGCGTCGAATTCTGTCACATCGTTCGGATGTCATCGCATACTTAGATGACATCTGTCTCTTCAGTGATACCTGGGAAGATCACTATTTAGGGTTATATGACTTACTGTCCACTCTACGTGAGAATAATTTGACAGCAAAACCTTCTAAAGCTTTTGTTGGTTTTGGTGAAATCTCTTTCCTGGGTCATCGTGTTGGTCATGGTCTCTTGAAGACAGAAGACCACAATACTTCCAAAATACTGAACATCTCTGTTCCTAAAACGAAGAAACAAGTTAGGAGTCTCTTAGGTTTAATTCAATTTTATGGGAGATTTATTCCAAATTTATCTTCGATCATGGCACCTCTCTCAACATTGTTGAAGAAAGGTTCGCCTAATCTGGTCCGTTGGTCTGAAGAATGCCAATCTTCACTAGACCAAATCAAGAATATATTTTCTTCTCCTCCCATCTTAAGATTACCTACTCTTGATAGGACTTTTGTTCTTCGGAGTGATGCTTCATCCACTGGGATTGGAGCAGCACTGATGCAAGAATATGCAAATACTCTGCATCCTGTTATGTACATTTCTAGAAAACTAAATGCGGCAGAGAGGAACTACTCGGTTTTAGACCGTGAGTTGTTAGCGATGGTTTGGTCAATTCTAAAGCTACAAAGATTCCTCCTGGGCGCACATTTCATTCTAGAGACTGATCAGAAAGCTCTTACAGCTATTCAGACTAAGAATTTGAAGAGTTCGAGATCCACTCGATATGCTATAGCTCTTCAACCTTTTCACTTCACGGTACGAGCTATCCGTGGTGCGGATAATGTGATGGCTGACATTTT
Organism: Oreohelix idahoensis; assembly: GCA_024509875.1. Lineage (NCBI taxonomy): Eukaryota > Metazoa > Mollusca > Gastropoda > Stylommatophora > Oreohelicidae > Oreohelix > Oreohelix idahoensis. Next base: position 7,299 of record JAMPIV010017564.1, read on the forward strand.
GTCTAGATGCCCACATGACTCCAACTAATACTTCTGTCCTATATTTCCATATATTACAGAGTCATAACACACCTATATTTCTACAATAGATTAGCACATCTGTACTTACTTTATATGTACACACTATCGTGCTTTGTTGTCATCTTCTTCTGTTCGTTTTTTAAGATGATAGAGGAGGACTGAGTAGTTAATATAAGGGCCGTTAGTTTACTAAACAGCCACAATTATTAATAATGTATTGTACCTTATGAAGCATATTAGTTATTAATTAGCATTATATTGCTTGTACTTTCTCAGAATGTCATTGTTGAGCTGAGGACTTTACTAGTATCAAGCATGACGAGTTCTAGATTGTGTACTTACCCTCGGAATACCAGAGCATATGTCCTGGATCGTCATGTAGTTTAACTTTACTATGTACTTATGTCATTACATGTCAAAGAATGTACTATTTAAATTTTCCTATCAGATTTGTACATCCATTTTTAAAGACAATATTAGAGTATGCTGTTTAATGATGATTATAGTAACTTGCATACGTATATTGTGTTTACATGCTAACGTGATGTGTGTTGGTGACACCTCCCCGATGTGAATATTTTTTGAGACATATTTATTTTTCTGTTGAGGTATATCCTCACCAGACACTCTATAATTAGCCTATTGTTTGGCAATTTAATTAATTATCAGCGCATAATTCGTGCGTTTTGAGCCGCTTATCGCATGCTCTTTGATATTGAAAAAAAAAATATGTTCCACATTTTTTTTTTATCGGGAGGAGGTGGTGATATGTTGCGTGATAAATTCTCGCAACATCGTTTTATTTCAATATCTATTTTATAACGCAAGGGCAACAACTGCTTGAAATTTATAGTCACTTTTCTCGGTAAGCATTTGTCTTCTCGCGTTGGTATCGAATGCAGTTAAGTTTTGAGCTGTGGTCATTTTGCGCTGGACTGCGCATGACTTGTCTTGCTTCTTGGTCGATCGGTTTCCGCCCACCACTAGTGGAGTGAGCGATTTGGAATGGCGAAAGAGATGCCTCGTTGAAGAGGGGATCTCCGCTTTTTTTGTTCTGTCAGGGATGTGTAGTCCTCTTATGGATATTTCGTTTATTCGAGATAATACCTCTAGTGTTTCCCACATGTCGGGAGGCGTGATATTTCTGTGTATTTCATGAAAGCAAGGTAAATTGACTTTTTCATTAACTCTATCGATTTTGGGTCGTGAGCGATTTCGATTCATAGCCTGTCTTCGAAAGTCGTCGTCACGAGATGTTTTTTCCCAGCTCACATGTCGCTGCATTGTACTGCATCGGTTGATGCATGTACCAAGGACCATTACTTGCTACTTTGTTAAATGAACTAGGTTTGGAAAACCTTTATTATCTAGAGGATATTTTTGAGGACATTATTTATACTTCGGCAGACGTGTCTGTCTTGCTGAAGTCAAACTAAGGAGAGTGAACTGATCTCATACATCTGGTTATCTCCTGGCTGTTATAGAAAAGGATGGAGTTTTTCACCTGACTACATTTACAGCACTATGAAATATAACATGCATCTGACTCATCATTGTAATGCTGTCTACCGTCTATTGCTGTATTGAATGTTGCTGTGATAATGACTGTTTGATGTGCCTACATATTCGCGTAACCATTTTGTCACTGTGGCGTCCACAATAAATAATGAAGAAAAACGTCAACGGCTGTTTCAAGAATCATTGACTTTATACGTCGTGAGTTTACTGACGTCCTATGTGGATTGCCCTGTTATTTTTGTATGAACATTGTTTTGACTGAACACATCTGCACACCACACAAAACCAGACATGCGGATACCATCCATCATCATATGGCATCACGCATCAGTCATCAGTGCGAAACGCAAGACAACACCGGAAGTTTACAATGGGCAGCTTAGCCTTATTAATGACGCATTCACTTCTGTCGTTCCCCTATTATACAGTATATGTCAGTCCACACAAGGCAAAGACCTTTATACTGTGTCTAGTAAATAAAATCTCTTCAGGATCAATCTTCTTCACAACACAGTGAACGTTATACATGTAATGTCGATGTTTGATTTTGTCACTTCAACTGGCTGAAGGTATATGCAATTGGGAAAGAAATCTGGATCTTTATGAATCCAGTTGCCATCTATTCTTAATATTCTTAGGGTTGGGACTCTGTCTCTGGCTTGATGTAAACCACGAGACCAGACAAGTCACCTTGAAAAAACCCGATATTATATCAGATTGTTCTTTGATAAACTATTCTCAGTATCATATGGAAGCCGGTGGTAAATTTTTAGGGTTTGACCCAAATACTGTATAGGGAAAAAAACACAAATACTTAACATAATATAGTATTATTCACAATCCTACCCTTACCCCGCGTAAAATATAATATATTCATCCACTTCGGTTATTTAACTTTAAACTATAAACTACAAGCTTAGAGCTTGTCTTATTGTTTAAAACTTTAGTGAATTAAATTCTACTCATTTAAAAAAAACAACCAGTCATCATGAATTAGAAATAATTACATATTTCTTCAATACTCGTGATGAATCAGTGCCTTTACTTAGTGAGTTAAAATATTCTCTGACTGGTTACTAGCAGAAGTTAAATTTATATATATCTGGAAGAGTTTAGCTAGAAATTATTATTTGTTCTGCTAGCCACTGTAACACAGTAAAACCTAAAGAAATATCTTTGACGATTTAACCAGTAAATGACTCTGCACACAATCTAGGGAAATAATCGACGATTTTAACACTTAAGTCACTCAACAAGACTAGTGAATATTATTTACCTACACACGAACTTCTACTAGACTATCTTCGACGATAAACTAAGAAACTATCCTACAACCAGGGAATTCTAGAAAAAGCCGCTAGATGTCTTTAAAAGCCGAGGAATACTGAGTAAATTTTTAGTTAGAAGGCTGGGATATATATATATATATATATATATATATATATATATATATATATATATATATATATATATATATATATATATATATATATATATATATATATATATATATATATACATATATATATATATATATATATATATATATATATATATATATATATATATATATATATATATATATATATATATATATATACACCTGAAATCAAAGGAAAAGTTATAACTATAACCCAAAAACAGACTATTTGCCAGATGTTATCACATACGGTGGATTTTACGTTCGGATTTGCAAATCAAAGATCTTTCACACATTACGAGCCGAAAAACCAGAACCTTATTCATTCTTAGATCAGGCATCGCCAATTCGCTAATCAGTGTGAGTTTCCTACGTCTCTCTGTTTGTCTGGCCATCTCTAGCGAGCAGTCTCTTTGATCTCGACGTTCTCACCAGGGTTTAATTAACTTACACGCGAATGGACTATGGACAAATTAATAAAAATTATCTCCCTTGTTCTCTGTCTGATCCAATTAAAAAGATCTTAAATCGCTGGTGTAAAATATACAGCTCACGTTAGCTAACCGGTCTCTGGTAAAGAACCTACATCAAAGAAATAGCGACCAGCAATTAAAATGCGAGCTAAATTAGAAAAAGGGCAGATACTGAGTATAGGAATGGTTTAAGTTAACAGAAATGCGTAGATGAAAGTTTGGTAAAAGAGAAGTGTAGATAAAGAAAATAGATAATATGAAATATATTATCATAATCTGTCACAGACGTCACGGCTTAAGATATGAAACCATTTCATGTCCACTTTATGTAAATAGATTTCCTATATCAGTGGCGTCTTGGTGACTAATATCTTCCCTCTCATCCTCCCCCTCCGTCTCTGTTCAATTCCTATTCATAAAATCTGCTCCAACGTTTTCTTTCTCTAGAATGTATTCCGTTTGCGCTTGAAAAGAGTGTCGCCGAGTTTGACATCGCTGAAAGATTCCGTGTGTTCGCAGTGGAATTTCCCTGCAACTATCGTCACCTTCGTCAACTTCGGTATCCGCCAGGAGATGTTCGGAGGACGGCACCGGTCTATCCAAGTATTTCTTTAACACATTTACATGGTAAACCTTTTTCTTTCCTTTAATAGAGATCTGGTAGTTAGCCTTTGAGATCTTTCTAAAGACGGTACACGGCCCTTGACATCCGATACGTAGTTTGTTGTTCCCGGTTGGGAGTAGCAACAAAACTTTCTCTCCTGCTTGCAATTCTCTTTCTTTTGCGGCTTTCCTGTATTGATTAGCGTGCTTTGCGCGTTCCCGCTTAATTGTGGTCGTTGCTAGGTCCCATCCTAGTTTTAACCGTTCCTTCAATTCCGACACATATTTACTGGCTGAGACGACTGTCTCATCAGCCTTCTGGTCTGTCAGGGATCAAAGTAAGGCTTCAAGCGGCCCCTTAATAGGTCTGCTGAATAAAAGTGTAGCTGGGGGAAAACCTGTAGAGACTTGGGGGACTTCCCTATAGGCGAATAAGGCTGCAGGAATGATAAGGTCCCAATCTTCCGGTTTTTATTGTCCCAGCTTACGTAACATCATGGTGAGGCTGCCATTGAAAAGTTCCATGAGCCCATGTCCGGCCGGATGGTACGGGCTGGTGTGGATGTGTTTGACCCTCAAGATCTTAAAGATCTCCTCCATTACCAGGCTACGGAATTGGGATCCATTATCCGTCAACACTTGTTGAAGAGAATCCCAACCGTGTAAAAATCTGCACTAGGTCTTCTGCGAAATGCTTAGAATCTGTGCATGCTAGCGGTATAGCTTCTTCCCACATAGTGCATGTGTCGACTAAGGTCAGGATAAACCTGTTCCTTCTTTTGGTCCTTTCTAGGGGTCCAACAATGTCGACAGCAACTCGTTTAAATGGTGTTCCCACTATTGGCATTTCCTCCATGGGAACTGGGAGTCCAATGCTTGGGTGCCACCCGTTGGCACTGGGCACAGGATTTCACGTATCTGATTATATCAGTATTCATCCCTGGCCACAAATAGTGAGTCTGTATTTGCTGATTTGTGGCGTTCTGTCCCATATGTCCGCTAAAGGGAAGAGAGTGCCCCATTTCTAAGATTTGGCTTCTGCACTGTTTCGGTACTAGGAGTGATTAAAACCTTGTTCAGGCTTGCCCGTTCTGCGATAAAGTACGCCATCTTTAGAAAAAATGTCCATGTGGTGTCTAGGGTCCTTAGCCATGGGCAGTTTCCTAAAGCAGGGTGCCAAGGTACGGTCCTTTTGTTGCGCCTCTTTAAGTTCCTTAGGTAACAGATTTGGCGCAGTCTCACGTTCCTTCTTGGTTTGCCCTCTTTAGTTACTACTGCCACAGTTGGCTCTTCCGGTTTTCCAATAAACACATATCTACCGCCAAGTATGACTAGGTAGATCGGGTCATCCATAACAGCCGCTTTGATCACACCTCTGACAAACTCAGACTGGATCTCCACCAATGCGATGGAAAGCGTTGTCGGTGCACCACTCTTAGAAACTCCACAAAGTTCGACGGTTTCTTCTGTCTCTTGACCAGGTTTGACCAGGTGTCTGGCAACAATACAATCATAAGAAAGCCCCGTGCCAAAAAGACAATAAGTTAAAGATCCGTTCAAAATAACAGTTCCTCGCGTTGAGGGCATCTCTCCCTCAGGTTGAGAATCACTGACAATAATTCTACCTTGCGTGACTGTTTGCAAGCATCAGATGCGTTTACGCTCGGTGTGCTTGCTCTGATCATATGTTCCGTGCGCAGGGGTTTCCCTTTGTCACCGTGTCCTTTCTGACCGCGCTGCCATGTAGGACGGTTGGGTTGATCAGACTGTTTGTTGTTGGTGTACTTCTTTTTGTGGAACTTAGATTTTTCCGGAGGGGGATCCTGGGGTCCAGTTTCTCTGTGGTTATGCTGCTGAGAAGAATGGGAAGATTGTTCTAGGTTATTCTTTCGAGAAAGGTCTTCTGTCGGTTTACGTTTTGTGGCCGGCAGTTTGGCCAGCGCATTTTGATATCGCTCAAACTTTTCCAAAATGTCTTCCAGCTTTTCTGCCCCGTGTTCAGCTAGAAATTGACGGCGTCACTCGACAAAGTATTCTTTATCTGTTCAGTTATACCAAATTCCTCAAGTCCTTCATAGGTAGAGGTTAGCTGCAAAATCTCCAGACACTTTGTCAAGTATCCCTTCAGGCGAGAAGAGATCTGCTGAAAAGTTTCATTGCTCTCCTTTCTGCTGTTACGGAACAGTTGCAAAAATTTACGAGCGTTCATTTCAAAGGGCAAAAGCAAAGCTTTCTTCAACACATCGTAATTGTCTTGTTGGCTGCTTTCCAGTTTTGGGTATGCCTCATAAGCAGACCCTTTTAAAGCCTGGGAAAGTTTCAAACACCATCGCGACCTCTATAAACCGTACAGATTGGCCATTTTCTCAAATTTTTGTAGATACGTGACAATCTTCTCATTAGGACAAGGGAAAGATTCGAGAACGAAAGACATATCGGTGAGTTGAGGAGATTGAGTGTTAGAAGGATCAGTTAAAGAAGAATGAGTAAAAGACTCTCCATTGCTGGAGGTAGAGGCAGCCCCACGGCTTTGGATCTCTAGAGCTTTAAGCGTCAACTCGTGCTGTCTCTCCTTTTTTTCCTCTTGCTGTCTCTCCTTCTCTCTTTCCTCATGCTATCTCTCCTTCTCTCTTTCGTTCGCCCTGCGGATTTCCATTTCCTCATCAATCTTCTTCTGATCTCTAGCTTCTGTTTCTTTTTCCTTCTGCTACGCATAATATCTGTCAAGTTCGTCCTTGACGGAAGCTTTTGCTTCTTCTCCTTCCAATTCCTCTTCTCTTGCTTCCTCTCTGAGCATCTGCCTAAGCTTTGCACGCTCTGCCATTGTAAATAAGTGACTGAAACTTACTCGAGAAAGAAGGAAGAAAAAGGATACACTGGTTCCTTACCACTTATGAGAAATTTAAAAACAAAAACTAACAATATTATTTAACTGAGATACCTCCTCCTTAATTATCTAACTATCACTGCTATTAATGGCAATTAAAGCTCCTAATGCAGACGACTACGACAAATAAATGGTAGTTCAGACTAATCACTGACCAAAAAAAAGAAGGTATTACAGTGGAAACCAACAAAAAATTTTCTGGCAAAAATGTTAAGGAGAAACAAACATTCTCTTAATTTTTAAGTACACTATCAAGTTCACCCCTGAAGTCAGTAAGTGTAAGGGAGGCAATTTACTGGACTAAAACGTCTGAACGCGCTCCTTAAAAAAGCTCAAAACACCTTCTGCTTAAAATTAAAACCCTGTGATTGTTACACAATCACACGTTACCAACGGCTTTGTAATACAAAATCAATACATAACATACTCTGACAAAGATTACCTGTAAATCAATTGTATATACTCTAACAATGCTGTGGAAAAACAATAGATATATTTGTGTAGTCAGCAAGCCAATAAACAGATCGTTTGTCTAGGGGATAATTATTTTTAAAGATAGTAAATCTCACGAGACAATCACACGCTTACTCTATATAGACTAAAGAAAATACAGATGAAACATCACATTAAACGAGAAAATTTATGTCGTACTTGCTCAGGATTAGAGTTCAATTCCCGGAAAACGAGCACCCATTTTGTTGTATATTTTCGATAGAAATTTAAGATATAGGTTAGTCCCTCCTAAATAGATATGAACAGGTGATAGCTCAGTGCGAGGTAATGTAAAGAAAATAGATTTTCACGAGTGAGATGGTGGAAACTAGTTAGAGTCTGTCCCTGAAATCTAGAAGCTTCTCTCGTTTAGCCTATCTCTACAACAGAACTTAGTTAGTCAGACAGTCTACTAGAATATATATTAATACTCGTATTTATCACAACCACGCACATACACACACATAAGTGACGACAGTTAGACGCACAGACGTGAAAACTACTTCAATGGAATATGGATATTTTTGAACAAGCTGACCGACACACGTAAATAAAGTTTATGTAAATTTTATTTATCATAAAGAAACTACAACACAACAAAATCTTTGAATATCAAAATCAAATACAATGAACATAGGTTAATGAATTAATAAAGAGTTAGACTCATAGGTTTCATCCTCCCTCCCTCTGTTGAGACAAGATCCCGTTATGAAGAAAGTTATTAACCCCCAAAAGAGTCAAAGGTTTATACGCTATGGTCTAAAATTCCCTCTGCAGTCAAGAACAAAGTTATACATTAATCTATTCTGAAAGAAATAAAGGGACAGCATTAGCAAAACTTGCATAAGAAAATACAAAGTAAATACATGGGTTATAAACTGAAAGAATTATTCATCCTGTATTCTCTCGCTCTGACAACCTGTGATCACAAATCAGTCTCTCTCTTACCTACATAGGTTCTTTTCCCAACATCTGTATGTATTGTTAAGGTACACCAAGCCCATTTTAGGTTGGTGTTCTTGGCGAATCAAGCCCCAGTTTCTCCAAAGATTAATTAATCAAAATGTTGGGAAACGCTTGATTCACTGCTGACAGTAGGATGCTGATAATTGTCACTTCAATTTTTGTCCAGGTAGTAAAATAATTATGAGATCTAATGTTTACAGTGTACAGTAGGCTTGGAATCTTCAATCATTAAATCGAGTGTCAGGTAAATAAAAACTGTTCAGGATCAATCTTCTTCACAACACAGTGGTCGTTATACATGTAATGTCGATGTTTGATTTTGTCACTTCAACTGGCTGAAGGTATATGCACTTGGGAAAGAAATCTGGATCTTCATGAATCCAGTTATTATTTATTCTTAATATTCTTAGGGTTGGGACTCTGTCTCTGGCTTGATGTAAACCACGAGACCAGACAAGTCACCTTGAAAAAACCCGATATTATATCAGAATGTTCTTTGATAAAGTATTCTCAGTGTCATATGGAAGCCGCTGGTAAATTTTTAGGGTTTGACCCAAATACTGTATAGGGAGAAAAATACAAATACTTAACATAATATAGTATTATTCACAATCCAATCCTTACCCCGTGTAAAATATAATATATTCATCCACTTCGGGTATGTAACTTTAAATTATAAACTACAAGCTTAGAGCTTGTCTTATTGTTTAAAACTTCCGTGAAATAAATTCTACTCATTCAAAAAAAAAAAACCCAGTCATTATAAATTAGAAATAAATACATATTTCCTCAATACTCATGATGAATCAGTGCCTTCACTTAGTGAGTTAAAATATTCTCTGACTGGTTACTAGCAGAAATTAAATTTATATATATCTGGAAGAGTTTAGCTAGAAATTATTATTTGTTCTGCTAGCCACTGTAACACAGTAAAACCTAACAAAATATCTTTGACGATTTAACCAGTAAATCACTCTGCGCACAATCTAGTGAAATAATCGACGATTTAAACACTTAAGTCACTCAACAAGACTAGTGAATATTATTTACCTTCACACGAACTTCTACTAGACTATCTAAAACGATAAACTAAGAAACTATCCTAAAACCAGGGGATTCTAGAAATCGCCGCTAGATGTCTTTAAAAGCCGAGGAGTACTAAGTAGATTTTTAGTTAGAAGGCTGATATATATATATATATATATATATATATATATATATATATATATATATATATATATATATATATATATATATATATATATATATATATATATATATACATCTGAAATCAAAGAAAAAGTTATAACTATAACCCGAAACAAGATCTGCTTACTCGTAGCAAGCAAGAGGACATGCATACCATCATAGCTGGCAGACGCTGGAGCTGGGTTGGTCATGTCCTCAGAAGAGACCCCGATGCCATCACAAGAACAGCTATGCTTTTGACCCCTGAAGGAAAGCGAAAGAGAGGCCGACCAAAAACAACTTGGCGGAGGACTGTGGAGGCTGAGATGCAAAGAATGAACCAGAGTTGGGGCACTGTACGAAGGATGGCCACCGACCGTGCAAAGTGGAATCAATTTGTTGTTGCCTTACAAGACGCCACTAGGCGTGATGGCCACTGATTGCTTTGACGGTCGGTGGTTAAGGATCGAAGAGAGAGATAACCCGAAAACAGACTATTTGCTAGATGTTATCACCTACGGTGGATTTTACGTTTGGATTTGTAAATCAAAGATCTTTCACACATTACGAGCCGAAAAACCAGAACCATATTCATTCTTAGATCAGGCATCGCGAATGCGCTAATCAGTGTGAGTTTCCTTCGTCTCTCTGTTTGTCTGGCCATCTCTAGCGAGCAGTCTCTTTGATCTCGACGTTCTCACCGTAGTTTAATTAACTTACAGGCGAATGGACTCAGGAAAAGTTAATATAAATTATCACCCTTGATCTCTGTCTGATCCCATTACAACGATCTTCGATTGCTGGTGTAAAATATACAGCTCACGTTAGCTAATCGGTCTCTGGTAAAGAACCTACATCAAAGAAATAGCGACCAGTAATTAACATGCGTGCTAAATTAGAAAAAGGGCAGTTACTGAGTATAGGAATGGTTTAAGTTAACAGAAATGCGTAGATGAAAGTTTGGTAAAGGAGAAGTGCAGATAAAGAAAATAGATAATATTAAATATATTATTGTCACGTAGGTCTTTATATCATTAAATTGCCTACATCTTCTTCCTATTCTCTCACCCGCATCCTTTTTTTTATTATCTTTCCTTACTTGTTTTTCCTGTATTTTTCGCATCACTCGTTTGCAAAAAATATTTTCTTCAGTATTCTCAAACTTTACTGGGTTTTTTTTTCTCATACTGGGATACGTAATTCTATTACTTAGATGTCAGTCAGACGTGAAGGGCAATTAAGTAGCAGCTATCTCAGACATCGAGCCGACTTGGGTCTGCACCTTCAGATGACACGACACTCTTGAGTTAGATTCTTGATGTAAACGCGTGAGAAGGCTATGAGAGAGCCGACATCCGTCTGCATTTTTCACCGGTCAACAACGAGTTGCATCGTCCGAACGCTTAAGTAGGAGCGAATATTTACACCTTAGAGTCGCAGTTTCAGACATTGGTCTGGAAATCCCAGCTGACACGGCTCATTGTGGGCCCCGGTCAGCGTGAGGTGCGAAGTAGTATGAGTGTCAGTTCAGAGTCGTCGTCAGAATAACCCGGCGTAGCGTGAAAAATCGCTCAGCACCGCAGACAGGCTGTCTGAGATTTGCAACACACGCGCGCTCTCGGTCACTGATGGCTGTTACGACATGAGGAAAGCTGACGTAGGGTGTTAGAGAAGGGGAGAGACGATCGCTGTTTCGTGGTTTCGAAACAGTGGGATTCTTTGTCCGTTTCAAAGAGATAACTAGAGTTGCAAACCTGATTTCAGGCACTCAGTAATTCGCAGTTAGACTAGAACAAGCCTTGGTTCGATTTCTAAATATCTCTATTAATAGAGATGGCCTTTAGTGTCGTCGAAGTGGTTTAGTTCTTAGTAATTCTGTGTCGAGGTATATTAAAATTATATATCTAGTATTGTGTGTAGGGTTTAAAGTGTTTAATCGCTTAGCTATTTCCCTAGTTAGATTTGGTGCAGAGCAACTAATTTATAGTTTGTATTATTTTTCTAGTGACGCATACAGTGGAAAGCAGAAATAATTATATTTCTAGCGTAACAAACATGTAGCTATAATGAATTTAATTTAACTGCTAACTACTCAGTCGAGTTTTTTTTCTAAACTAACTCATAAATGCTAGATGCGACATCAGTGAATATTGACGGAATACGCAGATATTCCTAATTCCTGATGATTGATTTAAATATACCTTATTGCACCGGAAGTTTAAATAATAAGTCAAGCGGTCGGCTTGCTGTTTAAAATGTAAGTTATATTGAGTACATAATATGTAAATGATTTATGTGTGCTTTTCCTTTTATTCAGGAAATACAGGAGTGACCCGAACTTTACCGGCGTTTAATAAGAGTTTCATATTTGTGAAGAAATAGACAGTCATTATTTTGAACCACGTCGGTTTCTCAAGTGACACTGGTCTGACAGTGCATATGCCAAAAGAGTTAGACAGAAAAACTATATCCCACTAACGGGTTTCAAGGACTGTAATGATCAATACGGGGCCTTTGAGCCAGATCTTAAATTCTTTCATAAACTCTACGTAAATTTTCTGCCTGGCGGCGTGAATATTACAAGAAATAACATTAACATTGTCCGACTAGATTAATTTTGTGGACAAATCTGTGGTGTGACCAAAGTAAATGCTTTACTGAGAGAAGGCACCGACCTGACATTTCTATTACTAGAAAACTTAAGCTATTGACACGGTGCTCACTGTAAACTTTCGTGCCTGGACAAGATTTTTTTTTTAATGTGACATATACAGATATCCTAGAATAAGAAATACCAAGGAAACGTTCCCCGAAGCAGTGAATTCTATCTGACTTTGTGGAGCTGGGGTTTTCTTGGCTACGACTACCTCTGGTGATTCTGTATGTGAATGTCCTAACAAAATTGTGTTTCCCAGATATGTCTACCAAAACAGTGAGTATGTGCACGTGTACACGGCTGAATGTCTAGAGTGAATGTTGGACTGAGGGATTTCTCCATTGTTGAAATTTGGCACCCATTTTGCTGTTCTAATTGTCCTTATGCAAGTATTGCTAACCATATTTTCCCTTAGAATAGATCAGAGTATATCTAAGTCTATCCATACCTTTAACAGGGGAAAATCATTTGATTACCGCTAATGTATCATTGATCCTCTTTGGGCCATCATCTTTTTCCTAAACGGGACTGGGGGCTAAACCTAGAGGGCAGATCATAACGGGTCTATCATCCTTGTAGTATTTTCTTGAATTTGATGACTATTTGTATATGTTTTCTTTTGATGTAAATTTTATATGTTGTGTCGTAAGTTTAATATGATAAATAAACTTAACCATAAATTAATCAGCGTGTTGGTCAGCTCGTTCTAAATATCTATATATTCATTGTTATAGTTTCCCCACGTCTGTGTGTCTACCTGTCGTCACTGTATGTGCGTGCACGTGAGTGGGTAGAGATCTGTTGGTATACATATATTTAATGTATATGTGGTAGACTGTATGACTGCTTAAAAATCTGTCGTAGAAGATAGGTGAGAGAGAAAGAGAAGATTTTCTCGCAACTCAAAGACAGCCTCTATCACTATTCTATCATCTCACTCGTGGAATCTATTTTCTTTACTAACTCACACTGGGACTCTCACTCATTCCAAGCTATTCAGAAGGGACCAACCCAAGTCTTAATTCTCCTATCGAAAATCTATGACAAATGGTTGCTCATTACCGGGAATTTAACCCAAAATCCTAAGGCGATACGACAAATGGGGTCTCGCCCGACGGATTTTTGAACTTAGAATAGGAAGACGAGTACGACAAATGTGGACTCGTCTATCTGGATTGTGAACTTAAGATTCTTTATTCTGAAATAGAGTAAGAGTGTGATGTCTTGTGAGTTTTGTATCTTTTAAAAATAATTTATCCCCTAGACTAACGATCTGTTTACGGGCGTGCTGACCACACAAACTGATAAGTTCTTTCCACAGCATTTTGAATAATATACATTTGAGTTACAGGTGGATTTTGTCGGAATATATGTTATTGTTGATTTGTAAAACTAAACGCTGGTAAAGTTTTGTGAGTGTATAACATTCACAAGGGTTCTGAAGCAGGTAGGTGTTTGAGCAAAGCTAAGGAGTGCGTTTCGGACTATTCGTCCAGATTAATTGCCTCCCTCACCCGAACTGTCTTCAGGGGTAAACTTGATAGTGGATCAAAAATTAAGGGGATTTTTTTTCTTTCTCCAAAATTTTTGCTATAATCATTGTGTTTTCCACTGTAGCAACTTATTTTTCAGAAGTAATCTTAACTACCATTTAGTTGGCGTAGTCGTGTTTGCATTAGGTGCTTTATTGCCGATAAATAGCAGCGATAGTTAGATTTTAATTTTGGAGGAGGTATCCCAAGGATAAAGTATATCATCTTTATTTTTGGAATTTTCTCGTAAGTGGTAGGAACCAGTGTATCTTTTTTCCTATTTCCTTTCTCCACTAGTCTCAGTAACTGACTTAATATGGCCGAGAGGGCAAAGCTTAGACAACTCCTCAGGGACGAAGCGAGAGAGGAGGGACTGGAAGGAGAGGAAGCGAAAGCTTTTGTCAGAGACGAACTTGAGAGATATGATGCGGAGAGGAAAGAAGAAGAACTAAAAAGGAAAGAAGAAGCAGCGGAGAGGAAAGAAGCGGAAGATCGGCTATTACAGCAGAAGAAGATGGATGAGGAAATGGAAATTCGCAGGGCGAACGAACGAGAGAAGGAGAGACAGCATGAGGAACGAGAGAAGGTGAGACAGCACGAGGAAAGAGAAAATGAGCAACGACGACAGCATGAGCTGGCGCTTAAGACTCTAGAGTTCCAAAGCCGTGGTGCTGCCTCTACCTCCAGCAATGGAGAGTCTTCGCCTCATTCTTCCTTAACTGATCCTTCTAACACTCAATCTACTCATCTCTCTGCTATGTCTTTTCCGCTAGAATCTTTCCCTTGTCCAAATGAGATTGACACTTGGCTAGAAAAATTTGAGAAAATTGCAACTCTGTACGGTTTAGAGAGGTCGCGTTGGAACATGAAGCTTTCTCAGGCGCTGAAAAGCAGTGCATATGATGTTTACGCCAAACTGGAAAGCAGCCAACAAGACAACTATGATCTGTTGAAGAAAGCGTTACTGGAGCGCTTTGAAATGAACGCTCGCAAGTTTTTGCAACTGTTTCGCAACATCCGGAAAGAGAGCTCTGAAACTTTTCACCAGTTCTCATCTCGTCTAAAGGGATATCTAACAAAGTGCCTTGAGCTTGCACAGCTCCCCTCTACCTACGAAGGTCTTGAGGAATTTGTTTTAACAGAACAAATAAAGAACACATTGTCTGCAGATACCCGGAGATTTCTAGCTGAGCAGGGAGCAGAAAAACTTGAAGACATCTTAGAGAAGTCTGAGCGTTACCATAATGCGCTGGCTGAACTACCGGCCACTAAGCGGAAACCGACAGAGGAGCATTTTCGAAAAAATAATCTAGATCAACCTTCTCATGCTTCTAATCAGAATAACCACAGAGAAACTGGACCTCAAAACCCCCCTCCTGAAAAATCCAAGTTCTACAAGAACAAGTACCCCAACCACCCCAAACAGTCTGATCAACCCGACCGCCCTACATGGCAGCGCAGCCAGAAAGGACAAGGTGGCAAAGGGAGAACCCCTGAGCACGGGACATATGATCAGACCGAGCACACCGAGCCGAAACGCATCGGATGCTTATTAACAGTCTCGCAAGGTGGAATTATTGACAGTGATTCCCAACCTGTTGGGGATAGACCCTCAACGCGAGGTACTGTTATTTTGAACGGTTCTCAAACTTCTTGCTTATTTGACACGGGGCTTTCTTACGATTGCATTGTTGCCAGAAACCTGGTTAAACCCGGTCAAGAGACAGGAGAGACCGTCAAACTTTGTGGAGTTCGTAAGAGTGATGCACCTACAGCGCTTCCCATTGCATTGGTGGAGATACACTCTGACTTTGTCAGAGGTGTGATCAAAGCGGCTGTTATGGATGATCCCATCTACCCAGTCATACTTGGCGGGAGATACGTGTGTATTGGGAAACCGGAAGAGCCGATTGTGGCAGCAGTAACTACAAGAGGGCAAACCAAGAAGGAACGGGAGCCTGCGCCTAATTTTTTACCTATGGAACTTAAAGAAGCGCAATACAAGGACCCTACTTTGGCACCCTGCTTTAGGAAACTGCCCATGGCTAAGGAACCCAAACAGCACGGGGACATTTTTTCTAAGGATGGCGTACTTTATCGGATATCGGGCAAGCTTTACCAAGGTTACAACCAGCTCCTAGTACCGAAACAGTACAGAAGCCAAATCCTAGAAATGGGGCACTCTCTTCCCTTCAGCGGACATATGGGACAGAACGCCACAAACCAACGTATAACCACTCATTATTGGTGGCCAGGAGTAAATACTGATATTATCAGATATGTCAAATCCTGTGCCCAGTGCCAACGTGTGCCACCCAAGCAACGAGCACCCCCAGTCTCTTTGGGTGAAATGCCAATAGTGGGAACACCATTCGAACGGGTTGTGATCGACATTTTAGGGCCTTTCGAAAGGACTAAAAGAAGGAACAGGTTCATCCTGACCTTAGTCGATACATGCACTTTATGGGCAGAAGCTATACCGCTAACATGCGCAGATGCCAAGCATGTCGCAGAAGCCCTCGTGCAGATTTTCACTCGGTTGGGATTCCCTCAGCAAGTGTTGACGGATAACGGATCTCCATACCGAAACCTGTTGATGGATGAGATCGTTAAGATCTTGAGGACCCAACACATCCACACTAAGCCATATACTCCGGCCGGAAATGGGCTCGTGGAACGTGCTAATGGAAACCTCAACATGATGCTAAGTAAACTGGCACAAGTGAAACCTGAAGATTGGGATCTTTGTATTCCTGCAGCATTATTTGGCTACAGAGAATCTCCTCATACTTCCACAGGATTTCCGCCAGCTACACTCTTATTCGGCAGACCCATTAAGGGCCCGCTTGAAGCCTTACTTCAGTCTCTGACAGACGAGAAGGCGGATGAGACAGTTGTCTCAGCAAGTAAATATGTGTCGGTTTTAAAGGAAAGGTTGAAACTAGGGTGGGACCTAGCAACGACTAACTTTAAGCGAGCACGCACAAAGCACGCTAACCGATACAGGAAAGTCGCGAAAGAGAGAGAACTGGAAGCAGGAGAGAAAGTTTTGGTGTTACTCCCTACCGAGAACAACCAACTGAAGATCGGATGGCAAGGGCCGTTTACAGTCCTGAAAAAGATTTCTAAGGCTAACTACCAGATCTCTATTCAAGGAAAGGAGAAGGTTTTCCATTTAAATCTCTTAAAGAGATACTTGGAAAGACCAGTGCCGACCTCCGACCATCTCCTAACGATCGCCAAAGCTGACGAAGATGATGATAGTGGCAGGGAAATTCCACTGCAATCACAGGAAATCTTTGAAAAATGTCAGAAGCGGCGACGCTCTTTCAAGCGCGCACGGAAGACATTTCAGAGGAAGGAAACTTTGGGAGTAGACTTCATGAGTAGGACTTGCAGAGAGATGGAGGGGGAAGATGAGAGGGAAGAAGACAGACACCCCGAAGCTACGGTTATAGGAAATTTAATTCCATAACGTAGACATGGAGTTCTTCCATATCTTAAAGGGAGGACGTCCTGTCACGTATGTCTTTATATCATTAAATTGCCTACATCTTCTTCCTGTTCTCTCACCCGCATCCTTTATTTTATTATCTTTCCTTACTTGTTTTTCCTGTATTTTTCGCATCACTCGTTTGCGAAAAATATTTTCTTCAGTATTCTCAAACTTTACCGGGTTTTTTTTCTCATACTGAGATACGTAATTCTATTACTTAGATGTCAGTCAGACGAGAAAGGCAATTAAGTTGCAGCTATCTCAGACATCGAGCCGACTTGGGTCTGCACCTTCAGATGACACGACACTCTTGAGTTAGATTCTCGATGTAAACGCGTGAGAAGCCTATGAGAGAGCCGACATCCGTCTGCATTTTTCACCGGTCAACAACGAGTTGCATCGTCCGAACGCTTAAGTAGGAGCGAATATTTACACATTAGAGTCGCAGTTTCAGACATTGGTCTGGAAATCCCAGCTGACACGGCTCATTGTGGGCCCCGGTCAGCGTGAGGTGCGAAGTAGTATGAGTGTCAGTTCAGAGTCGTCGTCAGAATAACCCCGCGTAGCGTGAAAAATCGCTCAGCACCGCAGACAGGCTGTCTGAGATTTGCAACACACGCGCGCTCTCGGTCACTGATGGCTGTTACGACATGAGGGAAGCTGACGTAGGGTGTTAGAGAAGGGGAGAGACGGGCGCTGTTTCGTGGTTTCGAAACAGTGGGATTCTTTGTCCGTTTCATAGAGATAACTAGAGTTGCAAACCTGATTTCAGGCACTCAGTAATTCGCAGTTAGACTAGAACAAGCCTTGGTTCGATTTCTAAGTATCTCTGTTAATAGACATGGCCTTTAGTTTGGTCGAAGTGGTTTAGTTCTTAGTAATTCTGTGTCGAGGTATATTAATATTATATATCTAGTATTGTGTGTAGGGTTTAAAGTGTTTAATCGCTTAGCTATTTCCCTAGTTAGATTTTGTGCAGAGCAACTAATTTATAGTTTGTATTATTTTTCTAGTGACGCATACAGTGGAAAGCAGAAATAATTATATTTCTAGCGTAACAAACATGTAGCTAAAATCAATTTAATTTAACTGCTAACTACTCAGTCGAGTATTTTTTTCTAAACTAACTCATAAATGCTAGATGCGACATCAGTGAATATTGACGGAATACGCAGATATTCCTAATTCCTGATGATTGATTTAAATATAACTTATTGCACCGGAAGTTTAAATAATAAGTCAAGCGGTCGGCTTGCTGTTTAAAATGTAAGTTATATTGAGTACATAATATGTAAATGATTTATATGTGCTTTTCCTTTTATTCAGGAAATACAGGGGTGACCCGAACTTTACCGGCGTTTAATAAGAGTTTCATATTTGTGAAGAAATAGACAGTCCTTATTTTGAACCACGTGGGTTTCTCAAGTAACACTGGTCTGACAGTGCATATGCCAACAGAGTTAGACAGAAATACTATATCCCACTAACGGGTTTCAAAGACTGTAATGATCAATACGGGGCCTTTGAGCCAGATCTTAAATTCTTTCATAAACTCTACGTAAATTTTCTGCCTGGCGGCGTGAATATTACAAGAAATAACATTAACATTGTCCGACTAGATTAATTTTGTGGACAAATCTGTGGTGTGACCAAAGTAAATCCTATACTGAGAGAAGGCACCGACCTGCCATTCCTATTACTAGAAAACTTAAGCTATTGACACGGTGCTCACTGTAAACTTTCGTGCCTGGACAAGATTTTTTTTTTTATGTGACATAGACAGATATCCTAGAATAAGAAATACCAAGGAAACGTTCCCCGAAGCAGTGAATTCTATCTGACTTTGTGGAGCTGGGGTTTTCTTGGCTACGACTACCTCTGGTGATTCTGTATGTGAATGTCCTAACAAAATTGTGTTTCCCAGATATGTCTACCAAAACAGTGAGTATGTGCACGTGTGCACGGCTGAATGTCTAAAGTGAATGTTGGACTGAGGGATTTCTCCATTGTTGAAATTTGGCACCCATTTTGCTGTTCTAATTGTCCTTATGCAAGTATTGCTAACCATATTTTCCCTTAGAATAGATCAGAGTATATCTAAGTCTATCCATACCTTTAACAGGGGAAAATCATTTGATTACCGCTAATGTATCATTGATCCTCTTTGGGCCATCATCTTTTTCCTAAACGGGACTGGGGGCTAAACCTAGAGGGCAGATCATAACGGGTCTATCATCCTTGTAGTATTTTCTTGAATTTGATGACTATTTGTATATGTTTTCTTTTGATGTAAATTTTATATGTTGTGTCGTAAGTTTAATATGATAAATAAACTTAACCATAAATTAATCAGCGTGTTGGTCAGCTCGTTCTAAATATCTATATCTTCATTGTTATAGTTTCCCCACGTCTGTGTGTCTACCTGTCGTCACTGTATGTGCGTGCACGTGAGTGGGTAGAGATCTGTTGGTATACATATATTTAATGTATATGTGGTAGACTGTATGACTGCTTAAAAATCTGTCGTAGAAGATAGGTGAGAGAGAGAGAGAAGATTTTCTCGCATCTCAGAGACAGCCTCTATCACTATTCTATCATCTCACTCGTGGAATCTATTTCCTTTACTAACTCACACTGGGACTCTCACTCATTCCAAGCTATTCAGAAGGGACCAACCCAAGTCTTAATTCTCTTATCGAAAATCTACGACAATTATCATAATCTGTCACAAAGAGGAAGGTAAAAAAATAGAATAAACTTTGACCCAGAGAGTTAACTGTCAGACATTACCTGCTGGAAATTCAAACTCATCTTTTTCCCATTTGAAATTGATGTGGGTGTCGTAAACGAGCTTGGTCCATTCGTCTCTGTTGTGACCAGCTTCCAACAGCTGTTTATTCTGGAGTGATCTCTTTAACATATTGATGGTCAACACATTACCGAAGAAGTCTGACACATTTATTGTCAGCTCGCTGTAGATTCCATTCACCTGTAGATGATACAGGGTATCAGACAATATTACTAATTGCCGTTTTGTGTCTAGAATTGTTACAAATATCTTTCTTATTCTTTTGTATTCATTTGGTTTGTATATGAGTGTAAGGGACGTAAGTTATCACCATTGCCAAAGGAAACAATGAAACTATAAATGAATGTATTGGATTTCGATTATCAAGGTCAGCAGGATCTTGGTACCTGTTTATCAGAGAACGACACGTAAAATTTAAATACAAAATAAACGAATAATTTTAAATAGAAAAAAAGTGGACGTTGAAAGACTACACTAAACGGCATTGTCATTGTTATTGCTACTGTCGTATAGAATAGAAATTATTGCACTCCGGGCAAACATTTAGGTACTCAGTCTTCCTCATCGTATGCTCCTGTAGCGTGCTGGTTGTATACACGACGGATGCATCCTCTCATACGTCTATCCCTGCTAGCCTTACGTCCATCCCTGCTAGCCTTACGTCCACCCCTGCTAGCCTTACGTCCATCCATGCTAGCCTTACGTCCATCCCTGTTAGCCGTACGTCCATCCCTGCTAGTCTTACGTCCATCCCTCTACCCTTACGTTCATCCCTGCTAGCCTTACGTCCATCCCTGCTAGCCTTACGTCCATCCCTTCTAGCCTTACGTCCAACCCTGCTAGCTTACGTCCATCCCTGCTAGCCTTACGTCCATCCCTGCTAGCCTTACGTTTGATGCCAAATTCCAACAGCCTTAACGTTGTTGCTTCATCTATTGCAGTGTCGTTCTCTAACAGGCGATCATTAATTATCTTCAGTATCTCTCTTTTTTCTATATCCAGTGTCCCCATTATGGGTGCTCTTGAGGCTAGTTTGTCATCCTGTCATTACCGCGCGCCTCTGCATGACAAGGACAGTAGATCAATACCAGTTCCTGCAGATTCAAAGCTACAATGAGTTAAATATCCCAATGACCTGATCAGAATTCTGTGTTATTACTTTTAGCTATCTCGTATATTTTGTTTGTTTCTCTCTCATTTATTCACAGTTATATAAATCACACACTCTCTCTCTCTCTCTCTCTCTCTCTCTCTCTCTCTCTCTCTCTCTCACACACACACACACACACACACACACACACACACACACACAGAGATGAATCTGCAATATCTAACTTACATAAGTTTTGTTGGCCATCCAGTCCGGATGTCCAATTCTAAATTTGACGAGGTCAACCTTCTCTTTGGCATATGCCTTCGTCTCCTGGTCAAACCACGACGACGTGTCTATCTGTGTCTTCAGCGCGAGCTTAATGTTCTCAATGATTTCAGTAACCTGATGAAGAAGACAGCAGTTTATCTATATATTACAATCTGGAGCGTCGGAATGTCTAAGCGGTTAGAGCAAATTCCTCTCGCTGTACAGAGACCGGGTTTGGGACCAAAATCTGGTAGCATCACGTTCGTGTCTAGTCAGCTGTAAATGGGTGGCTGGCTCTGCTCTTGAGGACGAGAAGACAGGTGGAACAAGGAAAGAAACTGGTTATTCCCTCCCCCCCCCCCCCTCTTTTGTAATAAAGCTGGACTTTGAATGGTGAAATCTCTAACACTTTTCTCAAGTACGGCAGTGTTTTGCTAGTTATAACTTTAGCTTTTGTGATACGACCTGACATGAATTTGATACATACACAGTTGGGTTATAACTATGATTTGGGAAAATATTGCTTAAAGCTGACTTGAAATTACGGAAAAAAACATAGCTTGTAGTAAATTTTATTACACAGTTCACACTTTGGTAAACAAGTTAAAAGAATTATCCCCAATCCTTGTTCAGTAAACCCCAGTGTAAGAAACGTAGAGTTAGACTAAAGATTACACGGAGAAGAGAGCTGGAGACAGAAATGAAAATATCGAGGAAGAAAAGTAAATTCCTTGAGCTGATGGCACACACCAGAAGGATGTGGAATGTTATTGTCGATAGCCTATGCTCTTTGGAGGGAAAATTGGTCTTGAAGATTGATTGGAACTTAATTTAGAAATTAATTGAACAACACTTATTTGATACACTTAAACATGTAATAACACATTTTGAAAATGTTTTTGTTGAAAATATTCCAACTTTCATAATCACATTAATGTTTTTCTTCATATACGTAAACAGTTAATAACATTGTTCTAAAATATATGTTGTGTATTCTTTTGCACACAGGCGTATGCCAGTTCTTTATTGGAGATACGGCTGTCTGCATTAGCTAGTTTGTTTGCCTCAAGGCACTTGTGCTGATCGCCGCGATATTATTACGTACTTGGTAAATATATGACGCATGCGTCGTCTGCTATTGTAGCCCATCCAAGGCTGGATTAAGGCCAACTGATGCCCTAAGCACAGTCCCACAATAGTGCCCCCCCTCCCTTTCCGGCGCTTCCATTGCTTAACTGACAACACAATAAATGCTGAAGAGATTGAACATTCAATTTCTTCCTGGCCAGATTATACTGAAATTCATGCAGAAAAACGTTGGTAAGACAGGCAAACATACTGAACTCTAGGTCTATGTCTGACTGAAATTTGTTGTAATTTTAAATATCTGCTGTGTTCGACTTTAATCCAAATTTAACACACACACACACAGACACACACAAAACGTTTTCTTTGGTATGGTACCAAAGAAAACTTTTTTGTTTCTTTTTTTTTTTTTTAACAATTTGGATTAAAGTCTGTGGCAGAGAGATTTATGATTAATAAATTTCAATTATCTATTCTTTATTCTACACTTGTCTTTTACCTTTTTCCGCTCTTTTACCTTCCTTCCGCTCTTTTACTTTTCTTTTTGCATACGCTACATTGTTAGAAATTTGTACCTTTATCTTTTTCTTTTCTAATTTAGCAAGCCGTTTTTGGCTGTAGCATTTATTGCATTCCTTTGAGGTACGATTTCCAGCAGACCCGATTAGCACGTGTGAACCAGTTTCATTTTATTTTTAACACCGAATCGTGCTCATTCGTTCCCGACAGGGATAAGAAGTAAGACGATCGTCTATCACTTTTCTCAAATCTGTTCGCCTATAAGTTAATTATTCACGATGTAAGATTTGAGATGAAAGACGAGCGTGCGTGTATTTCGTTTATGACGATAGTCTGCAGGCAAGCAATAGTGTGAATTCTCGAGAGCAGAAATCTCTTGCACGGTCTGGTAAATCATATTACGCAAGATCAAAGAGAGACTGTCCGCTCAATTTGCGAGTCTGTTTCGGCTTCAGCGTGAGAAATTCGCAGAATGAGATAGAATTTATGTAGATTTTCCTCTGTTTGCGAACATGTGGAAGAGATAGTCTAGAGTTTCGATGATGTAATGATTTTCCTTTCATCAGAGATATATTTATACCAGAACAGTTTTAGACTTCATTCATTCAGACATCCGCAGTCTCGCTAGACAACCTAGCTACGTTTTAGAAATCACTTTTATTTAAATAGAATTTCTTAGTTGCGTTGGAGGATAGTTTTAAGTAGTACCGTGCGAGGTAACTATATTGATAGTATTTGTAAGTGATTTAAGTGGTAAATCGACTATTATATCTTCACTAGATTTATGTGCAGAGTGATTAAATGATAAGTCAGTTATATTCTTTAAGTTTACGGCGTTACAGTGTATAGCAAAATAAATTACTATTTCTAGCTAAAACTCATACAGCTATAAATAAATTTAATTGAATTGCTAGCAACCAGTCCGAGAATAGTTTTAATTAACTAATTAATGCACTGATTCATCTTGAGTGCTGACGAAATATGTACGTATTTCTAATTCATGATGATTGATTCTTCTAATGACTATGATTTAATTCACGGGAGTTTTAAACGATAAGACAAGCTCTAAGCTTATAGTTCTGAGTTAAGTAAAAAAAACCGAATTGAATATAACATATTAATTTTACGCTAGGGTAGGATAGGATGTGTATAATATTATGATTTAGTATTCTGTATGTTTCTATTTCTTTATACAGTATTCTGGGTCATCCCAACCTCTACCAGCGGTTTTGTTGCAGCATATACGAGAAAAGCATTGAAGCAAAACATTTTATGTCTTTAAATAAGGGAGTTTCAAAATTACAACCTGTCTGGCATTGTGTTTGCTTCCAGAAATAGACAGAGTACCCATCTCACAAACTTTAAGACTGAATGAAGTAACTGAACGTATCGAGCCAGATTATAAGTCTTCCCAAAATCTCTATTACATGCAGCCCTGTGGCGAAATATTACAAACAGTAACACTTTCCGACATTTTTGACTAATTGTGGTGTGACCACAAAATATTGTTATACGGAGAGAAGTCACCGACCTGTCATTCCTAGTTACGGGAAACTTCAAGCTATTGATACGGTGCGCGCTGTTAACTTTCTTGCCTGGACAAATTAAATGTGACTTAGACAGTATTCCTAAATAATAATAACCAAGAGAACGTTCCCTGAAGAAGTTAATTCAACCTTTCTTCGTGGAACTGGGGTTCCCTTGGCCAAAAATAACACGGGAGTTGCTGTATGTATGTGTCCTAAGTATTGTTCCAGAAGTTACTACACAAGTTGTAGGTAAGAAAGTACGCCTGTGGCCACGGCTGAATGAAGAGAGAGAATGCAGGACTTAGTGATTCCTTTATGATATGATTTGTGCACCCACATTGTAATTTCATTTATGCAAGTTTGTTGCTAATGATGTTTTTTCCTCTTAGAATAGATTAATGTATCAACTCTGTTCTTAACTTTAGAGGGAAATCTTAGACTATAGCGTATAAATCCGTGACTCTTTGGGGCTATCACTTTTTCTTCTAACTGGATCGTGGGCTAAACATAGAGGGAAAAGATTACACCTATAGGTCTAGTCTTCTCTTAATAATGCATTAATTTATGTGTATTTTATATGTGCTTGATATTCAAATTTACTGTGTTGGTAAAATTGTCCTTGTGTTAATAAAATTTACATAAACATTATTCGAGTGTGTCGGTCAGCTTGTCCCAAATATATATATTCCATCGTTATAGTTTTCACGTCTGTGCGTCTAACTGTCGGCACTTATGTGTGTGTATAATAGACTGTCTGACTCATCTAGATCTGTTGTAGAAGATAGGCTGAAAGAGCGACGAGTCTCGATTTCAGGGACAGACTCTATTAATTTCTACCATCTTACTCGTGAAAATATATTTCTATTATCATCTCCGACTGAGCTATCACATGTTCTATTTCTATTCAGAAGGGACCAATCTATGTCTTAATTCCCCTATCAAAAATCTACGACAAAGTCGAACACAGCAGATATTTAAAATTACAACAAATTTGACTAAAGACGACCGTGCCAGTGAAAGAGATGAGAGTTAAGGGCATGATAGCTAGAAGGAAAATTATGTGGTGCCCCCTTCCCTTGGTGCCCTAAGCATGTGCTTATTTTGCTTAATGGTTAATCCAGCCCTGAGCCCAACTGCTAATTTTATGGGCCATTTCTTTATTGTACGTCGACCAGTGAGGACGTCTATTTTATGCTCCTGATCCGTGGAGACTTTATTTCAAGTGGCTATGTTTGAGAGGCCGCCACGAAGTTATTATTGGCCACGACGGTTCACTATCTTAACAGAGAAGTACAGTAACCAGTTTAGTGAAGTATTTCGCAACGATATCGTCAAACTATTAATGCCACAGAACTTGGGTTACGTCGTGTCCGAACGAACCTTTAGTCATAACGGCAAGATTTGAGATGTATTCTTTTATTGCATGCCATGTTAAATGCTTCTACAACTGACATACACTGGATGTCTGAATGCATCGTATTAATGATGTTATTACATGCTTGAAACTATGGAGCCTGTTGAGAGCGCATCATTGGGCGAAGCGATCTTGTAAAAGGTATATTTGAAGAGATCGCTATGCACCATGATGTGCCTCACCAAAACACTAAAAACTGTGGTCATTGACTATGACTAAGCACGGTAGTGAAGCATGACGAAGGGTCCATAGTTACGTTTTGTGTATTGGACAGTGTCGGCTTATGTGGCGGGGTCCACTAACGGTGTACCGAGAATTCGATTTATAAAATGTGTTCAAGAGTCTAGATTTTGACACAGAAATAATGTCAGATTATGATTCAATATGAGACAAACCCATTTCATCAGTATATGTATAATCCACGGTAAAGAATAGGCGCGATTGCCCGAAGTATGTATTGAGAGACATGTCAAGGTTAGTAAA
The DNA here is from genome assembly GCA_024509875.1 of Oreohelix idahoensis. Lineage (NCBI taxonomy): Eukaryota > Metazoa > Mollusca > Gastropoda > Stylommatophora > Oreohelicidae > Oreohelix > Oreohelix idahoensis. Next base: position 33,751 of record JAMPIV010017564.1, read on the forward strand.
ACCCGCATGTAGAGCTATACACATTTCAAGAATACATTTATTTGCCGTCTGTTGCCAGTAATTTTAATGGAAGGGGAAGTGATCTGGAAAATGTTAGGTGAGCAGATTAGATTATGGGTTGTCGTTGCTTGAAGACGTGATTGTCTTTAATGTTAGGTTAAATTGTAATAGGGGAATTCTCTCGTATGTTCGAGAAGTAAAGTTAGAAAGCGTGTGAACGCTAGTCAGTTCAATTGTGGAGATGTATTCACTCCGAACTGTTTTGAGCTACGGGCGTTTGGTTCTTTGTAGCTAGCCCGTGCAAGTAGTGAGACTGAGCGGTGTTTTTTGAACAGCCGGGTCTCGTATCTGTTTTTTAGGCGGATGATGTGTATTCCCGTGGAGAGTGAGTTTTTGGGCAACGACTGCAGAGGTCGGCCCCACAGTGTGTGTTTTCGATGGTAAGCCTGCGCAGTGCTGAAGATAAAAGGCCATTATTTGTGTAGGCCATTATTTCCTGAGAGAGGATAATTTTGATATGTGAAGACATGTTGATAAGTGATATTATTGCAAACTGCCGGGTGTGCAGTATTGTGAGTATTTTGATAAGGATCCATTAACTTATACATGTCATATAATAGCGCTGAGATGATTGAAGAGGATATTATTGCAAACTGCTGGGTGAGCAGTATTGTGTGTATTTTGAGATGTTAGGATCTATTGACTTCTTCTTCTTCTTCTTCTTCCATCCTTAGCCACCAACCGGCAAAGCAGTATGTGGCCAGCACGCCCAGTGGCGTCCTAGGGCAACAACAAATTGATCAATCTATCGCTGTTTCCACCACGCCTAGTTGCGTCTTTGTGGAACAAAAACAGACCAAACAATGTATCGTTGTTTCCGTAATCAGATTGGTTGGCAAGCAGGTGATCAGCCCACTGTGCGAAGTTTTTACGGGATGGGGTAAACAGCCCCATGCCCAACCCTCCTTAGTCGCTTTTTACGACATGCGTGGTAGGGTGCAGTGTTACTATTCTTTGATCCCCTTTCGGGCCCCGGCAACACACGCTAAGATGAGTAAAGGCGAGATTATTGCAGACTGCGGGGTATGGAGTCTTGTGACAAATTGCTGGTAGGACTCATTAGATTATAACAGCGCTTATGTGAGGAGTATCTTGAGGATGCTATTTATGCAGTAGCACGGCGATGATGATGTCCGTTTGCTATCTGTGAGGAGGCCATATTTATATTTATGTTAGCACGGCGAGGATGTCCGGTTGCTAAAGGATCCATTATATTATCAGAGCGCTTATGTGAGGAGTATCTTCAGGGTGCTATTTATGCAGTAGCACGGCGATGATGATGTCCGTTTGCTATCTGTGAGGAGGCCATATTTATATTTATGTTAGCACGGCGAGGATGTCCGGTTGCTAAAGGATCTATTATATTATCAGAGCGCTTATGTAAGGAGTATCTTGAGGATGCTATTTATGCAGTATCACGGCGATGATGATGTCCGTTTGCTATCTGTGAGGAGGCCATATTTATATTTATGTTAGCACGGCGAGGATGTCCGGTTGCTAAAGGATCTATTATATTATCAGAGCGCTTATGTGAGGAGTATCTTGAGGATGCTATTTATGCAGTAGCACGGCGATGATGATGTCTGTTTGCTATCTGTGAGGAGGCCATATTTATATTTATGTTAGCATGGCGAGGATGTCCGGTTGCTAAAGGATCTATTATATTATTAGAGCGCTTATATGAGGAGTATCTTGAGGGTGCTATTTATGCAGTAGCACGGCGATGATGTCCGTTTGCTATCTGTGAGGAGGCCATATTTATGTTAGCACAGCGATGATGCCCGTTTGCTAGAGGATCCATTATTAGAATATTATAGCGCTAATGTGAGGACAGGTGGGTAGCGCTGAGTTGAGGAGTATCTTTAAGGAGGCCATAGATATTGTAGTATCTGCATGATTCTGAGATGTGAGGAGTACTTTATTATTGTATTGCTGTAAACTGTAATTTGACTATGACTGTGTATTCTATATTAACGTAACGTGTTGTGGTGTAATAAACGTCATTAACTTTCACCTGCCGTTACACCATTCCATGCCTCTGATGTGTGTACCTGTAGTGTGTGAATGTATCTATACACACCTCACTTATGACACCAACACACAACCGTAGTATTAACAATGGTACCCTCCATATAAACATTTAACTGATTTATCAGTATCGTATTAACAGCGAGTCTTCAAGGAGGAAATATTAACAGTGGAAGGATAAAAATAAATCAGATATTATCAGTGACTGCAAATTAAATGAATTATCAGTACTGGCCAGCGTCCTTGGATTATCAGTGGTGGCCAGTATGTGGATTTATCAGTGGTGGTTTTCAGTCTAGAAGGAGCTAACACCTACGTATTCGCGTTTATAGCCTGTGTGGCGTATATGATTCAGAAACTGTTACCTCAACGCTGGTGTGTATTTGTCGCAAGAGAGTAAATTAGGTCAGATTCTGGACCAGTCATTACAAGTGGGAACACTGAACTTTGTTATGTTTAGCTCTGTGTGGGCGTGGCTTTATTCAACTGTACACATGAATCAGCTGACTGCACATATCCATCCCCATATCTTGGCGTGTGTAGCAACTAAACTAACTTTATCAGTTGGTTTCGATATCAAACAGCTGTTATCGGATAACGACATTTATGCTTTAATAGTTACGGTGCTTGTTCCTGTCTTTCCATATACAGATTCAACTATAGGTGCAGTATTTTGGAGAGTTCGTCTGCACGTATACCTCAAGTGACAAGTTGCGGAGTTGCTGTGATCGGTTCCTGTCGTCTTATGCATTGTTGAGGACATACTGTACAGTGGCAGGGATCTGAAGACGAGAGAGCTTAGTCTTTGTACCTTTCTGCGGTGGAGTGGTTTTAACGTCAGAACTTTGTGATATCCAGTGTGTTGGCGGAAGGGTCGGAATTATCTTCAGATAAGTGGTTTTGTTGTGTGTAAATGTTGCCACTTCTGTCCATGTCAGCAAGCCTCAATCTTCACTATCCTATATTATTGATAACTATTGTTATTGTTGTCGATAATTATATCGATTAATTATAGAATATGATGATGCATGAGTAATTTTTATATAGCTACTATAACAGCAATTGATGTACAGTAATTCATTGAGTCAGTTGGAACTCTTATAAAATGTGGGAGCATGACAAATACCGTGAACTATTAGGATATGGAGACCGTGAGCTGACCGAGTCTGAAATAACAAGATTGATATGTGAAAAGCAAATTCATGAAAGTGATGAGAGGTATCGGAAAAGGGAGCTAGAAGAGAAGAAGCAACTGGACATAAAACAGAGTACCCTAGAGCAAAGGGAACGTTTCATAGAATGTACTGCTGAAGAGAGTAAACTTCAGGAGAAATTATCTAAACTAACAACTGATTTAGGTAAATCAAATTCCGAGCTTGCTTGTGTTCGAGCAGCATTAGAATCTGCATTGTGCAGAGTTAAAGAGGTGGAAGCTCGAATGGAAGATAGAGATAGTGAAGTTAGAAATCTAACTCAGGAACTTCAAGAAAGGAGAGAGATATATGACAAATTGAAACTTGAGACCGATGAGCATAATAGGACGTATACAGAGACACTCCTTGTTTTTTTAGATGATATTGCATATCTCGGTGGCAAACATGAAGAGAAAAAGATTCATAAGCTTAATAAGAGCAGTGATGATATTAAGATTCAGTCACTACAATTAGAGTTGACTCATTTGAGAGCAAATAAAGAACAGTATGAGAAAGAGACATTAGTAGAGTTGATGGTTGAGAAAGAGAAGGTTGATAGGCTTACGAATAGTCATGATATTGAGATTGAGAGGGTTGATAAAGAGAGAGTGAAAGAGTTAATGATGGAGAAAGACAAATTGATTAAGATTGAAAATTTGCTAGCAGAGGAAAGCTGCAAGGTCTTAAAAGCTGAGAGTTTAAACAAGAAATTAAGTGAACAGATTGCACTTAGAGACATTGAGATTGCAGAAGCAAGAAGAAGAATAGATGGTCTGCTTTACGTAGTCTTGAATAGCAATATGTTGTCTTCTGTCAATGTTGACAGTGATAGACAGAAAGTTGCTTATCATTAGAGCACTAAAGCAAAAAGCCAGCCTTACACACTTTTTGCGGATTCTACGGTCAAGAATGGTGGACATAGGTCGTTTCGTGGGAAATATAATTTTCAACGCACTACCAATGCTATTTCCAATAATATTGTTTCTTGGCGACAGTCCAACAAAGAGAATTCTACAGTAATAGGCAGACCTGTAGATAAGGAAAGAAGCAGTACTAAATCTCAAGTCAGTGTGTTAAAAACCAACCGCGTATTTATTGACAGATCTGATAAATTGGTAACAAGTAACAAACATACCACTGCTTGTTCCATGAAGGAAACAAATGTTGTGCAAAAAAATAAAGAGATTGTCAAACCTTCTAGTCATACCCAGTCAAGGCAGTGTGAGTCATTTCTTAAACACATTGCCACAAGCAAAGAAAAAATTAGTTTTGATAGGAGACATAACCCTAAGGTTATAAAGTACCAAGGGAGTTCATCCTACGGTAGCGTTTCTTCTCCTAAAAACAAGAAACAATGTGACAGATCTCAACATTTTGATCCTAAGAGTTTTGGAAACTATGATAGAAATAATTATATGAAAGTTTATGAATCTGGTAATAATTTTTCTGCTAAAAAGCCAGTTCTATCGGGTGAACATTGTTATCTAGGAAGAAATATTAAGCACAACTATTGTAACTGGGATTTAAATCAGTGCAATTATTACTATTTCAATAGAGCAAATAACAATGCTCTCAAAAGCAATTATAGAGATCGCAACCAGGTTAACTGTGTTCCACATAAGAGCAAGATTATTAGTAATCAGAGTAATAGGAACGGTAATAAGTTCTTAAATGCTTTTGCTTGTCATGCTGGTAAGTTTGAGAGAGCATCTCGGTCTTGTGAAGGTAGTAATTTTTTTTTTTCAGCCTACCGCACTGACAACTGTGAATTATAGGTCAAGTTGTCCCTAAGACTTCTATGTTGTCTGCTATGTGACTGTTGCTGTCATTTTCGACGGAGTCATCTGTCAAGTTATTTGCCTATGTTTTATCATAAGTATAATTGTGTCTTTACCTGCGATGTCAGGTTGATTAGGGGTTGTCTTCCCTTGTTTATTCATTCATTGTGTTTTGACCTTTAGGGTCAAAGGTTGACAGTTCGGGCGTAGGCCTATGGGAAGGTTTTTTAAGCGGGAGAGAGATATACTTCCGGCAAGCCGGGAAGGTCCTGTTTTTCTGAAGGGACCAAGAGTCCATTGTTTTTTCGGGGAGAATCTTCGAAGTAACTGCTATGGCAGTTTTCCCCAGTGAATCTCTGTGCGTCGGGATGACGACAGAATTCCTTGTTATGTTCTGAGGATTCATTTTCCAGGTAATACCGACCTTTATGCATTATTACGCTTTTCGGTGGCAGAACATGTAAAAGGATTACTTAGTGTGAACTGCAGCTCACCGATCCTATATTACAGAACTTATATTTTTGTGCTCGAGGTAGCCATCCAAGACTGTTAGTCTTTATATTGTCCAGAAATCCAGTGACGAAGATATATTGTGGGAACCGCAGATTGGCGGGATTTATGTCTACAATAAGCATTACTGCAGGGTTGATGATAACCTATTTAACAGAAGTACACAGCCGACGTCAGAACGAGGCCTGTGCTTTCGGCTATTATACTACAGCCTGATAATGTGCAATTGGCGGGGAATGCCAAGTTGCACCTATGTGTCAAAGTGACTAAGGCATCTGACGCGTTTAGTCAGAGACGCCAAGGGCGACGCTACGAACTGTCATTATTGAAGAACTTTGCTATTGACCATGCACGTCTATTCTGATGTTTACCTTTTTGAATGCCAAATGTATACCTATCGATTTCCGGTCAGCATGACCTTGTTACACTGACTGTTCCTGTTGATACCATGTGTGTTCTCGTCAATAAATGTTTTGAAACATGCCTGCAGTGTCCAAGCATCCTTGATTACTGCATGTGAGAGTATGGGTTGCAGGATCTACATCTATACGAGCCTAAACACATTCGCGCCTTCATTCGCACCCACACTCAGTTCATCATACGCTCGCACTACACACCTAACAACATGTATACTGTCTTGGGCCAGTGATCACCTCAACAAGAGAAAAAGACAGTTACATTTCTGGTGGACCAGTTACGTGGGCTCTTAAGATACATTTCTTGTCGCCAATGTGGCCTAGAAACTTACATTTCTGATGGACCAGATCTGTGGGTTTAAAAAGAACAGAGCGAGCATTTGACATTATTGTTGACATTAATGGATCCAGAAATTTACATTCCTGGTTGGCTGTTACATATATGATGTCTCCAGTTTTGTCCAGAAATTTACAAGAAGGACAAGTACACATTACACTTCTGATCTGTGGGTCTAAGCTACACACGAGACAGCCGTAACACACAGCGCTAATTCTACACTTGCAAGTTTTGGCTACAACAGGACAGAAATAGGTCATCAACGGTTGACCTAGATAAACAGTGCGGGCATTTATATTATAATGCTACATAAACCACAACAAGACAAGTACTGAAGTTAACATCTAGGCATTTGCTACGTGGACCATAACTGCATAGAAGGCGGGTTCCTATTGTGAACAGTACTGCTGGTTGTTACACGTTTCAGTCAACAACAGACTTTTCTATGTCCGAGCATTCAAGCTACATTGTTCGAGGTCAAGTGTTTGTAAACAGTACGTGGAAATTGTAAACATTCAATATGCAAGTCCTAATTCGAGAAGGTCATAGTAACTTTGGTTCGTGAATACCACTTTATGTTACAGTGGATTTGACGTTCAGTGCGCGTTTGACATTTCGTTTCTGTGTTCGCAAGGAGCAAGAAATTTATTTTAGTTTCAGCTGTGACTGAACTTGTTCTGCAACACATTGAAATTGATTGCTATATGTTTATGTTACTTCTACTGTTTTTGTGTATTTTTCTGCGGGTTTTTCGGTTGGTGGGTCTTACGGTAAATATGCCACTTGATCGAGGCTTACTGTAAGCGTTCTGTAGGTGCAAATTTTCTTAATTTGGAAATTTGCTAGTGACAATTGGTCGCTATTGATGTTAGCTGTGATGTAATTGTACTTAACGTTGTTTTTGTAATATTTTGTCTGTTTTTCAGTTTTGATTTTCGATTTGTTTTGTTTGTATTCTGTAGGTCTCTCCTTTCTTGTGTATTTCTCTACACATTTTTGGTTAAAACAGTGTTGCCATTTGTATTGTTTTGTATCTTTGTCTTTGTATTTTTTTTTTGGTTGTACTACATTACTGTCATGCACAGTCTACATACATATACTTGGTCATGTATTGGTATTATTGATAAGGTAGACTCTTCATATAGAGTTTGTTAATAAAATATTATTATATAAGATATTTATACAAGTTCTTTGATAAAAGACTTGTTATCTACAAAGATTGAGACAAGGTGAAATACATATTCAAGTTCTTTATAAAAAAAGACTTGTGCCCATAGTGAGTGGGATATAAGGGATTTTTTTTCCACAGGTACTCAAGTGATTTTTTGGTTACATTATAAACAAGAGGACCATACAAAGTCTTTGTCTAAGACTAAGAGAGTGAAATAAAGTGAAGTGAGTATACAAGTCTATCATTTCAGACTTGTCTCCCATTAAAGTGGGATAATTTAATATATTTACTTCTGCAAGTTACTAATCTCAGTAGACAAGATGTCTACATTGGAGTACTTTATTACACAAGGGAGAGCCCTTGATAAGACTGGTCAACAGTTAGAACAATGGGCTGTTGCTCAGTATGACAAAGCATTAGCTGCTGAAGAGAGGAAAGCTGCTGCGGAACAAAAAAGGCTAGACAGAGAAGCTGATATTGCTGCTGAAGAAAAGAAATTGCAGATGCAGGTGGAGGAAAGGAGATTTGAAGCTGAACAAAAGAGATTAGACAAAGAAGCTGCTGCGGAACAAAAGAGATTAGACAAAGAAGCGGAACAAAAGAGATTAGACAAAGAAGCTGAACAAAAGAGATTAGACAAAGAAGCTGCTGCAGAGGAGAGGAAAGCTCAAGCTGCTGCAGAGGAGAGGAAAGCTGAGGCTGAAATTAGAAAAATGGAACATGAGGAAAGAAAACAGAAGATGGAACTTGATGAAAAACTCGCAACTTTGGAGTTAGAGAAATTGAAATTGGCGAGTACGGGTGCTCAGCAAACAACTTCGAGTACGACAAAGGAGTTTGTTAGTAGGATTAAATTGCCTCATTTCAATCCTTTAAAGGATGACGTAGCAGATTATCTAGATAGATTCCAATTTTTGTGCGATACGCATAACATAAAAAAGGAAAAATATGTTGAACAACTGATGCCATTTTTTACAGGTGACACAGTGACTACTCTTATGACAATAGACGAACATGAGAGGACTAATTATGATGTTGTCAGGGCAGCATTGCTAAAAAAATACCAACTAAAACAAGAAGACTATCGTCTTCGTTTTAGGACAATGTTGCCAGAAAATGGAGTAGATTTCTCTGATTTTGTTACAAAGATACGTCGTACATTTACACGATGGGTTGAGTTGTCTCAGACTGAGAAAACATATGAAGGTCTAATGGACTTATTATTGCGAGATAAGGTTTTGTCATCTGTTAATGATTCTTTTCTTGCATTCCTTCATGAGCGTAAGCCTAAAAACTTAAAAGATATGGAGGAATACTGTTGTCAGTATGCCACAGCACATCCCCATGCTACAGTTAGCAATTCTAAAGTGAAAGAAGGGTTGCCAGCTGCTTCGGCAACACCATATGGCCCTAATTTCAAAAAAAAATTTCAGGGTGCTCAACAAAATTGGAATAGGGGAAGTAATCAAAATTACACTCAGAAGCGGAGTAATCCAACACATGATGGTTCTTCGTCTATGCAGTGGAGACAAGATGGTAGTTCTCGTAATTTTAGTGGTAATAATTTGAGACACTTTCGCAAAGGCTATCCAAATAATAACTATTCAAATTTTCGAGGTAATCATTCTCGACGTCAAGATTATGACGATGGTGAATTTAGAAACCGGGATTCAAACCGGAATGATGATTACAATAGGCAATATGATAACAATTACAGGGGAAATGATAATCGAGGCAGACCTAGATTTAACAAGAAAAGACCTTTCCAACAGGCAAACTCTGCACAACAAGAGTTTGATGGAGCCTGTAATACAGTAAATGATAGTGGTAACTCTAGGGCTATCACTGGTTGTGCTTTCGATTTTGGGAGAGCAACTGAATGCCCCCAATGCTTAACATTGTTTGACTCATCGACTGTATCTACGCTAAGTTGTGGTCACCCTCTTCCTGCTCTACCTGCTACAGTTGCGCATGATGGGAGAGGATCTCTCATCTTACATAAAGGTCTAATAAATGATAGGCTAGTCTCAGTACTTTTCGATTCGGGATGTACTACCGTCGGGGTTAAGGAGTCTCTGATAGATCCTTGCTGTGCCACTGGAAAAACAATCAAATGTGTTACATTTGGTGGTACTATGGAAAGCTATCCTACTGCTATTATTAGGATTGACACTCCTTTCTTCACAGGAGATGTCCATGCATGTCTTCTTCCTAATCCTATTGCGGATCTTATAATCGGTCGTATTCATGGGGTTAAGGAATGCACCCCGCAACAAATTTCTAGTTGGGAAGAAAAAAACATTCAAACGGTCAATGCAGTGGTGACAAGAGCTCAAGCTCTTAATCCCCCAACTTCATCTGATAATAGTAATGAAGTTGATAGCCAAGACGAGCACTTGGTGATTTCCCATGACTCGTTTGTTAAACGTCAAGAAGAGGATCCTTCTTTGAAGAAATACTTCCTTCTTGCAAAGAAAGGGGATCCCAATCAAAATACGAATCACAAATCGTATATCACTATGAAGAATGGTATATTGGTACGAATGGTACAACACTCGGACAAGTCTATGCACTCGCAAATTCTTGTGCCTAAGTGTATGAGAGCCTTAATTCTTCGGCATGCACACGATTCTCAGTGTGCTGGACACATGGGTTTTTCCAGAACTAAAACTAGAGTCCTTGCGTCATTCTTTTGGCCATTCGTGAATAAAGACATCCGAATTTATTGCCGATCTTGCAAAATTTGTCAAGAGGTCAAGTCTAGGGGTCCGAGACATGCTGCTCCTATTCAGGCTGCAGATATTCCGATTCGGCCGTTTCAGAAAATGGCTATAGACATCATTGGTCCGTTCAAAATTAAGTCAGCCAGAGGACACCAATTTATCCTCACTTGCGTGGACATGTGCACGCGTTGGCCAGAGGCTATTCCTCTGAAGAGCATATCAACTGTCGATATCGCTGATGCTCTTTGGCTCGTATTTTCTCGTCTGGGATTCCCCGGAGAAATACTGTCGGATCACGGCACTCAGTTAATTTCGGACGTTATGTCTCAGGTAATGGCTACGCTAGACATTAAAAGGTCTCTCAGTAGTATTTATCATCCAATGTCCAATGGATTGGTAGAACGTCTTAACAGGACACTAAAGAACTTACTTGGCAAGATAACGGAGGATCATCCTGAAGATTGGGACAGGGTTTTACCTGCAGTCCTCTTTGCCTATAGAGAGGTTCCCAACGAGCATACAGGGTTTTCTCCTTTCGAACTTGTCTTTGGCGCGCAACCGCGCGGGCCAATGTCCTTGTTACACGATTTGATAACTTCCGATAATATTGACGATGATACACAATCGTCATATGAATATGTTATAGCTCTTAGAGAAAAGATTATCGAATCGTGCAGGTTAGCAACTTCATCTTCCGAATTTGCGAAAGAAAAAGCTAGGCGATTTGCTAATAAGAAAAGACGCCTACGTCAACTTTGTCCTGGAGACAAAGCATATGTCTTACTGCCCTCAAGAGAGAATAGACTTCTCATTTCTTGGAAGGGTCCATACACTATAGTCTCGAAAATTTCTGATGTCGACTATATTGTCGATGTGGATGGAAGGCATAAAACCTTCCATATAAATATGCTAACAGAGTTTATTGAACGTCCAGACTATTTACAGCCTATTTTCCAGGCGACGGACGACTCTCCAGTTCAACATGGTCACATCTCATCCCTGTCCGTTATACAGGATGAGGAAACTATTTTTTCTGACGTGAACTTACCTCTTCCTGCGATTCCACTTACTTCAACGGAATCGTGGAGAGACGTTACAGTCTCTTCCAACTTGTCTTTTGAGGAACAGCGTCAAGTATCCTCTACGTTACAATCATATCAGGATGTCCTTACCGACATTCCTGGACACACAGATGTCATAGAACATGACATCATACTTACTGATCGTAATCCGATCAGAGTAAGACCATACCCAATACCTATTCATTTTCAAGCACAAGTCGAGAAAGAATTGGATGAAATGATTCAACTACAAATAATTGAACCATCCACTTCAGCTTATTCTTCGTCGATAGTTATTGTTCGAAAGAAAGACAATAACATACGTCTTTGCGTTGATTATCGCAAATTAAATCAAGTTACGAAGTTCGATGCTGAACCTATGCCGTTATTAGATGATCTACTTATTAGACTTTCTAAAGCTAAATTCTTTACTAAACTAGACTTGTCGAAAGGTTATTGGCAAGTCCCACTGACGGAACACGCCAAACCTCTCACTGCTTTTTCGACACCTAGGGGTCTGTTTCAATGGAATTTTATGCCTTTCGGGCTTATGAACGCCCCAGCGACTTTCGTGCGCATGATGCGACGAATTCTATCAGATCGTGCAGATGTCATTGCATATTTAGACGACATCTGTCTTTTCAGCGATACTTGGGAAGAACACTATGTGGGTCTAAAGGAATTGCTATCTACTCTACGTGAGCATAGTTTGACTGCTAAACCCTCTAAAGCTTTTGTTGGGTTTAGTGAAATTTCCTTCCTAGGTCATCGAGTTGGTCATGGTCTGTTGAAGACAGAGGACCAAAACATTTCAAAGATATTAAATATCTCGGTTCCGAAGACAAAAAAGCAAGTGCGTAGTCTCTTGGGATTGATACAATTCTATGGAAGATTCATTGAGAATCTGTCCTCCATTATGGCACCACTTTCAACGTTATTGAAAAAAGGTTCTCCTAATATGGTGCGTTGGTCCCAAGAATGCCAATCTTCATTGGATCAGGTTAAGAATTTGTTCTCATCTCATCCTATCTTAAGACTACCAACGATTGATAAGACTTTTGTCCTTCGTAGTGATGCCTCTTCCACTGGGATTGGAGCGGCACTAATGCAGGAATATTCAGGAACTCTGCATCCTGTAATGTATATTTCTAGGAAGCTAAATGCGGCAGAAAGGAATTACTCGGTTTTGGACCGTGAATTGTTGGCTATGGTTTGGTCCATTCTTAAGCTACAAAGGTTCCTTCTGGGCGCGCATTTCTTTATGGAAACCGACCAAAAAGCTCTTACGGCTATGCAAAGTAAGGATTTGAAGAGCTCGAGATCTACTCGTTATGCTATTGCTCTTCAGCCTTTCCATTTCACGGTGCGAGCTATCCGTGGTTCGGATAATGTGATGGCGGACATATTGTCTAGATGCCCACATGATTCCAGTTAAATCTTGTGTCCTAGTTTTCTTTCTGATATACTTTCAGACTTAGGTCTGTCCTTAATATCATAATATGTTGTAATACAAATGTATTTGGATGATGTTTAGATAATTTAACAAATTTCGTTTTGTCCATCCATCAGTGATATGTTGCTAAAATAGCATTGACATTTGTATATTGCTATGATTATATTATTTAGTAATGTTTGATATATGATTGGTATTGCCAGCAACTTAGGGTTCTTGAATGGTATCCCTTAGTTTGTTTGGCTTAAAGGAAATATTTTCTCCTATGTTGAGAGATGATTTGTATTCTCTTCAGACGCCTTATTTATGCGTCTATTGTACCTGATATTAGGTTCAGTTTTGCATGAGCACAGAAGTGATACTGGTGCTATCTTGCTCATGGACATATTTTAAAAAAAAATTTCATTTTTTTTTACAGGGGGGTGGTAGTAATGTTGCTGTCATTTTCGACGGAGTCATCTGTCAAGTTATTTGCCTATGTTTTATCATAAGGATAATTGTGTCTTTACCTGCGATGTCAGGTTGATTAGGGGTTGTCTTCCCTTGTTTATTCATTCATTGTGTTTTGACCTTTAGGGTCAAAGGTTGACAGTTCGGGCGTAGGCCTATGGGAAGGTTTTTTTAAGCGGGAGAGAGATATACTTCCGGCAAGCCGGGAAGGTCCTGTTTTTCTGAAGGGACCAAGAGTCCATTGTTTTTTCGGGGAGAATCTTCGAAGTAACTGCTATGGCAGTTTTCCCCAGTGAATCTCTGTGCGTCGGGATGACGACAGAATTCCTTGTTATGTTCTGAGGATTCATTTTCCAGGTAATACCGACCTTTATGCATTATTACGCTTTTCGGTGGCAGAACATGTAAAAGGATTACTTAGTGTGAACTGCAGCTCACCGATCCTATATATTACAGAACTTATATTTTTGTGCTCGAGGTAGCCATCCAAGACTGTTAGTCTTTATATTGTCCAGAAATCCAGTGACGAAGATATATTGTGGGAACCGCAGATTGGCGGGATTTATGTCTACAATAAGCATTACTGCAGGGTTGATGATAACCTATTTAACAGAAGTACACAGCCGACGTCAGAACGAGGCCTGTGCTTTCGGCTATTATACTACAGCCTGATAATGTGCAATTGGCGGGGAATGCCAAGTTGCACCTATGTGTCAAAGTGACTAAGGCATCTGACGCGTTTAGTCAGAGATGCCAAGGGCGACGCTACGAACTGTCATTATTGAAAAACTTTGCTATTGACCATGCACGTCTATTCCGATGTTTACCTTTTTGAATGCCAAATGTATACCTATCGATTTCCGGTCAGCATGACCTTGTTACACTGACTGTTCCTGTTGATACCATGTGTGTTCTCGTCAATAAATGTTTTGAAACATGCCTGCAGTGTCCAAGCATCCTTGATTACTGCATGTGAGAGTATGGGTTGCAGGATCTACATCTATACGAGCCTAAACACATTCGCGCCTTCATTCGCACCCACACTCAGTTCATCATACGCTCGCACTACACATCTAACAACAAGTATACTGTCTTGGGCCAGTGATCACCTCAACAAGAGAAAAAGACAGTTACAGTGACGAGAGTTGTTGACGTCGCGGGAAGGGCCACAACCTTACACCACCACGGAGTTTGGGTAATTGTATAGTGAATTTTCCGTGTTCCTTCTTAATCTTACCATGGATTAAAATAGATATTTTCATTTATATTGTCTGATAGCGAGCGACTTTGCGAAGGGAGTCACTATTCTAATTTTACATTACCTGGGAGAGATGTAGATCACTGTGTGCCATTTGTCCATTCAAACGAGCCTAGCCAGTACATTAACCCACCGTGTGTTGCGCTCATATTCTTATGGGACGCACGGATTACTTCAGAGAGGCATACAATTCATTTAGTATGTCTATTTAATATGGAAAATATATATTTGTATTTATTTGTGTACGAAAAGGCATTCCTTTGTAAAGCTAGATAATCCATGATTGATTTATACTTTTGATTATATGAGTGGTCTCTCTTGAATATTGACTTGGCGGATTAATACGGAATTTGTCATTTCTCATTTGTTAGGGCCAGAAAATAGATTAATCTTGCTTAGAATGTTTATGCATTGAATTCATATGTATTACTTGTCTACAACAAGAAGATTCAGTTTTATATTGTATATCTTCGTATGTTTAAGTCGGACTATATTCTTTCTGCCGAAATTCTGAGGCAGGTGTTAGTTTTTGCCTGGGAAGGTGTGATGAGTCCTGACGAAGTCGCCGATGATGGTGGTGTTCCCTGGGCTGGTCGATTTAGGAAGGTTGAAAATGATCTCTGTGAATTCTTATAAAGGAGAACGATGTCTCGCTACGTGATAATAGTATGTGAGATTCTCCTGTTGTTCTTTGGTTGCGCCAAGGAATGGCGCATGTATGTATTCCTATATCAAGGTAACACCAGACCCTTTGTTTCGATGAACTATGTTTGTTAGGCCTAGAGGAAGCCATCGTATTAGAGCACCTCTAGGATCATTAAATACAGATGAAGATGACAGATTGTCCTACAGATGTCATGTATTTTTCAGGAAGCAGCCCTACTGATTGTAGAACGGTATGGGAACCTATGGGGAACATTTATGTTCAGAATTAAGATTTAATTTCGACTCATCATTTACCTACATGAGTGAGCGAAATTTGTGATGGTAGCCATTTTGAATTCCCATCATTATATGGATCGTTGTCAAGAGAAAAGAAAGTAAATCCTATTATCGGACAATGATGCAGAGATCATCCTAGCAGGGAAATATACTATTGTGAACTAACATTGCTTCCATAAAGTTGATGAATTTACGACTTGTGAAAAAACTTAGCCAGGAAAAGGTTCTAGCATCGAACCACTATTGATATTGAGGTATTTACCTTGGCTGAGAATGTGGCAATAGACAACAAGAACGTTTGCCTACTGTCGTCCCATAATGTATTCATATGCTGTCTGAAGATGCTGCTGATGTTACTACTCAAATATACAATATGATGATGTTTTGCCAACTATGTACTGTAACTGTCATATGAAGTTGTTTACGTTCCTGTTGCTGTGGCCGTGTAATAAATACTGGAAGAATCCACAGCTGTTCACTCACATTCTTGACTCTATACATGTGGCATGTACCTTGTGAGTCCATTGATTCTACATCTACATCTTCTTATGTGAGGAACACTTTCCACTTGTATATTACGTCCTGTGATGCAACTCTACACTGTAACTTGGGTGTCCACCTTGATGTAATACCATATAACGCATTCGCGACAAGAGATCATCATCATCACACACACAGAATATATATATGCAAAGAAGAACAGTCAGAACATTATACAGAGGAAGTCCGCCTTTTACAGTGGTGACAATTACGTGGGTTTTCAAGGTGAAAAGCTACACAGACGTCATTATCATGAGATTGTAAAGTACCCGCTGTTACCCATCAAATTGCAGTATTAACAGCCTATTACATTTAAAAGATCAAGTTCATTTACGTTCTCATTACTGTTACTTTGAAGAACAGAAAACCGATTATACCATCGCCATAATTTTGAAGCAAGAACAGTACTATACATTTTTCATTGATGGAACATCATTGCTGTGAACAAGTATTGGAAATGACTATTTGATATTAAAAAACAGTTTTAATAAAAGTAACCAGTGACTGTGTTGTAAACCATACGTTACATATTACAACCAAGCCATCTTCAACACTCTTTACTTATGAACATGATATGTATTTATATTTATGTTACATGTTATTTGTTTATATGTATAGTTGTTTATATGTCTGCGGGCCTAGTTGGGTGATGACTAGGACAAGATATATCGAGTCACATTGGTCTTGTACTAGTGTTCTGTAGGGGCAAATTTCTTAATTGAAACTTGCATGCAACTTCTGTTGCTATTTTGTGTTAGCTGTGAAAACTGTATTTATTGTTGTTTTTGTAATATTTTTCTGTTCTTTCGTTTTGTTTTGGTTTGTTTGTATTTGTAGGTCTACCCTTTGCTATCTTTCAGTTCTATACACAATTTATATCTATACACTGTAGCGTCATTTGTTTTGTTTAGTTCTATTGCAGTTATCATCACAGATTCTGTGACTGTTTACTTTAGTTTCCTATTTAATTTAATTTGATTTCTGCAATTGTTTTCATATTGTCTTTTCTTGTTTGTCCTTGCTAATGTCTTTAGTTGACATATGATATATCAGGTATAGTTGAATACACTTATATTATAGTACAGAACAGTACTTAATTACTATTATTGTGGTACAAGGAAGTATACACGACCTTTGTAAGGCTTGTCTCCCACAGTGATTGGGATAGAAACATATTATTCTCCACAGGTACTCAAGTGATCATTTGGTACATTATAAACAAGATAACTATATAAAGTATATAAGTCTATAGTATAGACTTGCCTCCCATTTAAGTGGGACAAGGTAATTTATTTACTTTTTCAGATTACTATTTCATTAGACAGGATGTCTACATTAGATTACTTTATTGTACAAGGGAAATCCCTTGATAAGACTAGTAAAGACTTAGAAGAATGGACAGTTGCTCAATATGACAAAGCATTAGCTGCAGAAGAGAAAAAAGCTGCAGCTGAAGAGAAAAAAATTGCGGCTGAAGAGAAAAGATTGGAAAGAGAAGCTGAACAAAAGAAATTGCAGATACAGACTGAGGAAAAAAGATTCCAAATGGAAATGGAAAAACAAATTAAAGCAGCAGAGGCTGAAGAAAAAAGATTGCAAAGAGAAACTGCTGCTGAAGAAAAAAAATTAGAAGCTGCTGCTGAGCAAAACAAAATAGAAGCTGCTGCTGAACAAAAAAGACTAGACAGAGAAGCTGAGGAGAGAAAAGCAATAAGAGAACATGAATTTGAGTTAGAGAAATTAAGGTTAACAAATATGAGTAATGTTAATCAAGCACCTGGTGGTAATAGTAAAACCTTTACTTTCAAGGTCAAGGTACCAGCGTTCAACTCCGCCAGTGACGATATAGCATTCTGGCTTGATAGATTTGAACGTGCATGTCGAGCTCATAATGTGGATAAATCACAGTATGTAAATCAGTTGTCTGAAAATCTAAGAGGGGAGTCTCTGACTAAATTAAGTTTGGTTGAACAGGCCGACAAGGATAACTATGATGTTATCAGGTCGGCCTTGATAAGGAAATATCAGCTGTCAGAGGAGGGTTACCGTCTTTTGTTTAAAACAAAGAGACCTGAAACAGGTGTAGAATTCTCTGAATTCATTTCAAAAGCACGACTTACACTTTCACGTTGGATTGAATTATCCAAAACACAGAAAACATTTGAGGCTCTTACGGATTTATTACTCAGAGACAAGATCATGTCTTCGGTAAATAAACCATTCCTAGAATTTTTACATGAGCGTAAACCAGGTACATTAAAACAAGTGGAAGAATATTGTGACCAATATGTCACGGCACACCCTGACATGATTCTGAGCAACACTAACATTAAAGAGGGTATGCCAGTTGCTTCAGCAACACAATATAATAATAATTACTCACACAAGTCCCAAGGAGCGCAAGATAAATCTCACAAAAAGGTTAATTGGAATAGTTATCAAAACCAAGGTAACCACTCAAATCAGGGTTCTTCTTTGAAGACCTGGAATCGGGCTGACAGTCCTCGATACAGGGGTGCCCATAATTATAGAAATTTCCGCAAAGAGGGTAACTATAGAAACTACCCAAGTTCTTCATGGAAACAACAAAACCAACATTACAGGGATACTCATTATAATGAGTATGATGATTACAATCATGAACATTATGATTCAAACCCAAATAGGGGTTATAACAGAGGAAATAATAATTACAGAGGCAATTATAACCGAGGTAGATCACAACACAAAAGACATGGTAAATCTCATTACCATGCTAACTCTGCAAAACAAGAGTTCCATGAAGCCGGTAATCAAAATAATGATAAGAAAGACTCTAATAATGTAGGATGTTCTGCTTTCGATTTTGGTAGAGCATCTCAGTGTTCCCAATGCAAAACATTATTCGATCCAACCACAGTTTCTACTTTAAGCTGTGGTCATCCTCTTCCCGCTCTCCCTGCGTCCGTCGCGCATAATGGAAGAGGTGCTCTTGTCTTCAATATAGGTCTAGTAGATGGTACTCCGGTATCAATTCTTTTCGATTCGGGGTGCACTACCATTGGAGTGAGGCAGTCAC
Organism: Oreohelix idahoensis; assembly: GCA_024509875.1. Classification (NCBI taxonomy): domain Eukaryota; kingdom Metazoa; phylum Mollusca; class Gastropoda; order Stylommatophora; family Oreohelicidae; genus Oreohelix; species Oreohelix idahoensis. The sequence goes on from JAMPIV010017564.1 coordinate 52,729, forward strand.
TCGTAGATCCTTCTCGAGCCACGGGAAAAGTAATCAAATGCGTAACATTTGGTGGCACATTGGAGAAGCACTCCACTGCCATTATCAATATTGCTACGCCTTTCTTTACAGGAGAGGTGCAAGCATGTCTCTTGCCGAATCCGATCGCTGATCTTATTATCGGTCGCATTCATGGAGGGAAAGAATGCACTCCACAACAAATTTCTGATTGGGAAAATGATAATATGTAATCTGCTAATGCAGTAGTCACTAGGGCTCAAGCCCTTAACGTGCCTCAATCTTCGCCTTCCGAAGATAATGATGCGCAGAACCAAGATGATACCTTGGAAATTTCGCGTGACTCGTTCATAAAAAAGCAAGAAGATGATCCCACTCTAAAAAAATTCTTTACGCTAGCAACAAAAGGTGATCCGAATAAAGACACATACCGTAAATCTTGGATTACGATGAAGAATGGCGTACTTGTACGTATGGTACAAGACTCCGCTAAGTCCATTCATTCTCAAATTCTTGTGCCCAAAAATATGAGAGTTAAAATCTTACAGCACGCTCATGATTCTCAGTGTGCTGGACATATGGGTTTTTCCCGTACTAAAGCTAGAGTTCTTCAATCTTTCTTTTGGCCTGCTGTGAATAAGGACATACGAATCTATTGTCGATCTTGTAAAGTATGTCAAGAGATTAAATCCAGAGGTCCACGCCATGATGCACCTATTCTGGCTGCAGACATTCCCATTCGGCCATTTCAAAAAATGGCGATAGACATCATTGGTCCATTTAAGATAAAGTCTGCTAGAGGACACCAATTTATTTTGACGTGTGTTGATATGTGCACACGTTGGCCGGAGGCTGTTCCTCTAAAGAGCATAACTACTGCTGATATTGCAGATGCTCTTTGGCTAATATTTTCTCGTCTGGGATTTCCAGCAGAAATTTTATCAGACCATGGTACCCAACTCATATCGGATACCATGTCTCAAGTAATGTCGACTCTTAAGATAGAGAGATCGCTGAGTAGTATTTATCATCCTATGTCCAATGGGATGGTAGAACGTCTGAATAGAACTCTGAAAAACCTACTAGGTAAGATAACTGAAGATCATCCTCAGGATTGGGATAGGGTTTTACCCGCGGCTCTCTTTGCATACAGAGAGGTCGCCAACGAACATACAGGATTTTCTCCCTTTGAACTTGTCTTTGGCGCGAAACCGCGAGGTCCTATGTCCTTACTTCATGATCTCATAACTGCTGATAATATTGTCGATGACACAAAATCCTCTTACGAATATGTCATTGCGCTTAGACACAAGATTATTGAAGCATGCAAATTGGTAACTGCTTCTTCTGAATTTGCGAAACAGAAGGCAAGACAATTTTCCAATAAAAAGAGATGCTTGCGACAACTTTGTCCAGGTGACAAAGCATTTGTCTTGCTACCTTGTAGGGAAAATAGACTTCTCATTTCTTGGAAAGGTCCGTACGATATAATATCAAAAGTTTCCGATGTTGAATATATCGTCGATATTGACGGGAAGCGTAAAACCTTCCACATCAACATGCTCACGGAATTCCATGAACGTCCTGATTATTTACAACCTGTTTTCCAGGCAACGGATGATTCACCAGTCCCACATGGACATTACTCATCACTATCAGTAATACAGGATGAGGAAACGAGTTTCTCGGATGTGAATCTCCCTTTTCCGATGATTCTACTTCATTCTAACGAATCATGGAAAGATGTTACGGTTTCTCCCGAGTTATCTCTGGGAGAGCAGAAACAAGTTTCTACTATGTTAGAACAATTTCAGGATGTCCTTACTGACATTCCTGGTCAAACTGATGTCATTCAACATGACATTATTCTTACTGACCATAATCCTATAAGAGTCAGACCGTATCCTATCCCGATACATTTTCAAGCACAGGTAGAGAAAGAGTTGGATGAGATGATAGAGTTAAAAATAATTGAACCATCCACATCAGCATATTCTTCGCCGATGGTTATTGTACGGAAAAAAGACAATAACATACGTCTCTGCGTTGATTATCGCAAATTGAACCAAGTGACGAAATTTGATGCTGAACCTATGCCTTTACTAGAAGAGCTACTTACTAGACTATCGAAATCTCATTTCTTCACTAAACTTGATTTGTCTAAGGGATATTGGCAAGTTCCACTATCCGAACACGCCAAACCGTTTACCGCTTTTTCGACACCTAGGGGTCTATTCCAATGGAATTTCATGCCTTTCGGTAAATGAACGCCCCTGCAACATTCGTACGCATGATGCGTCGAATCCTATCTCATCGCTCAGATGTCATTGCATATCTTGATGACATCTGTCTTTTCAGTGATACTTGGGAAGATCACTATAACGGGTTAAACGAACTATTGTCTATCTTACGCGAGCATAACCTAACAGCGAAACCATCTAAAGCCTGTATTGGTTTTAGCGAAATATCTTTCTTAGGTCACCGTGTTGGTCATGGCTTCCTAAAAACAGAAGACCATAATACAAGTAAAATACTTAACATTTCTATTCCTAAGACTAAAAAGCAAGTGCGAAGTCTCTTAGGTCTAATACAATTTTATGGACGATTCATTCCGAATTTGTCCTCAATCATGTCACCTCTTTCTTCTTTACTAAAGAAAGGGTCTCCTAATATAGTCCATTGGACTCAAGAATGTCAATCCTCTTTAGATAAGGTTAAAACTATGTTTTCTACTTCACCTATCTTGGTGTTACCTAATAAGGATAAGACATTTGTTATTTGTAGTGACGCTTCATCCACAGGGATTGGAACAGCACTAATGCAAGAGTACTCTGGAACTCTGCATCCTGTGATGTATATTTCTCGAAAACTAAATGCCGCAGAGAAGAATTACTCGGTCCTAGACCGTGAATTATTGGCTATGGTTTGGTCAATCCTTAAACTTCAAAGATTTCTTCTTGGCGCGCATTTCATTGTGGAAACTGACCCGAAAGCTCTTACAGCTATTCAAAGTAAAAATCTGAAGAGCGCGAGATCAACGCGATACGCGATTGCTCTTCAGCCTTTTCATTTTTCGGTGCGAGCTATCCGTGGGTCAGAAAATGTGATGGCAGATATCTTTTCTAGATGCCCACATGATTCCACCTAACCGTTAGATCCTGATCTAACTCTACTACACTTTTTCTATACTAAAATGTGTACACATATGTAACACTAGTCAACAAATTTTCAAAAGTTATTTGTACCAGAAATTAAATATACCATTTCTTATTGATTTTGAGATGCTGATTTCAAATATCATAATGAAATTCACCAATTGGCTCTGGTTTTTTTTTTAAATGATGAATTTTCATTACAGTAATACAAATAATGTATGCTTGTTTAATTCTCTGGGGTGAACAGCTAGTCTTTCTACTTTAGCATTATAACAATTGTGGTTACATACTCAATTAATTGATATTTCAACATAAAATGATAGAAAAAATAAAAACATTATTTAAATTTCCCATATCATGTTAAAGGCACATTTGAACCCATTCCGTCATTATTCAGTCGCTGTTCGAGCTCTCTTTGCTTGCTTCTTGTAGTCAATCGATGAGGTGTCTCTTGTCACAGTCCAACAGTAATCAGCAAGCATTGAAGGGCTCCAATTGCCTTGATACCTTGTCTCCATAGCAGCAATGTCCTGGTGAAATCGTTCACCATGCTAATCACTGACCGCTCCACAGTTTGACATAAAGAAATCCAGATGAGAATCCAGAAAATGAATTTTCAAAAACTTGTTGCAGCCAAGACTCTTATACTTCAGAAGAAGATTTTCTACAATTTCTTTGTAATTATCAGATCTGTTGTTTCCAAGAAAATTGTCCACCACTGACTTAAATGCTAGCCATGCTGCTTTTTCCTTGCCATGCAAGAAACTCGTCATCATGAAGAAGTTTTCGAATTTGCGGACCAACAAATACTCCCTCTCTTATTTTAGCTTCACTCAGTCTTGGAAATTTTCTGATGAGGTATTTGAAAGCCTCATCTGTTTTCTCTATTGCCTTGACAAAGTTTTTCATGAGACCCAGCTTAATGTGCAAGGGTGGCAACAAAATCTTGCTGGTGTCGACAAGTGCTGGGTTCTCAACGTTCTTACTGCCAGGCTGCAATGACTGCCTGATTGGCCAATGTCTTCTGATGTAATAGTCACTTCGTGCACTCACAGAGAAAGCAACAGTACTTGGTGTATCCACCCTGTAGTCCAAGCAAAAGAGCGACCACTTTTAAGTCACCGCAAAGTGACCAATGATGATGATCGTAGTTTATACACTTCAAAAGCTGCTTAATGTTTTCATAAGTTTCTTTCATATGAACTGCGTGACCAACTGGAATTGACGGTAACACATTACCATTATTCAACAAAACAGCTTTAAGACTCGTCTTGGATGAATCAATGAAAACCCTCCACTCTTCCGGTATGTAATTGATTCTGAGGGCTGCCATTTAACCAGAAATGTTGTGGCACGCAGAAAGGTCACCCTCTTTGAAAAAGAATGTAATAAGCGGCTTCTTGCGGTTCCTATACACAGAAATTGTAACATCTTCTGCCAGGAGATTCCACTGTTGCAATCTGGAACCCAAAAGCTCCGCCATGTTCTTCGGTAAATTCAGATCTCTTACAAGATCATTCAGTTCACCTTGGGTTATTAAGTGTGGTTTAGTGGATGTCTTCTTCTTCTTCCGTCCTTAGCCACCGACCGTTAAAGCAGTCAGTGGCCATTACGCCTAGTGGCGTCTTAGGGCAACAGCAGATAGGTTTTCTTTGCCATTGTTTCCCATCACGCCTATTGGCGTCTTTAGGGCAACGGCAAATCAATCCATTTGCTGTTGTTTCCGTAATCGAAGTGACTGGCAAACGGGTGATCAGCCCGTTGGTGGTTTAGTGGATGTAGTTTGCTCAAAATCTGGGTCGCTTGAGGTTGATGGTTCAGGACCACCAATGTCCTCTTCTTCATCAGTGGAAGCAGCTGAAAATTATTCTGGCACTTTGGGAACTGGTAGGTCATCGCCATGTGGTACCGGACGTATTGCAGAGGGGATGTTTGGATATTCCAGAGTCCATTTTTTCTTCTTTGATATGCCTTTCCCAATTGGAGGGACCATGCAAAAGTAACAGGTGTTGAGATGATCAGTGGGCTCTCTCCAAATCATTGGGACTGCAAAAGGCATAGCTTGCCTTTTGCCAGTCAACCACAGTTTAAGATGTGCTGCACATGTATTGCAGCATATGTGTGGCGCCCAGCTCTTATTTTGATCTCCTATTCTGCAGCCAAAATACAAACTGTACGCCTTCTTAATCACTTTAGTTATATTTCGTTTTTGTGATACAAATGTAACCTCACCACATATATAACAGAAATTATTAGCACTGTTCACACATGTCCTAGGCATTTCTAACTACGATACTTTTGATAAGGACAAATGCACTAACTAATGGCAAAATTTTATCAGAGATAAGATATTTATACACAAAGGTGATGTAATCATAGGTAGGATTGCATCATCAACTTCTAGTTACATTTTTATTGGTCATTAGAAAAAATTATGCAATCGCCCACAACAGTTGCGTCATATATATAAATTCACCGTAATTAAATAAACTAGTAGCATATATCTTGAAAACTAGAGCCAATCAACATTTTTAAATGTCATTTTCGTTTTCAGCACACCAAAATTAGTTAAGATCAGCTATTTTCATTTCTGGTACATTTTGGTTGTTGACTAGTGTAATATATCATATATATTGATTGTATCACTACTTAGCGGTTCATTGATGTATATTCACCGCTGATCTTTTGATGTTCTTCTTCTTTGGTAATCATGATTTTAATATACCTAAGATGAAAGATTTTTGCATAAATTATTGTAGAAATTGTGACATTGCAATATTATAGTATGCGTTGGTGACACCTCCCTGGAAATATTTATATTCAGAGAAAGATTTTCTCTGGATCCTGAGATATATTCTCACTTAGCCTCACATTAGGCGTTACATTTGTTTTTAATGCTTATCATCTGCGCATTGTTACTCGTGCGTTGTGAGCCTATTGTATGTTGCTCCTAGATGTATTTCAAAAAAAAAAAATGTACCATTTGTTTTCCCTGAGGGGTGTGGTAATCTGTTGCGCTCATATTCTTATGGGACGCACGGATTACTTCAGAGAGGCATACAATTCATTTAGTATGTCTATTTAATATGGAAAATATATATTTGTATTTATTTGTGTACGAAAATGCATTCCTTTGTAAAGCTAGATAATCCATGATTGATTTATACTTTTGATTATATGAGTGGTCTCTCTTGAATATTGACTTGGCGGATTAATAAGGAATTTGTCATTTCTCATTTGGTAGGGCCAGAAAATTGATTAATTTTGCTTAGAATGTTTATGCATTGAATTCATATGTATTACATGTCTAGAACAAGAAGATTCAGTTTTATATTGTATATCTTCGTATGTTTAAGTCGGACTATATTCTTTCTGCCGAAATTCTGAGGCAGGTGTTAGTTTTTGCCTGGGAAGGTGTGATGAGTCCAGACGAAGTCGCCGATGATGGCGGTGTTCCCTGGGCTGGTCTATTTAGGAAAGTTGAATATGATCTCTGTGAATTCTTATAAAGGAGAACGATGTCTCGCTACGTGATAATAGTATGTGAGATTCTCCTGTTGTTCTTTGGTAGCGCCAAGGAATGGCGTATGTATGTATTCCTAAATCAAGGTAACACCAGACCCTTTGTTTCGATGAACTATGTTTGTTAGGCCTAGAGGAAGCCATCGTATTAGCGCACCTCTAGGATCATTAAATACAGATGAAGATGACAGATTGTCCTACAGATGTCATGTATTTTTCAGGAAGCAGCCCTACTGATTGTAGAACGGTATGGGAACCTATGGGGAACATTTATGTTCAGAATTAAGATTTAATTTCGACTCATCATTTACCCTCTTGAGTGAGCGAAATTTGTGATGGTAGCCATTTTGAATTCCCATAATTATATGGATCGTTGTCAAGAGAAAAGAAAGTAAATCCTATTATCGGACAATGATGCAGAGACATCCTATCAGGGAAATATACTATTGTGAACTAACATTGCTTCCATAAAGTTTATGAATTTACGACTTGTGAAAAAACTTAGCCAGGAAAAGGTTCTAGCATCGAACCACTATTGATATTGAGGTATTTACCTTGGCTGAGAATGTGGCGATAGACAACCAGAACGTTTGCCTACTGTCGTCCCATAATGTATTCATATGCTGTCTGAAGATGTTGCTGATGTTACTACTCAAATATACACTATGATGATGTTTTGCCAACTATGTACTGTAACTGTCATATGAAGTTGTTTACGTTCCTGTTGCTGTGGCCGTGTAATAAATACTGGAAGAATCCACAGCTGTTCACTCACATTCTTGACTCTATACATGTGGCATGTACCTTGTGAGTCCATTGATTCTACATCTACATCTTCTTATGTGAGGAACACTTTCCACTTGTATATTACGTCCTGTGATGCAACTCTACACTGTAACTTGGGTGTCCACCTTGATGTAATACCATATCCCGCATTCGCGACAAGAGATCATCATCATCATCACACACACAGAATATATATATGCAAAGAAGAACAGTCAGAACATTACACAGAGGAAGTCCGCCATTTACACCGTGTCATGATGTCACCTCGCGTGTTGATGAGATGTTCGCAAGACCTCAAAGGAATTTTTTTTTTTAACGGTCCTGTTTATGTTTTGTTCTGTTTACAAACAGTGAATGTTATTGTACAGAACTTTATATGTTATTAATGGAATATTATGTAATTTCTTTGTAACATTTGATTGCCATAATTTTTTTGGTTGTTACGTGTATGTCTGTATTTTAGTTATGTATTAGTTGATTTCTATGCACAAACTCATTTACTGAGACAATGTAATAGTCATTTTCATAGATAGTCCTGAGTGTTTTATTCACTACTTAAAATTTTGGTTTTGTTTTTCATCATGGGTTTGATACCACGTTTAGTTAACATATTTATATACAGATTATTTGAATTAGTTGTTTAGTGAAAGGTAATTTTAAACGTAACTTGTATGTATTATTAATGATTTTGCGTTGAAGTTAAGGACGTATTCTGAAACTTGGTTTCCATTTTTTCTAAATTATGACATTTGATAATTTAAACAATTCGATTTTTTGTCAGTTAGAATTAACTTAAATTTCGTATTAAATTAAGTGGGTAGAATTAACAGCGACGGCTGATACTCTTGTTCATTTAAAGAATTTAGATATCTGATTATAATACATAGTTAAGATAAATAATATTACACTTATATATATTTATACTTCGTTTGTAGTTAACAGTGTGTTACCCCATGTAACGTTTCTATGATGTATTTTTATTTTTATTTTAAAAGAAGAGAAAAAAACTTACACTTTTTGATGTGTGTCTGTTTAAAGATAAGATTATTTTTATGTTACTCAGCTAATTTAATTGTTAGTCGTTATTTATAGCTACATATTACTTAGAAATAAAAATACTATTTTTATTTAACCTAACGTTAAGAAACATTTTTGCATTGTAATTTTTTTTGAAAAATGTGTTTTGGACATTGTGATATTTATTTTTTTTTTTTGCGCCAGCGCTAGACTGTATATTAAGGTTACTATTATGTAGTGACATTAATTCTTTGAAAATGTTTTGATGTTTTGATGTATTTTTTGGTATTTAGCGCTTGACTATGCGTCAATGCAAAACTTGTGTTAGCGTTAATATTTTTTGTTTGGGTGATATTTGATGTAATTTATTTTTAGTTATGTATAAGTTTATAATTTAGTTAAATTACTTATTATGCTGTGCTTGTCTTAAGCTTTCTTTTTTGTGTTAGTATATAAATATACTTTAGCATTTTTGTATTTTACAATACGTTGTTACATTTGGATAGTTATTGTAAGGTATTGTTACCAACTTTCTTTACATTTGCATCTTTACTTTCATCTCTCTTTGTTGACTATTCGTCATTTCTTTACATCTTTTCTGTTGTCTTTTCAGTATTGTCTGATATTCTGTTTATGCTTCCGTGATTCATCTTTGATGTAATTCATACTTCTTGTATACTTTTTTTCGTGTTACGCTATTTATACTTTCATTTTTTGTATTGTTAAGCTAATTATGTGATTTTAGATAAGGTAATTGGTTCTTATAGTTCTATTTGTTTTACATGTATGGAATTGTTGTGTTCATTATCATCTTATGATTCTATTTGATTCTTATCATATTCCCATTTCATATTTTATCTTTTCTCTTACGATAGTTTATTTTCTGTTTAGTTTGTACTATGTAAACTTAATTTGGGTTTGTATTAGATTTTTTTTTGGTATGCTTGAATGAGTATGTTGGATGATTTAGTCGTTATCTTACATTTATTGATGATATTTTTGTAGATGTGCTATGTTCTCTTGTAATAGGTATATTTTTGTAGGTAATTGATAGAACTTTATTAATTTTTTTAAATTTTTGGGAATTAATTAAAGAGATATTTGATATAATTTCATTAACCTTTAAATTTTTGGACCCTATATTTTCAACAACAAAAAAAAAATGATAAAAATGCATTTTTTTCCCGGACGGGGTGGCAAACTGTTGCCAGTAATTTTAATGGAAGGGGAAGTGATCTGGAAAATGTTAGGTGAGCAGATTAGATTATGGGTTGTCGTTGTTTGAAGACGTGATTGTCTTTAATGTTAGGTTAAATTGTAATAGGGGAATTCTCTCGTATGTTCGAGAAGTAAAGTTAGAAAGCGTGTGAACGCTAGTCAGTTCAATTGTGGAGATGTATTCACTCCGAACTGTTTTGAGCTACGGGCGTTTGGCTATTTGTGGCTAGCCCGTGCAAGTAGTGAGACTGAGCGGTGTTTTTTGAACAGCCGGGTCTCGTATCTGTTTTTTAGGCGGATGATGTGTATTCCCGTAGAGAGTGAGTTTTTGGGCATCGACTGGAGAGGTCGGCCCCACAGTGTGTGTTTTCGATGGTAAGCCTGCGCAGTGCTGAAGATAAGAGGCCATTATTTGTGTAGGCCATTATTTCCTGAGAGAGGATAATTTTGATATGTGAAGACATGTTGATAAGTGATATTATTGCAAACTGCCGGGTGTGCAGTATTGTGAGTATTTTTATAAGGATCCATTAACTTATACATGTCATATAATAGCGCTGAGATGATTGAAGAGGATATTATTGCAAACTGCTGGGTGAGCAGTATTGTGTGTATTTTGAGATGTTAGGATCCATTGATTTATATTGTGATATAATCGCGCTAAGATGAGTAAAGGCGAGATTACTGCAGACTGCCGGGTATGGAGTCTTGTGAGAAATTGCTGGTAGGACTCATTAGATTATGACAGCGCTTATGTGAGGAGTATCTTGAGGATGCTATTTATGCAGTAGCACGGCGATGATGATGTCCGTTTGCTATTTTTGAGGAGGCCATATTTATATTTATGTTAGCACGGCGAGGATGTCCGGTTGCTAAAGGATCTATTATATTATCAGAGCGCTTATGTGAGGAGTATCTTGAGGATGCTATTTATGCAGTAGCACGGTGATGATGATGTCCGTTTGCTATCTGTGAGGAGGCCATATTTATATTTATGTTAGCACGGCGAGGATGTCCGGTTGCTAAAGGATCTATTATATTATCAGAGCGCTTATGTGAGGAGTATTTTGAGGATGCTATTTATGCAGTAGCACGGCGATGATGATGTCCGTTTGCTATCTGTGAGGAGGCCATATTTATATTTATGTTAGCACGGCGAGGATGTCCGGTTGCTAAAGGATCTATTATATTATCAGAGCGCTTATGTGAGGAGTATCTTGAGGATGCTATTTATGCAGTAGCACGGCGATGATGATGTCCGTTTGCTATCTGTGAGGAGGCCATATTTATATTTATGTTAGCACGGCGAGGATGTCCGGTTGCTAAAGGATCTATTATATTATCAGAGCGTTTATGTGGGGAGTATCTTGAGGGTGCTATTTATGCAGTAGCACGGCGATGATGTCCGTTTGCTATCTGTGAGGAGGCCATAATTATGTTAGCACGGCGATGATGCCCGTTTGCTAGACGATCCATTATTAGAATATTATAGCGCTAATGTGAGGACAGGTGGATAGCGCTGAGTTGAGGAGTATCTTTAATTCATCCCCCCCCCCCCCCAGGCTGTTTTTGGGTTTTACCCAGGCCCGAAAATGGATGCAATTTTTTCAGACAGGTGAGGTTTTAAAAACAGACAGTGGACAAATACATAAGTTCAGTAGGTAGTTGTGTTATACATTTAAATGTGTGAAATTGACTGGAAAATCTTATGAACTGCTTCACATAATTAATTAATATGAATAGGTGTGTGTTATGTCTTGTGAAGTGTAGACTTGATTAAAAAAGTGTTAAAATTTTTTTTTTTTATTGTATACTTAAACTTAAATATTTCAGCTCCCAATTAATGTATGGCAATAAAATGTTCAGAATGTCGGTGCACATTTAGTTTGAAACATATCTGGAAACTTTTATCACTATCACTTCATAGATGTAATTTTTATGATTTTTTTTCTCAAAGCCACATATGTTTGTAAAAACAACCGCTCAAAATGTGTGCACTTTTTCTCTTCAGGTTATATTTAAAAAACTGCAGTAGACACACATTTTATTTAACTAGGTGTTAATGTTATACATTTAAATGTGTGAAATTGACTGGAGAATCTTACGAATTGATTCATATAATTAATTGATATGAATAGATGTGTGTTATGTCTTGTGAAGTGTAGACTTGATTTTAAAAATGTTTAAAAAATAACATAAAATTGTATACTTAAATTTAAATATTTCAGCTCCCAATAAATGTATGGCAATAAAATATTAAGAATATCAGCGCACATTTAGTTTGAAACATATCTAGAAACTTTTATCACTATCACTTCATAGATGTAATTTTTTTTATTTTTGTTCTCAAAACTACATATGTTTGTAAAAACAACCGCTCAAAATATGTGCAATTTTTCTCTTCAGGTTATATTTTAAAAACAGGCAGTAGATACACATTTTATTTAACTAGGTGTTGATGTTATACATCAACATGTGGGAAATTGACTGAAGAATCTTGTGAAATGCTGTAGATAATTATTTGATGTAGGAAAAGAGTCTGTCATGTTATGTGAAGTGTAGACCTAATCAAAAATAACTGGAAAAAAGATAAATAAACTGTACTCACATATGTCAGCTCCAGTTTAATCCATAGCAGAAAAACCTCAGAATATCAGTGCACATCCATTTTGAAACACAACACATTTTACCACAATCACTTCAAATATATGATTTATATGATTTTTTTCCTACACCACAAATTTCTGTAAATACCAAACAACTATGACTAATATTATTTACACCAACTATATTCTATCATTTTTGGTTTGACAATGTGCTTCCACTTTGGCCTGAGAAGATACAAGGAAAACCTTGGAATATACTGCTTATATTGCCATCTGCCTTTATACCCTATTACCACTTCATTCAAACTGAGATTTTGGAATGGGTAAAAGGCACTCTGAAATTTTTGCAACAACATGTTCATAAAATCTTTTCTTTTCCTTGTGAATTTTCATCAGAGGCATGAAGCATTGTATGATATAATGCTTCAAATCTACTTCTTGAAAACATTTGAAGAAACCAAGGAGTATAAAATTCTGCAGATGTAGACCAGTAGTTGCGAATGCATGGTCTTTTCTGAATCCCAATATTTATTAGGACAGCAATAAACTTATCAAGTTCATGGCTTGTGACTTTGGTCCACCGAGAATACAATGAATATTGTTTCACAGGGTTATTTTGAATAGATTTGAGTCTGGTATAATCATTGATGCACTGGAACATGAAATCTTGAACCTCATCTGTAAACAAAACACTGAAACATTTCAATGGGGTTGACAGGTCAAACCCCTCAGTCACACCTGGTGTTCTCTTTGGACAAAATCGAAATGCATTTTGTGTCATCCCCTCAGCAATTTCTAACCACTCTGGGACATCTTGTGAGGATGCACCTGCCTCTAGACTTGTGGCAGTTCTCATAGCTTTACTTTTGGTCACAATGGTGTTTTTGCCTCTTTATCCTTCTCCTTTAGTGACTGAAAGTTTTGCTCTTTTTATACCAGCCCTACCTGATGCATGTTCAATCAGCTGATCGACATCGCCCTCAGAATGATCACTTTCATGAATATTCTGACACAAAGTCTTTACAATGTCTTCATTGGAATTACTAAACCTAACTTCTAAAATCCGTGTCGCTCGAGTTATCTTCTGTCCACTGAGAAATTAGCGTCGTGCTTGCTCAGAAGAAAGCAGGTGTTTAGAAGAAGATTCTCGATCCATTTTGTATGTAAACAAAGAAATAGAAATGGATATAAAACACACAATTTTAGCTTCACAAATTTGTTTTTCGCTCACAAACGTCCATAAACATGTCCTAGATGTAATGAAATGATTTAAAAACCAGCTAGTTGCTAGGTATTTATAACTTTTCGTTCAAACTCGACACATATCACACTGGTGCGCCATGCGTCATTGGTCTGAAGATTCTCGATCCATTTTGTATGTAAACAAAGGATTAGAAATGGATATAAAACACACAATTTTAGCTTCACAAATTTGTTTTTCGCCCACAAACGTCCATAAACATGTCCTAGATGTAACGAAATGATTTAAAAACCAGCTAGTTGCTAGGTATTTATAACTTTTCGTTCAAACTCGACATATATCGCACTGGCGCTCCACGCGTCATTGGTCCAAACGGAAGTCCTATCTGGCGCGTGGTGCGCCACTGTGGACGGAAAGAGTTAAGGAGGCCATGGATATTGTAGTATCTGCATGATTCTGAGATGTGAGGAGTACTTTATTATTGTATTGCTGTAAACTGTAATTTGACTATGACTGTGTATTCTATTATTGACGTAACGTGTTGTGGTGTAATAAACGTCATTAACTTTCACCTGCCGTTACACCATTCCATGCCTCTGATGTGTGTACCTGTAGTGTGTGAATGTATCTATACACACCTCACTTATGACACCAACACACAACCGTAGTATTAACAATGGTACCCTCCATATAAACATTTAACTAATTTATCAGTGGCGTATTAACAGCGAGTCTTCAAGGAGGAAATATTAACAGTGGAAGGATAAAAATAAATCAGATATTATCAGTGACTGCACATTAAATGAATTATCAGTACTGGCCAGCGTCCTTGGATTATCACCGTCTAAAAGAAAGTTTGCACGAAGGCACGAAACTACATTAATATGAACATTGTTGAAAATTATAGTAAGTCAAGAATGACTGATAAAGAATAAAGAAAACGGACAAAATTATAAATGTGCTAGGAAAGCACGAACGTATTATTATTAATAGGAGGAAGAAATGAAGTAATCGGTATTCAATTTCAACATGAAAAATTAAGTTGGAGACATATGTCGCTCCCGTGTGTTACCGGGGCCCGAAAGGGGAGCAAAGAATAGTAAAACTGTTCCCTTCCATGCATGTCGTAGAAAGCGACTATGGAGGGTTGGGCATGGGGCTGGTTACTGTGGTGATTTACATTGCTACACCGATCAAATAGTAATAATACCATTTGTTTATAACGATAAAATAATGTAGAAATAAAAATAATGGAGTTGTGACGCTTCTTCTTCGCCCGCGCCACCATCGTGTTGATTTTAGCAGAAAGTATTGTAGAGTAAATAGTACTATCGTTTCTAATGTCCTTGAAAAACTATTTATAACATTTTGAGACGAAAGGCTTATTCGTCTAGAAGGAGTGAGAGAGGAGCGACAGAAAAATGATACCATTGTCACGCGTTGGTTTGAAACACAAATTGGCAGCGAACGCGTCGGGTAGTGATAACGTAGTGTAAAATTAAATAGAATATGTTTGAAACAAATTAAGACGTAACCCTTTTCCGCATAACATGTTTGAAGCAAAAATCTATGTAAGGCCAATATTTGTTCGTTCTATAGTCACACAGTGGAAATGTATACACACAGACAGCGCATTGCCTGCCAAGTAGTACATTTTATGACGTAACGGACTAGTGGTTTCAGTTTGAACAACGAGAGAGAGGGGAAAAGATGGTGTATTTATAGAAAAGTAGAAATTGACAACTAATATGGAAAATATATGGAAATCATAATTACAGGGACCATGGCCATAAAATTTAGTTAGTTTAATAGCATATCTTCTCCTGAACAAAAATATGTTTTAATATACAAAATCCTCCATGTAATAATCAAGATATTGACAAAATACTAGATGTTCACGAACGGACTGACGAACAGACCCTCATGTTTGCATTCACTATTCATAACATTTTGGGGACGCGGTTTTTAAAAAGAGGCATGAGAGGGGAAAATGAAATTTGATTGGTTAGTAATAGGAGGATAGGAGAGATATTATTGGGTGGTCCAAACTAAGTATATTTGTAGAGTGATATCCAAGACAGAATTACTAACAGACTGTGAAACACGCAGTTTGTTTGGAGTTTGGCTTTTTAAATTTCAATTCGAAACGGGGGAACGCTGGATTTCATTGGCCAGCCTCTTTTATAATATACCAAGCTCCCAAGGCTTGTCACCATTTGTATAGAATCATTTCCAGACTCAGGACGTTGAGAATAGAAGTGTGACTTTGTTGTTAAAACTAAAACTAATAAAATAAAAAATAGTCACAGTTTAGCCAGCGGCAGAACTGAATGTGTGCCAGTCATCGTACCTGTGTTTTATTTCATTGAATTGTGGTAAGGGGAATTGAATTATTATTATGTATTATTTGAAAAGGCAAAAGTTTGATACTGCCAATTGAGAAAGTGTATGACATGCCTAAAGAGACAGTTTGGGTATTCTCGTTTGATTTATGTTTGAATATTGCATTGTTGTAATTAATAAGTATTGTAAGACCAAGATAGAATAGCAAGCCTCAGTGTTCGAGGAACACTTATTAACATGCCTAGAGCGTTTATATATATAGAGAAATAGAAGAAAAATCATATAGAAGGAGATGTACATACTCCTATTAAATTGTGTTGAAGAGAACTATGGAAAAATGACAGTGGCGTATCTGCCATATGGACCTGAGGTGTGGTCATAGTAGGATGTGATTTCATATAATTTAGGGCTGGTGCACTTTGTTTGCACACGAGGCTGGCCCCAAAAATCATATCATGTAAAGAGTTAAGTGAAATATACACCAGATATGAAAAGGCCAGGGTGTCTTTTATGTTGCAGGGTTTTATTTCCTATTACCAGCTGGTGACAGGAAACCTGAAGTACTATAGAAGACAGTAACGTCTCCTTCTTCTTCTTCGATCCTTAACTACCGACTGTCAAAGCAGTCAGTGGCCATCACGCCTAGTGGCGTCTTGTAGGGCAACAACAAATTGATTCCACTTTGCACGGTCGGTGGCCATCCTTCGTACAGTGCCCCAACTCTGGTAACGTCTCCAGTACAGCGTATTCTGTAAATTATTATCAAGTGAATCTCTGAGAGCAGCAGTTCTTTGCAGAGACATATCATCGAGTTGAATCTTCACGTGGGAAATTAAAGGTAATGTGCCACAGTCTGGGCACACTGACAATTTATCGGGAGTAAAATTGATTCCCTACAAATAAACTATAACTCTCAGGGGGATGATGACAACCACAGCTCCTCCAATAACTGACTCACATCAATACTTAGTGAATTATAGTCTGTGAAAACACTTGAAGGAACATTTTAAGATTAATATTATTATTGTTGGACCCAGAGTCCTTGTTTTTAGTTCACTATAAGTATAACATATATTTTCTTCAGTTTTAAAGACCTGTCCTAAGAAAGAGAAGGACAAGCACAATAAAATTGTACAAAAAATATTCTAAATTCAAACTTAAACCACAGACTTATTAAGTACCTTATAGTGAGTTATTTTGTGTTGTTTTGATGTACCATCATTTCATTGCATACCCTAGACACTAGCCACATCAAACACCACACATTAGAAATAACATACAGCACCGTGTGAGATCTAGAGAGGTAGCGTTAGGTCCCTTGAGAATTCATCAACATCATCTATTAGAATAAACGTCTTAAATAGCTTGACCTCACACGGTTGACACATATATAACAACATTCATTATCTTTTACCATCATAACCTCTCCAGCAAAATTAAACTTTGCTACAGTTACCCATTCCTGTAAAAAATTTAAACCACAAAACACTTCAACAAACATGGACAAGTCAATTAAGGAAAATAAAACCCACCCATCCAAGACAGGGGAAGGCCTTTTGGAAAGAAAGACGTATTATGCAACACAGAGAAAGCCGAAAGGAGTCTGTGTTACTGACTAACCTTCTTTCTTCTAGGATAACTTCCAGACTTGGCACCTGGAATGTTCGGACATTAAACGAACAAAGGAAAGTGGCGCAAGTAGCAGCTTAAATTATGGAATATAAAATCGAGATTCTGGGAAAATGTGAAACAAAGTGGAAGGGGGTAGACAAGAAGAAACTCATCACAAGTGAATTGGTGCTGTCCTCAGGACATGAAGACGAAAGTTCACACTACAGTAAAGGGGTAGCTCTTATGATATCTAAAGGAGCACAGAAAGAACTCATTGAATGGGAAGCTGTTGGACCCAGAATAATAACAGCTACTTTTAAAACAGCTAAAAAGAAAATAAATGTAAATGTCATCCAATATTATGCACCTACTAATGACAAAGAAGAGTTTGTGAAAGAAGCATTTTGTACTAGACTACAAGAAGCACATGGAGAAGAGAGCTGGAAACAGAGGTGAAAATGATGAGGAAAACGTGGAAAGAACTTGAGATAATGGCACGTGACAGGAGGACTTGGCATGTGTTTGTTTAAGGCCTGTGCTCCTTTGAGAGTGGAGGGTTATGATGATGACAGGAAGTTGTGGAAAAAGTAACAAGAAGAGACATCACACTTTTGATCGGTGACATGAATGCAAAGATAGGTAGAGTCAACAAAGCCATGAAAAAGTTATGGGAAAACATGGACTAGGAATAATGAATGAAAATGGGGAACTATTCTCAAACGTCTGTGCTTCAAATCAACTGGCTATAGAAGGAAGCATGTTTCCACATAAAAGAATACACAAGGCAACATAAATATCACCAGACCATAGAAGAGAAAATCAGATTGATCATATGCATAAACATGAAGTTTAGATCATCATTGCAGGATGTAAAGGTATATAGAGGAGCAGATATGGCATCAGATCACCACCTTCCGATAGCCAAAGTAAAAATGAAACTCAAGAGATATGCACCAATGAAAATTTATAGACAACAATTTAATGTAGGACATCTAAGAAATCAAGAAACAAGAGACAAATTTGCGGTCACAATATCCAACAAATTCCAAGTGCTCCAACAGCTGGAAGATGTAGAGAATACAGAAGACTATTGGCAGCAAATCAAAACTGTAAGGAATGAGACATGTGAAGAAATACTGGGGAAAAGGGAACGACAACAAAAAGCATGGATAACAACAGAAACCATCAATAAGATAAAAGACAGAAAAAAAAACAAGAAAGCAGATTTAAACACAAGCAAAACCAGAAGTTCCAAAGCCAAGGCTCAAGACGTGTACACAGAAGCAAACAAAGAAGTAAAAAGAAGTATCAAAAGAAACAAGAGGAAGTATATTGGCAAGAGAGGCAGAAGATGCTGTAGCCAAATGAAATATGAGAGAACTGTATAGCAGCACAAAGAAGCTAACAGGGAAAAATAAACAAACAAGTTGCCTCATAAAAGACAAGAATGGAAAACTGCTCAGCAATATACAAGAGCAAATGAAGAGATGGACAGTATATTTTGAAGACCTTCTCAATAGACCAGCTCCAAGAAACCCCCCAGACATCCAGCCAGCAGAAGAAGGGCTACAAATTAACGGTGAAAGACCAACGAAGGAAGAAATAAAGAAAGTCATAAAGCTTCTAAGAGATGGAACAGCGTCTGGACCTGATGGCATTCCAGCAGAGGCCATCGAAGCAGATATCGACACGGCTACAGAGATGCTATATAAATTACTTGGTAAAGTCTGGGAAAAGGAAGAGATACCAGCAGAATGGAAGGAAGGATATCTGGTTAAGTTGCCTAAGAAGGGAAATTTACAAGAGTGCGAACATTATAGAGGAATAATGTTACTATCAGTGCCAAGAAAAGTATTAAACAGGATTATCCTTGTGAAATTAAAATAGTCCATAGACAAGAAACTGAGAGATGAACAAGCAGGTTTTCTACAAAACAGATCATGTACAGACCAGATAGCCACTTTTCGAATAATAGTTGAACAAAGTCTTGAATGGAATTCACCACTATACATCGGATTTGTGGACTACGAAAAGGCATTTGACAGCGTAGACAGAGAATCACTTTGGAAATTGATGGGGCATTATGGAGTTCCTCTGAAGATCATTAATTTAATAAAGAAAACATATGAAGACATGACATGCAGAGTTCTTCACGAAGGACAGCTTACAGAACCGTTTGGGATAAGAACAGGAGTGTGACAGGGATGCCTCTTGTCTCCATTTCTTTTTTTTACTAGCAATAGACTGAGTTATGAGATCATCGAGAAAACAACACAGCAATGTAATCCAGTGGACTCTGACTAAGCAGTATAAGAACGATTACAAGAAACATTATTAATAATCCTCTTCCTACACCAACTGGAATAAACTGTCACTTGTTGAATGTTGAAATACATAATCCAAAAACTTACAAAGATACTCTGAAGACATCTGAACAACTTTCATTTTTTAAAATATACATTAGACCTTTATGGACGACACATGCTCCAACATAATTTTTCATCTTGAAATCGAATACCGATTACTTCATTTCTTCCTCCTATTAATAATAATACGTTCGTGCTTTCCTAGCACATTTATAATCTTGTCCGTTTTCTTTATTCTTTATCAGTCATTCTTGACATACTATAATTGTCAACAATGTTCATATTAATGTAGTTTCGTGCAAACTTTCTTTTAGTGGGCAAATAAATGTATTCTTGAAATGTTTATAGCTCTACATGCAGGTTTTAGTAACCTTGACATGTGTCTCAATACATACTTCGGGCAATCGCGCCTAGTCTTTACCGTGGATTATACATCTGTGTATTTTCAGACCCAATTGATGTGACCTCTCATCGAGTGTTTTCAATTTGTCCTGCATCTGATTAAGGTTATGGGACAGAAGAGCCAAGTCATCAGCAAAATCCAGATCATCCAACTGCTTTTGAGAATAAATGCAACACCTACACAGTTGTGTATTAAATTTACGTGTATATAATGTGTAACAGAATCATTCTTTTGCAGCGCCCACACTCCCCCCAACAACTAATAGGAAATTTCTTTTGGTTGCAGGTAGAAAACAGTTTGAAGATATATATATATATATATATATATATATATATATATATATATATATATATATATATATATATATTGTCGTAGATTTTAGGATAGGAGAATTAAGACTTGGGTTGGTCCCTTCTGAATAGCTTAGAATGAGTGATAGATACAGTGAGAGCTGGAGAAAAGCAATAGAATTTCCACACGTGAGATGATAGAATGTGATATAGAGGCTGTCTTTGAGAATCGAGATAATCTTCTCTCTCTCACCAATCTTCTACGACCGCTTTTAAAGTGTCAGACAGTCTAAACCACAGATATATATTACATAAATCTCTATCTACTCACGGGCACGCACATACACGTGACGACAGTTAAACACACAGAAGTGGGAAATCTATAACAATGATATATATATATATATATATATATATATATATATATATATATATATATATATATATATATATATATATATATATATATATATATATATATTTAGAACGAGCTGACCAACACGATTATTAAGTTCAAGAGAGATTTTAATTATCAGTTAAAAATCTTCTCACAACACCAAAGAAATACATCAGGAAAAAAAAACATATACAAATAGTCATAAATTGAAGAAAATGCTACAAGTCTGATAGCCCGTTAGAATCTTTATCTAGGTTTAGCCCACAGCCCCGTTAAGAGAACAGATGATGGCCCAAAGAGTTATAGATACATAGGGTTGAGTCTAAGAGGTTTCTTTCTTTCTCGTAAATGTATGAACAGAGGTGGATAATCTGACTTAGCCTAAGAAAAAAAAACTCTAGCATTTGTAACAAATTCTGCAGATTAAAAAAAATTTAAGATAGCAAATGGGTGACAATAATACCCCGGTAAAATAACACTCTGACCTGTGTACTCTCATTCATTCAGCCATGGCCTTGCTCACACATATATACTCACAACTTTGCTCGCTGCCTCTGGGAACATAATAATTCTAGGACCTTCGCACAGACCCGAAAAATGCAGTCATCGACCAAGAAACCCCCAGTTCCAAAAGACGTACTGAACTCTCTGTCTCAGGGAAACGATTCCTTGGGTGTTCTAATTTTTTTTCGAATATCTGATTAAGTCACATAAAATTTGTCCAGGCACGAAAGTTAGCAGAGCACAATGTCATTAGCTTTGGATTCTAGGATTTAAGGAATGTCAGATCGGTGTCTTCTTTCAGGCAGGTACTATATTTGGTCACCACAATACTAGTCACAATCTCTGTCGGAATGTTAATGTTATTCTTGTAATATTCTCTCGCCGCCAGGCAGCATGTACATTTAAATTTGTGAAGCAATATAAACTGGCTCAAAAGCCCAATATGTATTTCTAGTCTTTAGAAACCGTTAGTGGGATTGCTATTACTGTCTCTCTCTGATGGCATATGCACTGTCAGACCCGTGTTACTTGAAACAAACAAAAAAACCCACGTGGTTAAAGATAGGAAATGTCTATGCTTCTCACAAATATGTCTCTCAGGCTACTAAACGCTGGCAAGTTGGGTACCACCGTTTCACTATATAAAATGGAAAGAACACATATCAAATAATTTACATATATGTACTCATTATAACTTACATTTTAAATAGCAAGCCGACCGCTTGACTTATAATTACAACTTCCCGTAAAGTAAGTTATATAAAAATCAATCATCAGGAATTAGGAATATCTTCGTATTCCGTCAATATTCACTGATGTCGCATCTAGCATTTATAAGTTAGTTATTAAAACAGTTTCGACTGAGTATTTAACAGTTAAAGTAAACTCATTTCAGCTACTTGTTTAGTAAGCTAAAAATATAATTTATTTTGTATTTCCACTGCAACTCGTCGATTAAAGAAATAACAAACTATCAAAATATTCACTCTGCACACAGAACTAGTTTAAAATGAAATCGGCGATTTTAACACTAAATCACTTCACAAAATACTAGAGATCTATTATATATAATATTCAATTCAAACACAGAAGACTAAGAACTAAACCATTTCGACCAAACTAAAGGCCATCTCTATTTACAGAGATTATTTAGAAATCGAACGAAGGTTGTTCTAGTCTAACTGCAAAGTTACTGAGTGAAATGAAATAGTTTCAAATGTGGGTTAATATTTTAAACCAGACAAAGGATGAACTATCTCCCCCGTCCCGATCTCTCCCCCTTCTCATAACAGCTACGTTTAACTTAGAGGCGTGTCGTAACTGCCACCAGGGCGATTACGCACCTTTGGTAACAAACTGACCGGGAAAAGCGCGTGTCAGTTGCAAATCTCAGACAACCGTCTGAAACTGCGACTATAAGGTGTAAATATTCGCTCCTACTTAAGCGTTCGGCCGATGCAACTGTTTGTTGACCGGTGAAAATGCAGACGGATGTCGGCTCTCTCCTAGCATTCTCACGCGTTTACGTCGAGAATCTAACTCAGGAGTGTCGTGTCATCTGAAGGTGCAGACCCAAGTCGGCTCGATGTCTGAGATGGACTGCAACTAAATCGCACTTCACGTCTGACTGACATCTATGTAATAAAATTACGCATCCCAGTATGAGAAAAAAAAACCCGGTAAAGTTTGAGAATACTGAAGAAAATATTTTTCGCAAACGAGTGATGCGAAAAATACAGGAAAAACAAGTAAGGAAAGATAATAAGATAAAGGATGCGGGTGAGAGAATAGGAAGAAGATGTAGGCAATTTAATGATATAAAGACCTACGTGACAGGACGCCCCCCTTTAAGATATGGAAGCACTCCATGTCTACGTTATGGAATTAAATTTCCTATAGCCGTAGCTTCAGAGGGTCTGTCTTCTTCCCTCTCATCTTCCCCCTCCATCTCTCTCCAATATCTACTCATGAAGTCTGCCCCGACGTTTCCTTCCTCTGGAATGTCTCCCATGCGCGCTTGAAAGAGCGTCGCCGCTTCTGACATTTTTCAAAGATTTCCTGTGTGTGCAGTGGAGTTTCCCTGCCACTATCGTCATCTTCGTCAGTTTTGGCGATCGTCAGGAGATGGTCGGAGGTTGGCACTGGTTTTTAAAGTATCTCTTTAAGAGATTTAAATAGAAAACCTTCTCCTTTCCTTGAATAGAGATCTAGTAGTTAGCCTTAGAAATCTTTTTCAGGACGGTAAACAGCCCTTGCCATTCGATCTTCAGTTGGTTGTTTCCGGTAGGGAGTAACACCAAAACTTTCTCTCCTGCTTCCAGTTCTCTTTCTTTCGCGACTTTCCTGTATCGGTTAACGTGCTTGGTGCGTGCTCGCTTAAAGTTAGTCGTTGCTAGGTCCCACCCTAGTTTCAACCTTTCCTTTAAAACCGACACATATTTACTTGCTGAGACAACTGTCTCATCCGCCTTCTCGTCTGTCAGAGACTGAAGTAAGGCTTCAAGCGGGCCCTTAATGGGTCTGCCGAATAAGAGTGTAGCTGGCGGAAATCCTGTGGAAGTATGAGGAGATTCTCTGTAGCCAAATAAAGCTCCAGGAATACAAAGATCCCAATCTTCAGGTTTCACTTGTGCCAGTTTACTTAGCATCATGTTGAGGTTTCCATTAGCACGTTCCACGAGCCCATTTCCGGCCGGAGTATATGGCTTAGTGTGGATGTGTTGGGTCCTCAAGATCTTAACGATCTCATCCATCAACAGGTTTCGGTATGGAGATCCGTTATCCGTCAACACTTGCTGAGGGAATCCCAACCGAGTGAAAATCTGCACGAGGGCTTCTGCGACATGCTTGGCATCTGCGCATGTTAGCGGGATAGCTTCTGCCCATAAAGTGCATGTATCGACTAAGGTCAGGATGAACCTGTTCCTTCTTTTAGTCCTTTCGAAAGGCCCTAAAATGTCGATCACAACCCGTTCGAATGGTGTTCCCACTATTGGCATTTCACCCATGTGGACTGGGGGTGTCCGTTGCTTGGGTGGTACACGTTGGCACTGGGCACAGGATTTGACATACCTGATAATATCAGTGTTTACTCCTGGCCACCAATAATGAGTGGTTATACGTTGGTTTGTGGCGTTCTGTCCCATATGTCCGCTGAAGGGAAGAGAGTGCCCCATTTCTAGGATTTGGCTTCTGTACTGTTTCGGTACTAGGAGCTGGTTGTAACCTTGGTCAGGCTTGCCCGTTCTGCGATAAAGTACGCCATCCTTAGAAAAAATGTCCCCGTGCTGTTTGGGTTCCTTAGCCATGGGCAGTTTCCTAAAGCAGGGTGCCAAAGTAGGGTCCTTGTATTGCGCTTCTTTAAGTTCCATGGGTAACAAATTAGGCGCAGGCTCCCGTTCCTTCTTGGTTTGCCCTCTTGTAGTTACTGCTGCCACAATCGGCTCTTCCGGTTTCCCAATACACACGTATCTCCCGCCAAGTATGACTGGGTAGATGGGATCATCCATAACAGCCGCTTTGATCACACCTCTGACAAAGTCAGAGTGTATCTCCACCAATGCGATGGGAAGCGCTGTAGGTGCATCACTCTTACGAACTCCACAAAGTTGGACGGTCTCTGCTGTCTCTTGACCGGGTTTGACCAGGTTTCTGGCAACAATGCAATCATAAGAAAGCCCCGTGTCAAATAAGCAAGAAGTTTGAGAACCGTTCAAAGTAACAGTACCTCGCGTTGAGGGTCTATCCCCAGCAGGTTGGGAATCACTGTCAATAATTCCGCCTTGCGAGACTGTTAATAAGCATCCGATGCGTTTAGGCTCGGTGTGCTCGGTCTGATCATATGTCCCGTGCTCAGGGGTTCTCCCTTTGCCACCTTGTCCTTTCTGGCTGCGCTGCCATGTAGGGCGGTCGGGTTGATCAGACTGTTTGGGGTGGTTGGGGTACTTGTTCTTGTAGAACTTGGATTTTTCCGGAGGGGGGTTTTGAGGTCCAGTTTCTCTGTGGTTATTCTGATTAGAAGCCTGAGAAGATTGCTCTAGGTTATTTTTTCGAAAATGCTCCTCTTTCGGTTTCCGTTTTGTGGCCGGTAGTTCAGCCAGCGCATTATGATAACGCTCAGACTTCTCTAAGATGTCTTCAAGTTTTTCTGCCCCCTGCTCAGCTAGAAATCTCCGGGTATCAGCAGACAATGTGTTCTTTATTTGTTCTGTTAAAACAAATTCCTCAAGACCTTCGTAGGTAGAGGGGAGCTGCGAGAGCTCTAGGCACTTTGTCAGATATCCCTTTAGACGGGAAGAGAACTGGTGAAAAGATTCAGAATTCTCCTTTCTGCTGTTGCGAAACAGTTGCAAAAATTTGCGAGCGTTCATTTCAAAGCGCTCCAGTAACGCTTTCTTCAACAGATCATAGTTGTCTTGTTGGCTGCTTTCCAGTTTCGCGTAAACATCATAAGCAGAACTTTTCAAAGCCTGGGAAAGCTTCATATTCCAACGCGACCTCTCTAAACCGTACAGAGTTGCAATTTTCTCACATTTTTCCAGATACGTGTCAATCTTCTTATTAGGACAAGGGAAAGATTCTAGCGGAAAAGACATAGCAGTGAGATGAGTAGATTGAGGATTAGTTTGATCAGTTAAGGAAGAATGAGGAGAAGACACTCCATTGCTGGAGGTAGAGGCAGCCCCACGACTTTGGACTTCTAGAGCCTTAAGAGCCAACTCATGCTGTCTCTCCTTCTCTCTTTCCTCATGCTGTCTCTCCTTCTCTCTTTCCTCATGCTGCCTCTCCTTCTCTCTTTCCTCATGCTGTCTCTCCTTCTCTTTCTCTCTTTCCTTATGCTGCATCCTGCGAATTTCCATTTCCTCATCCATCTTCTTCTGATGTAAAAGACGTTCCTCCGCTTCTTTCCTCTCCGTTGCTTCTTTTTCCTCTTTAGCTTCAGCTGCTTTCCTCTCCGCATCATATCTCTCAAGTTCGTCCCTGACAAAAGCTTTCGCTTCCTCTCCTTCCAGTCCCTCCTCTCTTGCTTCGTCCCTGAGGAGTTGTCTAAGCTTTGCCCTCTCGGCCATATTAGGTCAGTGACTGAGACTAGTGGAGAAAGAAAATAGGAAAAAGGATACACTGGTTCCTACCACTTACGAGAAAAAAATGTACTAAAAATTCAAAAGATGATATCCTTAACCCTGGGATACCTCCTCCAAAAATACAATCTAACTATCGCTGCTATTAATCGGCAAAAAAGCACATAATGCAAACACGACTACGCCAACTAAATGGTAGTTAAGATTACTCACTGAAAAATAAGTTGCTACAGTGGAAGCAATTATAATTATTGCAAAAATTATTTTAGGAAGAAAAAAAAAATCCCCTTAATTTTTAATCCACTATCAAGTTCACCCCCTGAAGACAGTTAGGGTAAGGGAGGCAATTAATCTGGACAAATAGTCCGAAACGCACTCCTTAACTTTAGTTCAAACACCTTCCTGCTTCAGAACCCTTGTGAATGTTATACACTAACAAAACTTTAACAGCGTTTAGTATTACAAAATCATTAATTAACATGTATTCCGACAAAATCAACCTGTAAAATAAATGTATAATGCTTCTTAATGCTGTGGAAAAAAAAACTTATCAGTTTGTGTGGTCAGCACGCCCGTAAACAGATCGTTAGTCTAGGGGATAAATTATTTAAAGATATAACAACTCACAAGACATCACTCTCTTACTCTATGTCAGAATAAAGAATCTTAAGTTCAAAATCCAGATAGACGAGTCCACATTTGTCGTACTCGTCTTCCTATTCTAAGTTCAAAAATCCGTCGGGCGAGACCACATTTGTTGTATCGTCTTAGGATTTTGGGTTCAATTCCCGGTAACGAGCGACCATTTGTCGTAGATTTTAGGATAGGAAAATTAAGACTTGGGTTGGTCCCTTCTGAATAGCTTAGAATGAGTGATAGATACAGTGAGAGCTGGAGAAAAGCAATAGAATTTCCACACGTGAGATGATAGAATGTGATATAGAGGCTGTCTTTGAGAATCGAGATAATCTTCTCTCTCTCTCACCTATCTTCTACGACCGCTTTTAAAGTGTCAGACAGTCTAAACCACAGATATATATTACATAAATCTCTGTCTACTCACGGGCACGCACATACACGTGACGACAGTTAAACACACAGACGTGGGAAATCTATAACAATGATATATATATATATATATATATATATATATATATATATATATATATATATATATATATATATATATATATATATTTACAACGAGCTGACCAACACGATTATTAGTTCAAGAGAGATTTTAATTATCAGTTAAAAATCTTCTCACAACACCAAAGAAATACATCAGGAAAAAAAAACATATACAAATAGTCATAAATTGAAGAAAATGCTACAAGTCTGATAGCCCGTTAGAATCTTACTCTAGGTTTAGCCCACAGCCCCGTTAAGAGAACAGATGATGGCCCAAAGAGTTATAGATACATAGGGTTGAGTCTAAGATGTTTCTTTCTTTCTCGTAAATGTATGAACAGAGGTGGATAATCTGACTTAGTCTAAGAAAAAAAAACTCTAGCATTTGTAACAAATTCTGCAGATAAAAAAAAATTTAAGATAGCAAATGGGTGACAATAATACCCCGGTAAAATAACACTCTGACCTGTGTACTCTCATTCATTCAGCCATGGCCTTGCTCACACATATATACTCACAACTTTGCTCGCTGCCTCTGGGAACATAATAATTCTAGGACCTTCGCACAGACCCGAAAAATGCAGTCATCGACCAAGAAACCCCCAGTTCCAAAAGACGTACTGAACTCTCTGTCTCAGGGAAACGATTCCTTGGGTGTTCTAATTTTTTTTCGAATATCTGATTAAGTCACATAAAATTTGTCCAGGCACGAAAGTTAGCAGAGCACAATGTCATTAGCTTTGGATTCTAGGATTTAAGGAATGTCAGATCGGTGTCTTCTTTCAGGCAGGTACTATATTTGGTCACCACAATACTAGTCACAATCTCTGTCGGAATGTTAATGTTATTCTTGTAATATTCTCTCGCCGCCAGGCAGCATGTACATTTAAATTTGTGAAGCAATATGAACTGGCTCAAAAGTCCAATATATATTTCTAGTCTTTAGAAACCGTTAGTGGGATTGCTATTACTGTCTCTCTCTGATGGCATATGCACTGTCAGACCCGTGTTACTTGAAACAAACAAAAAAACCCACGTGGTTAAAGATAGGAAATGTCTATGCTTCTCACAAATATGTCTCTCAGGCTACTAAACGCTGGCAAGTTGGGTACCACCGTTTCACTATATAAAATGGAAAGAACACATATCAAATAATTTACATATATGTACTCATTATAACTTACATTTTAAATAGCAAGCCGACCGCTTGACTTATAATTACAACTTCCCGTAAAGTAAGTTATATAAAAATCAATCATCAGGAATTAGGAATATCTTCGTATTCCGTCAATATTCACTGATGTCGCATCTAGCATTTATAAGTTAGTTATTAAAACAGTTTCGACTGAGTATTTAACAGTTAAAGTAAACTCATTTCAGCTACTTGTTTAGTAAGCTGAAAATATAATTTATTTTGTATTTCTACTGCAACTTGTCGATTAAAGAAATTTCAAGCTATCAAAATATTCACTCTGCACACAGAACTAGTTTAAAATGAAATCGGCGATTTTAACACTAAATCACTTCACAAAATACTAGAGATCTATTATACATAATATTCACCTCAAACACAGAAGACTAAGAACTAAACCATTTCGACCAAACTAAAGGCCATCTCTATTTACAGAGATTATTTAGAAATCGAACGAAGGTTGTTCTAGTTTAAATGCAAAGTTACTGAGTAAAATGAAATAGTTTCAAATGTGGGTTAATATTTTAAACCAGACAAAGGATGAACTATCTCCCCCGTCCCGATCTCTCTCCCTTCTCATAACAGCTACGTTTAACTTAGAGGCGTGTCGTAACTGCCACCAGGGCGATTACGCACCTTCGGTAACAAACTGACCGGGAAAAGCGCGTGTCAGTTGCAAATCTCAGACAACCGTCTGAAACTGCGACTATAAGGTGTAAATATTCGCTCCTACTTAAGCGTTCGGCCGATGCAACTGTTTGTTGACCAGTGAAAATGCAGACGGATGTCGGCTCTCTCCTAGCATTCTCACGCGTTTACGTCGAGAATCTAACTCAGGAATGTCGTGTCATCTGAAGGTGCAGACCCAAGTCGGCTCGATGTCTGAGATGGACTGTAACTAAATCGCACTTCACGTCTGAATGACATCTATGTAATAAAATTATGCATCCCAGTATGAGAAAAGAAAACCCGGTAAAGTTTGAGAATACTGAAGAAAATATTTTTCGTAAACGAGTGATGCGAAAAATACAGGAAAAACAAGTAAGGAAAGATAATAAAATAAAGGATGCGGGTGAGAGAATAGGAAGAAGATGTAGGCAATTTAATGATATAAAGACCTACGTGACATATATATATATATATATATATATATATATATATATATATATATATATATATATATATATATATATATATATATATATATATATATATATATATATATATATATATATATATATATATATTTATTTATATTTTTTTTTATTTATTTATTTATTTATTTATTTATTTATTTATATACTGTTCAAAAAAGAAACGCAACTTTTTTGGTGTACCTTTTATAAAAGATATTCGCTGATTGGACATCAGTCAACCTATCGACTGTGTCCACCTAGTCATTAACTTCTCGTGGTTACCTGAATTGTACTCACCTCATGATTCGTGAGGTCATGAAAGAGGTCAAGGTCAAAACAACATGTTTGACAATAACTCGTAACAGGTTCATGTGAATCCCGTGAAACTTACTGAACACAAAACTCTCTGACCATATTATTGAAAGCCTATAAAAGATTGACGTTCCTCGAATAAATTCAGTTGAAAAGTCAATGCGCAAGTATGGCTCATCTCACTACAGAACAACGACTCATCATCATTGGTCGTTTACAGACTGGACAGTCACAAAGTGTAGTGGCCAGACAATTTAATGTGGTTAAAAGCACCATTAGTCGCCTTTGGAGGCGATTTCAAGAAACTGGCTCAGTGGCAGACCGGCCGCGCATTGGAAGACCCAGAGTCACAACTCCTGCCGAAGACCGCTTCATTCGGCTCCGTCACCTCAGGAATCGACTTACATCTGCGTCCTCCACAGTCCAGTCAATGTCAGCAGCTCGTCGAATTTCAGATCAAACGGTCAGGAACCGGCTGCACGACTCTGGTCTTTGGGCTAGAAGACCCTACAGAGGTCCTGTTCTTACGGACCGGCATCGCCAGAATCGACTGCAGTGGGCAAACCAGCATCGTCAATGGACCGTTGGGAATGACTGGAGTGTTTGGTTTAGTGATGAATCATTTTTTGTGCTCCAGCGACACGATAGACGGAGAAGAGTTTACCACAGAGTCCATGAGCGCTACGCCAAGAACAGCGTTGATGAGGCTCCTCCACATGGTGGTGGAGGTGTACTGATGTGGGGGGCGATCAACTTCATGAGAAGAAGTGACCTGGTGCAAATTGAAGGACGCCTGAATGCCCAACGATACGTCGCTGAAATTCTTCGTCCTCGCGTCCTTCCACTTCTGGCTGCACGAGGTTCGATTTTTCAGCAGGATAACGCTCGACCTCATGTGGCACAACTCACCACCAAGTTCCTTGCTGACAACAACGTCCAGACCATTCCGTGGCCAGCCATGGCATCAGACATGAACCCCATAGAACACTTCTGATATGAACTCGACAGACGTCTCCGCTAGGGAGACGTGGCTGCAGCGCAGAAATGTTGAAATGCGCTGAAGGCATTATTCTTACTGATAGGCGAATCACTACTCAACAATTGGCCTTACAGCTGTCAGTCAGCATTGGTAGTGAAAATGCAGTTATAAAAAACTCTCGGATTTTCTAAGGTTTGCGCAAGATGGGGTCCTCGAAGTCTCAAAAATGACCACCGATTGCAAATGAAAGCAATTTCTTCTGAATTGTTGGAGCATTTCAATGCTGGTGGAGATACATTTTTGGCTAAGATCGTTACAGGTGACGAAACCTGGGCACATCATTTTGAACCTGAGACGAAAAGACAGTCAGTGGAGTGGCATCAACCACAATCACCACGAAGAAAGAAAGTCATGACAATTCCTTCAGCTGGAAAGGTCATGATCACTGTCTTTTGGGACATTGAAGGTGTGATTCTTGTGGACGTTATGCCAAGAGGAGAGACAATCAATTCGCAAGCTTACATTAAGACATTGAAAAAACTCAATCAACGTTTTCGCAGAGTTTGGCCGCACAAGAATCGAGCAGACACGCTTCTCCTTCACGACAATGCGCGACCTCACACAAGTCTGGCAACCCGGGAAGCAATCACCAAATTGGGTTGGACTGTACTACCCCATCCACCCTATAGTCCCGATTTGGCACCCTCTGATTTTCATCTATTTGGTCCACTTAAAGATGAACCCCGTGGGACAAGGTTTGAAGATGATGAAGGAGTGATTCATGCAACGAAGAAATGGCTACATGATCAAGACAAACTCTGGTACGGGCTAGGAATATATGCACTTGTTTCGCGCTGGCATAAAGCCGTACATGTTGATGGGGATTATGTTGAATAATACCGATGTTTACATGACATATCCATGAATATTGTGTATAAATTTCATGCTTTTTTAATAAACAGCTCCTGAGAAAAACGATGTGGTGCATTACTTTCTGAATGCCCCTCGTATATATTGCTCTTTTCATTGTACCTGATTAGTTACCATTAGAAATAAGTAACTATTTTTCAGATTTTATGATGGCACAGTGCGAACAGACACATTATGACAGGCAAGACCGTCAGACATTGGACTTGGTAAAAGCGATTAGTGACTGTTAAAGAGTATTGATATGATATTGCACCCTGTTGTATTATAAGTGAAGGTGATATAATTTAATACATCACTAAGTGATGATGACGTAATCCGTTCTACATGTAATTTATGCTAACGGTCGTTCTTGGCCTTTCGTGAGAAGATTCCGTCAGAGTAAGACGTTGATATTACAGTACTCCCTATATATTTGAAGATTGAATCAGTTATAACGTGGCTTTTAAGGAGATACGAAGGTCGCCACTTAATTCAGAATATGCCGGACTCATGTTTCAAGTTCCGTGCGATACAAGGAAGAATTTCCAACAGGAGTAACTTTATTTATCTTCAGTTTACTGGTCCACATTACTTAGGTGTTAATCTACAATAGGAGCCGCTAGTACAGAGGCCAGATTTGAATGGATGAGACAAAGACTCTATGAGGATTATTTGCATGTATGTATTTTCATAATACTTTTGAATGAACTTGTTATTTGTTCCAATAAAAATGTCTTTGATTGTGGACCCATCCAACAAGGCATTCGGAGATTATTATATTATTTGAACGTTCCATTGAACCCATGTCATTCATCAAGCGTTATCTGCATGATCAACTTTAGAATAACCTTGTATGTCATTCAAGTATCGACACCCACAACTATCAACTAAACTCCCAGCTGTAACAAGAGAACTTGGTAGGCCAGTACCGAAGAAATTTCGATTTCGTGAACGTTCATTCTTCATCAAATGAAAAACATTACTGAGGAAAATTTTCAAGAACTTCGGATGAACTTGTCACCGTTAGACTCATTTACATAATTTGAACTGTATTGCGCATGTCTACCGGCGTCAAATATTTCACCGTCAGATGTTCAAAATGCTCGAAGTGTTCACTTGCAATCAAGTCTGCTATCAAAGTACTCAAATTTAGTATCCTGTTCGACTGATGTTCATGGCCTTTGTTTTCCACACGATCAAACTCTACACGGCTTGGTGGACCACGCTTTTAAGGCTGCTCAGAATCCAGCGTATACTAGAATTTGGAAGGAGTTTCAGCAAAAGAAGATAAGTCGATCTATAAATGATGTCTTTTTGGTCAGGGTACTAAATGGCTAGACCCTTACGTATTTTATGCTTCTATGGTTCTATATGTATTCATGTTGTATAGTTTTATTTGTGGGCGGTTGGTAGGGAACTTTGAATTTTCTCAATACCTCGTCTGTATGGTCGGGAAAATTCATAGTCGTTTTGTAGGTAAATTTTGTTAATGTCATGCAGTAGTGTTATTCGGCTTTGAGTCTAAAAACTCATCGATGTCTGACTACTGTCTGATTTTATCAATAGTTTATGTTTAGTGGTGGTGTTCTGTCTATTCGTCGGTAAATACATTGTTGTCTAGTTCTATTTTTCTTAGTTGGTAATAATTTGTTCGTGAATGTCGCGAGAGGTTTGAGATGTTATTAAGAATAAGATATCCTGGACATAAAGATGTATCAGATGATACCAGGATAGTGCCAGATAAGAGTCTGGTCTTATCAGTAATACCCCCTTCTCTGAAGAGAGTAAGGGTGAACAGACACAAAGGTAGGGTCAAGCTATGTAAGTTCCCAGAGAAGATGTTGATATAGTACTCTGAGTCCCTAACTGCTACCTCTCCTGATCCGCCTCTGTGATTATATGTTTCTGACTCTGCTAGGGATAATTTATATATAGTATATTTATATTTATATTCACCAACAAGAACTAAAATTCAACTTAAAGAACTTAAAAAAAGTCTTCTGTTGAATATTTACATTTTAATTAACAAATGTTTTTCTCTGAAAATGTTGAACTCAAATATTTTACAATATGAAATAAATAATAATAATAAAATAAATGTTTTCGTTTCTTGGTTCACAATGTCTATCATCTTGTAAACAATTTCTCTGGCTTGATTATTCACTGGTAGAATTGTTTATTATTATTATTTAAAGTTGTAAAAATACTATATTATTTTAGTCATCCTGAACTGTAAAATATGTTTCTTTATGTGAGCTGGACAAGCTTGACAGTTGCAGTACGCAACTTATCTGCATCACGGCAGCTTACTCCTTTATATGCTGGAAACAATATTTCAGATGAACTTGTTCCAGTAAGTATTTACGTGATGACGGGCCTGTTATCACCAACTGGCACTGCATACGATGAAACTTTAGTAAGAGTAGCCTCTTCTGCTTTTTGAAGCTTGTGTTTAATGGATTAAACCTGCAATGAATTCAAACGCAAACCCCGGTATTCTCTATCCATACCCCTCTTATGACACAGATGGGGACGATAGACAGTTTCACACAAGTGTGCAGCAGAAGCACAAGGTATAGTGTAGTCAACAACAATCATTTTAATATAAAGTGATCACAATTTAATTCTACCTTTTAATTTGTAAGTATTGTCCTATGATTTGACTCCATATAATAATTTGGTTGTTAGTAAAACTATTTAACATTATGTCATACGATACTGTGACTCAATCCCTTTCATCCTTCTTTATGTTCCTGTAAGGTGTCTCATTCCATTCAAGAAATACTTCTTTAAATATACTGTTCAAAAAAAAAAGAAACGCATAGCTATCCGAGGGCGCGTTTTTATGAGTTTGTAAGTAAAATTTGGTGCTAGGGTATATAAAAACAAGCCTCAAATGTTCTTTACAGTGTCAAATGCACGTGTTGACTTGAATTGCGTTCGTTTTTGTAATCGTTACAACGCAGTGCTCAATAGTGTATATGACGCAATTTTTGACCACAGCTCATGTTGCGCGCACGTGAAAGCAACACAATTAGCGGTGAACACTATTCACTGACTACGCAACTGAAACCCTATAAAAGGATAACGCTACACACACAAAATTCAGTTCCTTTTCAAGCAGACATTTATGGCGTCTCTATCGATAAATTTAAGGAACATTGCTATTGGCCAACTGCAAGCAGGCGAAAGTCAAAGTCAGGTTGCCAGGCATCTAAACGTGCATCAGAGTACCATCAGTCGACTTTGGCACCGGTTCCAAGCCACTGGCTCAGTTGAAGACCGGCATCGCCGTGGACGACCCAGAGTTACAACAGCAGCGGAGGATCGCTTTATTAGGCTTCGTCACTTCAGAGACAGGTTTACAACAGCTTCCTCAACTGCCCAGTCATTGCCTGCAGGACGTCATGTGTCTGATCAAACTGTCCGGAATAGACTGCATGACGCTGGACTTTGGGCACAACGACCTCACCGAGTACCTGTCCTTACGCGCCGCCATCGTCAAAATCGACTTCTTTGGGGCAACCAGCATCGTCCCTGGGCAGCTGACAATCAATGGAGACGTGTCTGGTTTAGTAACAAATCTTTCTTTTTGTTGCAGCGTCATGATAAACGGCGTAGGGTCTACCATAGGCGAAATGAACGTTTTGCCCAAAATTGCGTTGATGAAGCTCCGCCGGACGGTGGTGGAGGTGCAATGGTGTGGGGAATGATCAGTTACAACGGAAGGAGTCAATTGGTGCACATTGAAGGAGGCTTGAATGCGCAACGATACGTCAATGAAATTCTTCGACCCCATGTCCTTCCACTTTTGGCTGCCCAAAGGTCTGTGTTTCAACAGGACAACGCCAGACCCCATTGTGCACGGTTGACCACGCAGTTCCTGACTGCCAACAACATTCTCACCCTTCCCTGGCCATCCCTGTCTCCAGACATGAGTCCGATTGAGCACCTGTGGGATGAGCTGTATAGCCGTGTTTGTTGACGAGACGTTGCTCCAGTCAATCGTTGTGATCTGTTCCAGGCACTCCAGGAAGAGTAAGCAGCCATCCCACAGGCCAAATCAGACGTCTGATCGCATCCATGCCCAGGAGATGCCAGTCGCTGATCGATGAAAGAGGAGGCCATACACCATACTAACGGAAAAGCCCGTACGCCAAAAAACTCTCGTGACCTAGATGCAAAACAACTAT
This sequence comes from Oreohelix idahoensis, assembly GCA_024509875.1. Lineage (NCBI taxonomy): Eukaryota > Metazoa > Mollusca > Gastropoda > Stylommatophora > Oreohelicidae > Oreohelix > Oreohelix idahoensis. The sequence goes on from JAMPIV010017564.1 coordinate 89,078, forward strand.
CAATTGATTGGGTGACCCCTAAGGTATTCTTGTGTACAATTTGAACAATTAACTCATTAAAATAAAAAAGTTATTGAATGTCAAAATTATGGCTATGTGTGTGACTTCAGCATCTATGCGTTTCTTTTTTTGAACAGTTTACATTTCCCAACTTACAGACACAATTAGCCATCTCTCTCAATATATTTAAATATTTCCGAAGGTGGGCTTTGCCTCTAGAAGTACACATGAGCCTGTACGTTTCATCAGAATACACAGTCAATTCCTACACATCTTATACATATCGTATCGCACAGTGGATTAATTATGATAATTACACACAATTATATACATTTATATATATGAATAAATTCGGTATTACCCTCAGGTACACACACACACACACATACTGGCCCTCAATGGTTGAATAAGGTCTGCTACAGTTGCAGAAAGGCAAACGCTGACATTAATCTATGCACTGCTTTCCCTGCTTTCTGTATTTTTCAAATCGTGGCTGACCGAAGTTTGTTAGGCGATTCTATTTATAGTCTAGCCTCGTCCGTATGAGACGGAAATCCCAAAAGATGTAATCAAAATCAGAAAATGTGGGACTATTCTGCCTATCGTACAATGTAAGAAAAATGCTTTTTAAACTATCTCCGTTATTCCTGATGCGATTTAAGTCAAGTAAAGTTTACCTTATACGCAGAATTAAGCTTTACATATATATATATATATATATATATATATATATATGTATATGTATATATATATATATATATATATATATATATATACTTACTTAGTCGTTCCCCTTCTACCGTGAGGTGTAGAGGTTTGGAAGAGAGAGCGCGAGACCATTCTATCAGCTGTCTTCTTCCTGGCCTGGTTCCATTCTAGTCCTCGGTCCTTCAAAGATTGTCTAATGTTGTCCTCCCAGCGGACTCTGGGTCGTCCTGGAGGTCTGGATCCCTGGCTCTTTGTTTCCCATGCTTGTCGTGGTAGCCGATCTTCTCCCATTCTGCAGACATGGCCAAACCATCTTAGTTGGGACTGTTCTATTTGGGTCTGCAGCGGATGGGATTTTAGGCCTTGACGGATCGTCTGGTTGCGGACCATGTCTCTTCTTGTTACTTCAACCACTTTCCTCAGATACCTCATTTCTGAGGTTTGGATCTGGCTTTTGTGGGTTGTAGTCATTGCCCACGACTCGCATCCATATGTCAAGACTGGGACATAGGTGGAGCGGTATACAGCCATCTTCGTTTTCTTACCAACCTCTTTCTTGCTGAGGAATCCACGATTTATGGCCTGAAAAAGTCTCCCAGCCGCTGCTTTTCGAGTGGCCAACTCTTCTTTGATGCCTCCCTTTCGGTCTATAATAGCTCCGAGATATTTAAAGTGGTCGACCTGCTCCAGGACCTGTTCTCCCAACTTAATCTGATGTTTTCTTTCTTCTCGTGATATCACCATGGATTTTGTTTTAGAGCTGCTTATGACCATCCCTCTCTTCTCCAGCTCTTCCTTCCAGACTTGCAGGTTGGATTGGAGATGTGCCTCTGATTTAGCAATCAGGGCAACATCATCAGCAAATGCCAGCTCCGAAATATAGACCTGTCTCATCTTCCAGTACCCCACTGAATACTTTCTTGTTCTCTCCTTACATGCCTTGATGACATCGTCCATAAGGAGTATGAAGAGGTAAGGTGATAGGATATCACCTTGTCTTACACCAGTGGTGGTCCTGAACTCTTCTGACTTATGGTTTGCTGTCCTCACATAATTTCTGCAAGACTTGTAGAAGCTCTGTATAGCATGAATCAGAGGTGCTGGAATATTCTTCCTTGCCAAACAGTCCCAAAGTTTGCTCCAGGGGACCCTGTCAAACGCCTTTTCCAGATCTATGAAACAAAGATGGATCTCACTCTTATACTCAAGGGCCTTTTCACTCAGCTGTCTGAGTGTGAAGATTAGGTCTTGAGTACTTCGGTTTGCTCGGAATCCGCACTGGACCTCATCCAATTGTGGCTCAGCTAGGCGTCGGAGTCTCTGCTCTAGGATTCTAGAGTAGATTTTACCAGGGACACTGAGAAGGGATATGCCTCTATGGTTTCCACATTGTCGATTGTCACCCTTTTTGAAAATTGGTGTTATGATGGCAATCTCCCAATCCTTTGGTATGGTCTTGTTGCACCATGCTGCCTGTAGGACCTTTAAGAGTAATAGGTCGCCTGATGCTCCCATGTACTTAACCATTTCTGGTGTTATACCATCATGCCCTGCTGCTTTGCCCATCTTGATTTTCTCTAGTGCTGCCCTCAGTTCTTCCATCTTTATGTCATCTTCACCATCATTGGTTTTCTCTTCTGTGCTAGTGGTTATCATTTCTGATGCTTCATCATGCTCACCATCCAGGAGTTCTGAGAAATATTCTTTCCATCTTTCCATTACTTCCTTCGGGGCAGTAAGCAATTTGCCTTGCTTGTCCTTTATAAATTTGAGAGGGCATTGTTTTTCTTTCCTCATGTTCTTTAGGGTCTTATAGAACAATTTCTGGTTTTCTTGTGCATCTTTTTCTAGCTTTTCTCCAAATTCTTCCCAGGACTTCTGTTTTGCTGCTAGCACTTTGTTCTTTGCTTCTGTTCTGAGTGTCACATATTCTCTATATTTTTCCATTTGTCCTGTTGTGTTTTTAGCTCCTAAGTATTGTTTCCATGCCATTTTCTTCTCTCTTATTTTCTCTTTGACTTCCTCTGTCCACCAAGGTGTCCTCTTTCTCTGGTTCCCAAGTCGGACTTCACCGCATGCTTCTGCAGCAGCTGTCTTTATGATATCCTTGAATTTATTCCAGAGGGTTTCCAAGTCATCAGGTCGTTCTTCTGTGTTGCTCACTGCTGTAGCAATAAGCCCCTGATATCTGGTCTTAATTTCTGGCTCTCTCAGCTTGTAGGTCCTAATGCTCATTTCTCCTGCTCGTTTACTTGGTTTCTTGCGTGATGTTGGGCAGTTCCTAGGCTGAGCAACTCTTTCAGTTGTTCGTTTGATTGTTAGCAGGTAGTGATCACTTCCAATCTCTGGCCCCCTCCAGACTCTTGCATCTCGGACATATCTGAATGAGCTTCTCCGAACAATGGCATAGTCGATCACTGACTTCTCATTCTTGGTTGGTTCACATCTAGTGTATGCATGTATGCGCTTATGGGGGAACTTTGTGTTTGTAATGATCAGATTCTGCTCACTGCAGAATCTAAGGAGTCGCTTTCCATTGTCATTGAGAGTATCTTCTCCATATCTTCCGATAACTCCACCCCATCTAGCATGGTCATTTCCAACTCTGGCATTAAAATCTCCGAGCATAATAACTTCATCTAGGCAGTCATCCACTGTCCTTTGAAGCAGCTCGAAGAATTCCTCCTTGACCTCTGCTCTCTCATCCTCATTTGGCCCATACACTATGACCAGGTTGACTATGGTTTCTCCTTCTTTTAGTTTTACAACCATAATGCGCTCCGAGACAAAGTTCCATCCCTTGATACTATCTTTTTGATTTTGGGCCACAATGCAACCCACGCCCCCTTTAGCTCTTTCAGATATGGGTACACCACTGTAGAGCAACGTGTTGCCATCGAGATCCATGACTCCTTGTCCTTTTTTCTTCGTTTCCGTTATAGCCAGGATTTCTAGTTTTGCTTTCCTCATCTCTTCCACCAGCTCCTCTTCCTTCCCATTTATACTTCTTGTGTTCCAAGTTCCATAAGTCGTAGTCCGTAGTCCGTTCCAGTTCGTCGCCTTTAGAATCAGTCCGGTTTTCTCTCTTGTAGTTCGCGTAATCATGATTTAAAGCAAACAGGTGATTGGCCTGTTGTGCCTTTGCATGGTGGAGGGGCTGCCTCCTTACGGCCTCCATGCAGGCCGCCCTCCTCCTTTTTCATCCGGGCTTGGGACCGGCATTGGCGGAGTTTATATATATATATATATATATATATATATATATATATATATATATATATATATATATATATATATATATATATAATACTCTCTTTGGTTACTACTAGCATGTTCTGTTATGCATAGTTTAAACAGCTAACTTTAGGCCAACCTGAAGCTTCTAATGCGTTTAACCTAAGATTTCTCCCGTCCTATAATAGTATTAGTAAAATTATTACTACTTACGGGTAAAGTAACATCCCTATTATCAGTTTGATAACATCTGCCAAGTGATACTTCTTTTATATTACTGTAGCAAAATTGTGAATTTCATCATGTTACACAAATAGGGTCCCGCCATTTTGATGCTCCCTGCAGTTGTAAACACAGGACCAAACCAAGCGTTTTCGTTGGTCGGGGTATCAAATCTTTATATAATGTATGGCGCGCCGTTAAGACCAGAGTTATTTGAACTCGTGATGTGAACCAAACATCATTTCACGACATTGAATTGTTAGTCTTATCTGCCTTTTGCTTAGATTTTTTTGAAAATCAGCTGTTTGTAATCCCGTTGGGTCCAGTCTATATTTATTTTTAGCGGTAAACTGACCTATTTGTTGTTTTATCTTTCGTTTCATTGATTAGATTTTATTTCTTTACTGCTAACGTTTTTCCGTGTGTCATTTTGTCTTTTCGTGTGATGTATGTTGCATATTGCGGTCCTTGTTCATTCTTGCTATTTCTTGTTTTTTCTTAAATGATACTATATAACTTGCATGATAATACTATATTTGCATAGTGACTATTGCAAGAATAATTAAAAAATATCAATATTCATTGATTACAAAGCATTGTACGGCCACTAGCCACTATTTTTTCGACTGAGTAAGGCACAATATTAATTAAAATGGCCACACTTGATCACTTTGTCGAACAAGGCAAAGCTTTTGGTTATGAAGATGAGATTTTGAAAGAACTTGCCATGGTTGAGTTAGCTAAAGCAAAACAAGAAGAGAAGGAGATGAAAGCTGAAAAGAGACGTGAATTAGCGGAACAAATGGAGTTGGAAGAAAGGAGACTTGTTGCTGAAGAAAAGAGACGTCTCCATGAGATAGAGGAGAGAAATACTAAAATGCAACATGATAAAAAAATGGAGGAGATGAAATCTCAAAACTTGGCACTTGAGAAGGAAATGATGCTTCTTCGTTTGGAGGAATTAAAATTAAGAGGTCAAAATGTGAATAATGGGAATGCAAATCCTATTAATTCTTCAGGTCACATTAAAGGTAACGATAAATTTAAATTACCTGTATTTAACCAAAATTGTGATGACATTTCATGCTTCCTTTCGCGCTATGAAGGTGTATTTGAAACAAATAAATTAGATAAGTCACTATGGGTTGCTAAACGTATGGAATTTTTAAATGGAGAACCTATGACTGCTATCAACACAATGGATGAGTCTATCAAAAACGACTATGATGCTGCTAGAGCATTACTATTAAAACTATATCAACTTGATGAAGAAGGATATAGAATGATATTTAAAACTGTGATTCAGGAAACTGGGAAGGATTTCTCGATATTTATCTCTGCCATACGACTTACATTTAATAGATGGATTCAGCTCTCAGGGATTGAGAAAACATATGAAAATCTTATGGATTTGATGTTGAGAGATAAGGTGTTATCCTCAGTAAGTAAGCCATTTTGGTCTTTCTGGCAGGAACGCAAGCTTTTAAATCTGTCTTCTTTAAAAGAAATTTCAAAACACTATTGTACAGCACATCCATGTGCTTGTATTAGCAACGGTCTCATTAAGGATGCACTTCCAGTTGCCTCAGTTGCAACTTGGAATAATAATGGTAGATTCAGTCCCATAATTTAGATAGACCATTTGTGCCAAGAAGGTATAATGGTCTGGCGCTCTCTCTTCCAAACCTCTACACCTCACGGTAGAAAGGGAACGACTAAGTAAGTAAGAAGGTATAATGACAACAATTATAACAGAAATAGTAATTTTAACAGAAGTGACAATTTTAAAAGAGGAAGGCAACAATTACAAAATCAGTCACCTTCATTAAAGAATAATAATTTCCAACAAAATTCAACTTGGAAACGACAAAATAATTTTGTTCCTAATCAAACCAATTGGAATAATAACAATTCCAATAATCAAAATTACCAAAGCAGAAATAACTCACAGAACTTTGGAAATCAAGGTAACTCTTTTGATCGTCAGAGGCAACGATCCTGTTCACGTGGCCCAGTGATGTTTGAACATAATGCAGGGGTGGCACTTACTGTTAAAGCTCCAATAGTTAATCAAGAATTGGGTAATCAAAATCAATCAGCTGCATGCTGCTCGTTCGATTTTAACATTGCTTCTCGTTGCCAGGAATGTCTAACTCTTTTTCAGAAAGACAGTACTACAGTGCGGAAGTGCACACATCACATCCCTGCAGTAAGCCTATCTGCTCACGATGGCACAGGTAGTCTTATGTTTCACAGGGGATTCATGAACGGTATCCAAGGGTTTGTGCTCAGGGATTCAGGGTCAACGACGATTGGAATCAGGCAGCCGCTAGTCCACCCTTCTGGCTCTACAGGAGAATGTGTTAAATGTATTACATTTGGGGGTACAATTGAATTCTACCCCACAGCTATTGTTGATGTTCACACCCCATTATTTCAGAAAGGGTCAAGGTATGTTTGTTGAAAAATCCTATCGCTAATTTAACGGTTGGTCGCATCCATGGGAGCAAGGACTGCTCACCAGAGGAGATTGAAGAATGGGAGAAAAATAATCTATTAACTGCCAATGCAGTTACTACACGTGCCCAGGCTCAGGCACTGGAAAATGATGACAATTTAGATCTTGAGACAATAACTCAGGATGATACTGAGGTACATTCTGTTATTGACAGGGTATCTTTTGCTAAACTTCAGAGGGAAGATGCCTCTTTAAAAAAAATTTTTTTACTAGTCAAGAATAATGATGATAATAATTTACAAGTAATTCATAAACAATGGTATACTCTGAAAAACGATATTTTAGCGAAACATTTTGTATATGACTCTACTGTTCGTCACCAAGTTATGGTGCCTCTTAAACTTCGCCCATACATTTTACGACATGCACATGACTCACATTGTGCGGGTCATATGGGTTACACTCGTACACGATCCAGAGTGTTATCTTTTTTCTTTTGGCCAGGAGTTTCCAAGGACGTATCTTTATATGTGCGGTGCTGTGTTACCTGCCAGGAGGTGAAATCTATTGGAGCTTTTCATGTTGTTCCTAGTCAAGCTTTTGATATCTCTGTTCGACCTTTTGATAAGACGGCCGTAAACATTATCGGTCCTCTGTCTGTTCCATCAGCAAGAGGTCAAAGATTTATTCTCACGTGCATTGATTTATGCACTCGTTTTCCGAAGGCCATACCTCTTAAGCACACCACCACCTCTGATGTGACTAATGCTCTTTTATTAATTTTTTCCAGATTATGGTTTCCTCACAAACTTCTTACTGATCATGGTTCCCAATTTGTGTCTGATAATATAACATCTGTCATTAGGACTCTTAACATAGATAGATCTTTTAGTAGCATTTATCACGCGATGAGCAATGGTTCCATGGAGAGGCTCAACAGGACACTTAAGCAACTGCTACATAAAGTAAAGGTAAAATGTCTTCAAGATTGGGACAGGATCTTGCCTGCTGTACTTTTCACTTATCGAGAAGTGCCGCACGAGCAGACCGGATTTTCCCCTTTTGAGTTAATGTTTGGTGCTCAACCACGAGGTCCTATGGGTTTTATCAAGGATCTTCTCACTGATTCTGAGATGACACAGGACACTCCGTCATCTTACGAGCACGTAGTAAATCTTCGTAGGAATATTATGGACGCATGCTAATTGGCTACAGATTCTTCTGAGGCTGCCAAACTGAGATCACAGATCTTTCAAAAAAAGGCGTTTACGACAACTTTTTCCGGGTGATGAAGCTCTTGTATTGCTTCCTCGGAAGAATAATAGATTACTTATTGCATGGACTGGCCCTTTCAAGGTCATATCTTGCATATCAGATGTTGACTATGTAGTTGATGGAAGAGGGAAAAGTAAAATGTTTCATATTAATATGCTCAAAGAATATCACACTAGACAAGAGCACTTACATTCTATCTTCCATGACATTGATAACAATGTAAGTAATTTCTGTCACTTTTCTAGTTTGTCTGTGATTCAGGAGGAAGAATCTTCCTTCCCTGACGTTCACATGACTCTTCCAATACTTTTTTTGGATTCTTCAGAATCTTGGCGAGATGTGTCTATTTCTTCGTCATTATCTTCTGAACAACATCGCCAGATTTCCAATTTATTAGAATCTTTTGCAGATGTTCTCACCGACCTTCCAGGTCACACATCTGTTATTAAACATGATATCATCCTTAATGATGATACCCCTATTCGGTTAGATCCTTATCCTGTTCCCCTTCAGTACCAGCGCCAAACTAAACTTGAATTAGATCAGATGTTGCGTCTAGGTATTATTGAACCCAGTATGTCACCATATTCTTCACCACTGGTTATTGTCCGAAAAAGGGATAACAACATTAGATTATGTGTCGATTATCGCAAGTTAAACGCTACGACCAGGTCGGATGCTGAACCACATCCTCTTCTCGATGATTTATTATCTTGGTTGTCTACTGCTTTCATATTTACAAAAAGTAATTTGACAAAGGGTTATTGGCAGATCCCATTAACTGAGAAAGCGAAACCTCTTACTGCGTTTTCTGCTCCACATGGGTTATACCAGTGGAATGTCATGCCTTTTGGGCTTATGAATGCACCTGCCACATTCATAAGAATGATGCGCAAACTGCTATCTCATAGATCTGATATCATCACTTATATAGATTATATTTGTTTATTTAGTGCAAATTTTGAGGATCACTTTATAGGTCTTCGTTCTTTGTTGGATACTCTTCGCCTACATCATCTTACTGCTAGGCCTACGAAAGTCCAGATTGCTTTCCATGAACTTACTTTCCTTGGTCACACTGTTGGTTCTGATCGGCTTCAAACGATCCCTCAAAATGTTTCTAAGATCCTTAATCTATCTGTCCCTACGACAAAAAAGCAAATAGGAAGTTTGTTGGGTCTGGTTCAGTTTTAAAGTCGCTTTATACCTAATATGTCTGACATCACTGCTGTCCTGTCATCCTTACTACATAAGCGTCTCCCAGTACAAGTACACTGGTCGAAAGAATGTCAGATCGCTTTTAATAAAATTGTTCATGTATTCTTATCACCTCTTATTCTGAGGTTACCTCTTTTTACAAAAGTATATATAGTTCGAACAGATGCCAGCAATTACGGTTTGGGAGGGGTTCTGATGCAATCCTTCAACAATGTTCTTCATCCTACCATGTATATTTCAAGAAAGTTGACAGAGGCCGAGAAGAAATACTCCATCGTGGAAAAAGAACTCTTAGCGGTTGTCTGGGCGATCCAGAAACTCGAAAGATATCTTCTTGGAGCGCCATTCATCATACAAACAGATCAGAAATCGGTTGCGGCTTTGAAACGAGCTGATCATCGCAACCACAAATTGACTCGGTCTTGATTTTTTCCAGCCATTCAGCTTTGAGATCGAATCAATACCAGGATCAGATAACGTTGTAGCGGATTCACTATCTCGATGTACACCTTCTATTCCTGCTATCTGATGATGTTTTACTGACTATCGTGTGTATTCTTACGTTCAACTTACAGGAAGTCATACAGGACTATAACAGACCAGATCTACTCAAGTTGGTACCCAATATCGTTACACGATAATAACTTTAATAGACGTTGGATTGTTTCCATGAATTTTCGCTTATTGTGTTGGTGCAAAATATCTGCACTGGCTGATCGAGCCACACTGAATTTTTATATACGTACACCTTCCATGGACTCTAAATGCATATCAGAATTCGACAGAGATGGATGAGAACTTTGCACATTTGTATTTCGTTAACAATGTTGACGTTCGTAGGAACACCCCTTCACAAGTTTTGGTTCGTGACTTTGACGTACACTGAAACTTTTAGAAGATTTTTCCGGGAAATGGAGATTATTATTGAACTATGCTAGACTGAACGATTTCTCATGGACCTATATAATACTATTGTTTATTGTTATATTCATACTTATAACTTTAGTTATTAGATTAATCTTAGTATGTTGGTTGTGTAATTAATCTACTGTTCTCACGTGTATAACATAACACTTACAACACATTACATGAATATTTTATCATTTGATCCTAAGTTACATAACGCATGATTTATTTTTTTCTCTTAGACTTATCCTACTTACTTCCCTTTTTTTTGGTAATCTCATCTGTATACTCCTTACATTTGATCTCATTACTCTATTACGATATTCTTTCGTGCTTATTCTTTTTCTATATTACCATACTCTTTCCTCGTTGTTAAGATTGCATTAGATATGGTTTATATTTCACATTTGTCAACCATACTTTGCTTATAATTACATACACACACACCTATGTCTTATTATTATTATTCTTAGAGATAGGAATTATAGTTAGTAACTATCTTTAATTACATAATTTCTTAATTGACAGTTAATTATTATCTGTGATCTTTACTGTACTCGACGGTTGACAATTTTCTCTTAACATTAGTCATATTGATGAGGATGCATTTTTTTTACTCTCAGTTTCTTGTACACGATAGACATTGACATATGTATGTAATCATATTTGGCAACTAGTTGGGTGTTTCACGATCCCTTCTAGGTTTAGTTCCAAAGGTTGTTATTGCCGGGAGTTGTAGTGAGGATAAGCTCTCACTGCAGATAAAATACTTCTTTGGCACGCGCCTCAAACAGCCTCTGACAACCAAGTCCATCTCCCGGCTTTCACGTGGGGCTCAATTTGAGCCCGGCGGAACTGTTTCCACTGACGGGAGAAGGGGCTAAGGCGAGCGACTGGCGCCTTAAAACCAGCAGCTTCGGGCAGATAGGGCTCGTGATCCTTGGTTGGTAGCTTATCTAAGAGAAAGAACTCTGAATTCAAACCACCGCTGCCTTGCGGGAATATCCATTTGTGGAATTGGCTTCGGGAGTAAACCCTGAGGATAAATCCGGAGCCGGAGTCCCTAAGGCAGTCTAATGTTGATTCGACATTATTCTGGCAACTCCTGCGACATGGCTGGTACCAAACTGTATCGGCTACTGCCGTTCCTTTGGATCTACCGGCTGTGTGGAGAGGGGGAACATGCTGCATGGGCAACAGCTTGATCTCCATATAACTGTGCCCAAGCTCGCGCCCTGGAGAGGACACTCCAGCTTCACCCTATAGGTGTCGGCAAAACACGGGAAGTAGCAGTTACCGGTTATAAGCATTTTGCCCAATTGGCGTAGGGCATGGCGCCAGGGGCTACTTCCGACAGTGGGAGAGGTTCTAGGATCTCACTGGACAGCTACCGCCCGCTTCAAGCTGGGCAGCCCCCAGTCAATAAGGTGTTGTCCCGCCACTGTCTGCTTTCCCCATTGGGTGCATGGGGATTAGGGTCAAACCCGAACTGTGGACAGAAAATTTTGCACCAAGCAATTATCGAAAAAATAGAAATAAGCAAACTCTCAGATTGGGATGCTGGAACGTCCGGACTATGTTGACTGGACTATCCGAAAACCTACAGGATGTAAACGATGTAAGGAAGACAGCCATAATTAATGATGAGCTTAAACGACTTCAGGTGGATATAGCTGCACTTCAGGAAACGCGCCTGGCGGGCTCTGGAACGGTGAGCGAGAAGGACTACACATTTTATTGGCAAGGGAAAGATCTTAATAAAGCTAGAGAACACGGAGTAGGTTTTGCGGTCAAAAAATCGCTAACTAACATGGTTGAACCAGGCGAGAATGGATCAGAACGCCTGTTAACGCTCCGCCTGCAAACTAGCACAGGTCCCATCACCCTTGTCAGTGTGTATGCTCCTACTCTGTACTCTGCCTCAGAAGCTAAAGATGAGTTCTACGAGAATCTAGCAGCAGTAATCAAAAGCATACCTAGGCAAGAACAGCTTGTTCTCCTTGGTGACTTTAACGCTAGAGTGGGTGCCGATAATGTTTCATGGCCTTCATGTCTGGGCAGGTTTGGTATTGGCAAGATGAATGAAAATGGACAACGGCTCTTAGAGTTGTGCGTCCACCATGACCTCTGCGTGACCAACACCTACTTTCAGACAAAACCCCAGCATAAGGTGTCATGGAGACACCCACGATCCAAGCACTGGCACCAACTTGACCTGATTCTCGTCAGAAGGCCACTCCTCAGGTCTGTGCTCTCCACGCGCTCGTACCATAGTGCAGACTGTGATACAGATCACTCCTTGGTTTGCTGCAAAATCAGAGCACAACCAAGAAAACTCTATCGTGTCAGACATGAAGGGAAACCACGCATTGATACCAGCAAGATGTCAGACCCTTTCATGATCGCTCAATTCACTGCGACCTTCAAGAAAGTGCTCAGTAGCCCTCAGCATGGTGATACTATTACAGAGAACTGGGAGCATCTACGGAACACCATTCAAAGTACTGCACTTGCCACCTTTGGTAAGAAAACAGCAAAGTCAAATGACTGGTTTGATGCTTCATCAGATGTGATGGCACCTGTTATTGAAGCTAAGCGCAGTGCTATGAATGAATACAAACGTTCACCGAGTGCCAGAACCCTACAGATCCTGAGGGCTACGAGAAGCAAAGTTCAACAAACTGCTCGACGCTGTGCAAATGACTATTGGCTCCAGCTCAGTGAGAGCATCCAGATCGCAGCGCAAACAGGCAACATTAGACAAATGTATGACGGTATAAAGAAAGCACTTGGCCCCCATAAAAGTAAGACGGCACCGCTAAAAACCATCAGCGGAGAGAAGCTAACCGATAAGGGTAAGCAGATGGAGAGGTGGGTCGAGCACTACTCTGAGCTTTACGCTAGAGACAATACCGTTACGCCTGCAGCCCTTGATGCTGTCAATAGTCTGCCAACTATGGAGGAGCTGGATGCCGAACCAACATTAGAGGAACTCAGCAAGGCCATTGATAGCTGGCCTCTGGCAAAGCACCAGGCAGTGATGGGATTCCTCCTGATTTAATCAAATGCTGTAAGAGCACGCTATTACATCCCCTGCATAGGATGCTGTGCCAGTGCTGGGAAGAGACAACTATTCCTCAAGACATGCGAGATGCCAAGATTGTAACACTGTATAAAAATAAAGGAGACAGAAGTGATTGCAATAACTACAGAGGCATCTCTCTTCTTAGTATTGTTGGTAAGGTTTTTGCCAAAGTCATCTTAATGCGACTACACAAGTTAGCTGAGCGCATATATCCAGAGTCACAGTGTGGATTCCGAGCTGGCAGATCAACAACAGACATGATCTTCTCTCTCCGCCAGCTTCAGGAAAAATCAAGAGAGCAGAAAAGACCATTATATATCGCCTTTATAGACCTCACAAAAGCATTCGACCTGGTTAGTAGGGATGGACTCTTTAAAATCCTCCTGAAAATAGGCCGCCCTTCTAAAATGCTGGAAATGATAAAGTCATTCCATGACGACATGAAGGGAACAGTCCAATATGCTGGAAGCACGTCACAGCCCTTTGATATACGAAGTGGCGTTAAACAAGGCTGTGTTCTGGCTCCGACCCTCTTCGGAATCTTCTTTGCCTTACTCTTGAAACATGCATTCAGAGATGCAACTGAAGGAATATGCCTTCACACTAGGTCAGATGGCCGTCTGTTTAATCTTTCAAGGCTGAAGGCAAAAACAAAAATCAGAAGGGTCACTATAAGAGACTTGTTGTTCGCTGATGATGCTGCAGTCGTCACTCAAAGCCAACAGGAGCTTCAGAGCTTGATGAATCGCTTCACTAAAGCATGCAAGGACTTTGGCCTCACAATAAGTCTAAAGAAAACGAATGTGCTGAGTCAGGATGTGGGTGCTGCACCAGTTATCACTATCGATAACTATGAATTGGCAGTGGTGCACCACTTCACATACCTAGGGTCTACCATCAATGACAAACTCTCACTGGATACAGAAATCGACAGCCGCATTGGCAAAGCTGCAGCTACCTTTGCCCGCCTCACATCGCGTGTTTGGGGAAACTCTAAACTCACAATGAAGACCAAAGCTGCGGTATATAATGCCTGCGTCACCAGCACACTCCTATATGGCAGCGAGACCTGGACGACCTATGCTAAGCAAGAAAGAAGGCTCAATACCTTCCATTTGCGGTGTCTACTCCGCATCCTCGGCATCTCGTGGAAAGATAAAGTGACAAATGTCGAGGTGTTGTCACGTGCTGGCCTTCAAACTATGTATACGCTGCTTAGACAGCGCAGACTTCGTTGGCTTGGCCATGTTCGCCGCATGGAAGATGGTCGCATCCCAAAAGATATCTTCTACGGGCAATTAGCAGATGGCAAGAGAACAGTTGGGCGACCACAGCTGAGGTTCAAAGATGTGTGCAAGAGAGATATGAGGGCACTGGACATGGATCCAGCAACATGGGAGGATGAAGCTGCCGATCGCACTAAGTGGCGATGCTATTTACGGCACCACCTCAGATTGGGCGAAGAGAGGCTCACTCAAGAAGCAGAGGTGAGGAGAAAACGTCGAAAGGAGCACCAGGAAAATAAGCAGTTGAGGGCTGTCACCTCAGGGGCGCATTCCCATAGTCAGTTATGACTGAAGGGGTTATTATTATTATTATTATCTAGGTTTAATTGCGATTGTTCATCACATTTGTGGTGATTAAAAGAAAAAAAATTCTTATTATATGAATTTTTTTCCCCTTGGCGCAGGAAATATTGTTAAAGAGTATTGATATGATATTGCACCCTTTTGTATTATAAGTGAACGCGATATAATTTAATACATCACTTAGTGATGATGACGTAATCCGTTCTACATGTAATTTATGCTAACGGTCTTGGCCTTTCGTGTGAAGATTCCGTCAGAGTAAGACGTTGATATTAGAGCTCACTATATATTTGAAGATTGAATCAGTTATAACGTGGCTTTTATAGAGATACGAAGGTCGCCACTTAATTTAGAATATGCCGGACTCATGTTTCAAGTTCCGTGCGATACAAGGAAGAATTTTCTACGGGAGTAACTTTATTTATCCTCAGTTTACTGGTCCATATTACTTCGGTGTTACCTACAATAGGCACCGCTAGTTCAGAGGCCAGATCTGAAGGGATGAGACGGAGACTGTATGAGGATTATCTACATGTATGTATTTTCATAATACTTTTGAATGAACTTGTTATTTGTTCCAATAAAGATGTCTTTGATTGTGGACCCATCCAACAAAGCATTCGGAGATTATTATATCATTTGAACGTTCCATTGAACCCATGTCATTCATCAAGCGTTATCTGCATGATCAACTTTAGAATAAACTTGTATGTCATTTAAGTATCGACACCCACAACTATCAACTAAACTCACAGCTGTAACAGTAACACATTAGCCAAGGATGACAACAGCACCAGATATGCAGACATAAAAGTAATGTTGACATATTTACAGGTGACCCACACGCAAACCGTAAGTGGCTTACAGACATTGATAAGTATGCGATGTCTTTAAACGCAGATGAATTCGAGAAAGTCAAAATTGCGATTTTTTCGTCTGCTGGTCTGGTCACAGATTTTATGAGCAGGCGATTAGACACATTACTCAATGAAAGAGATCTTCAATCAGAGTATAAATCATACGATACGAAGTGGAAAAGACATTGTCACACTTGTGATAGAGAATCGCAAATGCATAGAAAAGGAATGGCACAGGAAGGATGTTACCGCCAACACCACAGAGCGTTGGACAGTAACAAAGAGCAAGCGACACAAAACAAATGCCACATAAGATATGAAAACAGGAAAGAACAAAACAATAAGGTGGAAAGGTGTCATCAAAATACACAAAATTGACAATGTAGAGAAAATAATGACAAAAACAAAATTCTAGAAACAGCTGCTGGAGGGGCACATTGGAACAGTCTCAATAATAGTCACTGTAGCATTGCAGTGAGAAATGTTATCAATGGAATAAAACAAGGAAATATATGGGAAATAAATAATGTTACGAGTGACCAACAAAGATGTTTGATAACAACAGAAGATGAACTAAGAGCACATATAAAGCCAGTAAAACAGTGGAGAAAAAACTTTAACAGACATCAACAGGTCAGTCATGTAAAAACAAATAGGACACTAGTTGACACATATGAATAATAATCAACCTAGGACTATAACACACAAACCAGAATCGAATAAAACAAAGATGATTAGTTCCGGAACACAAACGGAGATAGATACTGCAGCGTCACACTTGGGGCCAGCACAAAATGATAAAGACGTCATGAGAAGAAAGGAAACATGGTCACATGTATTAGACAATACGAGAAAATCTCAGATACCACTCAGTGTAAAAGGGACGACCCGACAAACGGCTAAAGAAGTAGTGATACCACAGCATAGGGATAACACCGAGGTGAAGAATAAGAATGATGAACTGATGCAGATACGAGGGGCGTTCAGAAAGTAATGCACCACATCGTTTTTCTCAGCTAATAATGAAGATAGAAGCGAGGGGCGTTCAGAAAGTAATGCACCACATCGTTTTTCTCAGGAGCTGTTTATTCAAAAAGCATGAAATTTATACACAATATACATGGATATGTCATGTAAACATCAGTATTATTCAACATAATCCCCATCAACATGTACGGCTTTATGCCAGCGCGAAACAAGTGCATGTATTCCTAGCCCGTACCAAGAGAAAGAAAGATCAGTGAAGGCGGACAATAGAAAAGATAGGATAGAAGAAACGCAGGACACTGAGGCATCGAACAGGCATATATAAACAGCAGTAAGAAGGAATCCTAAGAAAACAAGTCCACAAGAAGTACAGGACATGGACACATCTTATAGGCGTACAAGAGCAGTACAGAAGATAAGACTGGAAGAAGTATATACAGTACACGAAAAGTACCAACTTGACATAGAATCAGAATCCAATTTGTCAAGTGTGGAAGATAGAGTTACGGACTCCGACGAATATGCCCAAGGCTACAAGTCGGACGAACTCGATCATACAACGGACGACGAAGGCAATATAATTTATTGGCCGACAAATGAGAATAGTGATCTTGGATGTATAAATCAGATAAAGACGAAGTAAATTATCAAAATGGCTGAACCGAGAAATGAGATAAAGAAGGCAATAAAAAGTACCATAAGAGGAGCCGATCTCAACAGCTTGACAACAAGGAAGGTGCGGAAATTGCTGGAAGTAAAGTTTGATACAGACTTATCAAAAAGGCAAAAAGTTCACAAACTTGTAATCGAAATATTGAATAGAGAGGAGTATGTGGAGGACACATGGAATAAAGATTACAAAGAAGAGGATAGATTGACCAGGCGAAAAAGTCGACAGACGGTTGATGAAGCAGAATATAGCAGTAGACGGAGGTGGTCTTCAGAATCGGTGTCAACTGACTCAGACAGTGTGGTGTCTGAGGAGAGTGACAGTAGTCACGGAAACAAAATGACTTATAGAAGAGAAGAGAACAGTAGAAGAATTAAGGAAGAAGGGAGTAAATATAGAAATAGAAGTAGAGAACGGGCGTACCCAGTATACAACCTAGATAAAATGCTTGCGCACAGGGCAGAAACGTGGAGACGATATGCAGAGACAATCAGTCAGACTAGATGGAGGGAATTGTCAGAGGCGGATAAATGATGTGAATACAGGAGAGATATGGAAATGGCGGCGTTAGCTAAGTCGTGAGGAGACTTTTAGTGGAGTCATTCTCCACCGAACACAAAAGAGAACCATAGGTAAATAGATAAGAGATGAAAGCCATGGAGAAATGACGGAGTATTGAGAAGCCACAGGAAGGATGGCACAGACATATAGAAAGGAGAGTTCTAGAAGGAACGAATGTAGAAGTGAGGAGAGAGATTTTTGTGGCAGTGTCCGAGTCTTAGGAAGACTTTGGGGAGAAATCATATTTTTTTTTCTCCGTAATACATGAAGAGAAGAGAAATGGGTTAAGAACGTTCCAGGGATGGAACGAAAAACATATAAAACGTTAAGTGCGGTGTTTGCCAGACTACAAATGAGAGTCTAATGAGGTAACCCTCACCGAACATATACAGTGGAAATTTAGACACGGGGAGACAGTGTTGTGGAGAAGGAAAGAAAAGGAGGTAGCACACAGAGAGATTCCAGGGAGGGAAGTGACATTGAGAAGCCAAAAGAAAGTGACAAAAGAAGAAAAGGAGAAGTGAAAAGGCACAGAAACATGAAACAGACATGGAGTACTGAAGAAACATTGACAAAAAAAGAAATATGGAGAAACCATGAAAGAAAGTGATAATGAGTGGACGTAAATATAGAGTAAAGAGAAAATGGACGTAAGTGGAAAAGAAAGTCAAATGACAGGTCAGCAGTAGAAAAACACGCAAGTAGGTAAAAGCGACAAAATGGTTTAAGATATGTAGACCCAAGAAGTTGCAAATATTTCCACGTAGTAGACCAAGGACGGAAGTCTAGTTAGAAAAGGGTGGACAGGAAGATGGCAATGCAGTGTTGCCATGATAGTTAAATGGCTCACGCCATCATAAACTATTTATATACAAAGACATGACAGAAGATATGTTTAGGCTTTATATGAAAGAAGAAAAAGGCCGAACAATTCACACCAGGCGTGAGGTGACAGACAATCATAGAAAATGATGCGTTTACACATATGACAATAGGAGTGACTGGATGAGTAAAGGAAAATAAACTTTGTATGGATATGTACAGGGTGGGCAGAATGTGAGAGCGAATGACAAGGTGAAGAACAGTCAAAAATGTAAAGAGGAATTAAATGTCACTTAAGAAAAGTGACGGGAAAAGAGTAATTCCTTAGTTTTGGTATCATGCTATGTTGTAACATAAGAAAATAATGACATGTTAAGTGATACGAAAAAAAAATGAAGACCACTAAGGAAGTGGAAAATATAACATGTCAAAAGTATTTATTTAAAATCATGTGACATGAGCAGATAGGAAAAAGGGAAGATAGTGTTCGTAATTTGAGGTAATCATTTCTCCCAGTGACAGACAGGGGGATGGCATTAGAATGAGACTACGACGACTGAATGGCTTACGCAGACATGTCGATGACTGAAACGCTCATGCAGACATGAAAACTGAACATAATAAGAAAGGACACAAAGCAGGTTTTGAGTATAGTAAAGTAAAGGTAAAAAGAAAACCACACCAGGTGTGTGATACATTAAAATTGTTAGCAAAATGATGTGCGTGTGAGATAGCAGAAGTGAAAGAGTGATTGTCGGGAAATAAACTTGGTCGATTGTGAATGAAAGAAATGGAGAAATATAAATTGTTCTTCATTAGAAGTATGAAAGGGAAGGAGATGTTGATGAATGTATTTATTGCTAAAAATACGTGACAAGAATGTTCCCAGTACAATAATAATTATGTTGTGTAAAAAGAAATTGTCCATTGGAGAGATCGAAATTAGTTATGTGTTGAACAAGGGTTGTAACAGCACATTGCTAAGGATTTTTGTATATAAGAAAAATACAATAGTGTTGGTACAACCATGGAAATAAATTTTTCTCCTACGGATAAGTAATTTATTTTGGAGGGATAAGGAGATAGATGTGGCAGATAAGGGAACGAATAATGAGAATCAGATATAGGAAAGTCTAGATAGAGTAGAAAAAGGGGATGCGCGAATAAGAATGTGCATGAGAAAATAGGTGAACAAAATACTAGTGAGACACGCTTTCCAGGGAGAGTCAGAAGCGTGAGTTAAGCAGTGCAGGTCGCACATATACGCGAGAGAGACAAGGGTAGCCATGTTGAAGGCAATAGTTAAGTAGAATGTGTTATGACGTGCCAAGATTGTTAGAAGTCCAAGTAACAGCAGTGGTCCACATCAGTGTAAATAAACTATTTTCAGTTAACTGTGGCGTTGACTAGTTATTTGGAAGCTCTGTTTGGCGTTGTGTCATCGCTCGCTGTGTGTGTGACTGTTGTAAAGTAAATTTATTAACCATAAAGTTAATCACCAACGCTTGAGGCAAAGAACCTGGGCATGCAACGGCCATGTGAGGTAACCACCTGTTAGCGCAGGCGGTCACAGCTTCTCGCTCGTTTACAGCCAATACCAAGGTGAAAACTCTTTGATATTATCTCCACTGTACGTGCAACCTTTTCATGTGGCTTTTCTCATAATCCGGAACGTGTTGAATGTTAAGTCATGAGCTCCAGTTTCTCCAGCTTGGCTTGCATTTAAGATCATCACATCTGGTCTTAAGCTAAAATGAAGAAGAGCGTAGCATACTGTGCAATTAACTCAGGTCCTGGGCTCTAAAAAGGAATCGTCACGTCCTACACACATCAGCCATAGTGAAATCATCCTGCATGCAGACAACCTGGCCAAAGCCAGAGTTAGGTCTGTGTGACGAGTCAATCTCGATCGTTATATTTTCCTGTGATATTACTTAATTTTTCTGTAGTCTTCGCTTACATTTTTCTCACCTCTTCCGGTATTAACTGTTTCCGCTTTCATAGTCATAGTTCAGGGTTTTGTTCTCCTATTTCTTTTTTCTTTGTCTTTACTCCTTACTAATTACCTTGATCGTTGACTTGTTTTGAAACACAATGACCCCCGTCTGTGCAGGGGAGTGTTGTTTAGGTACGGTTAAGTCACTGTTTCTGGTCTGAAGTAGCTAGACAAGTTAAATGAACTACATTTTTTAAAGTGGAAACCGGTGGGCCAATAATTGCCTCAAGTCATGATGGTCAGTCTTCTTGTACTGCTACAAAGCGGAACTGGGGATGAGTTGTTAGTTTGCTCATGACGTGTCGCAAGGTGTCAATCTGATTAAAAATTAAGACATGGACAGGTAGATAACGAAAGTATGTTAAAGCACAAAGTGACGTAATTCCTTCTGATCAGACCAGGTGTAATGGATAATTACGATAAGTGACATCTTGTAAAAGATTATCAGTAGTAGATCTGTGAAGTTGTGCGTTTATGAATATGAAAGGCGAAACGGAGGAGGCAAAACTTTATATGGTCATATAGGTCAACAAATAAATGCGTGGATGATATGCAGAAAATAACATTTTATGATGTTTTGTAGAATATTCTAGATTGACGAGGGTAGTGGAGAATAGAGACCCTACCAAAATCAGACAAGTTATTTGCCGTTGTTTTGGTATTTAAGATTCAAGTATAGGCTGCTCTTGAATGCACTTCTCGACCACAAAGCAATCTGGGTGGTTCAGCAAACATATTTGTTATGATTTAGCGCCTTGTAAGCCTACTTCACTGACTTCAAATCTTCAAGGAGGAACCATAGACAGCAAGAAACACAGACTATCAGCATCCAAATATAGGACAGGCAAGAGGACCGGACGTGAATTCTGCGATTGGAAGAGACTAAGCACGGAGAAATTATTCTGTGCTTTGAGCTCTAAGATCCTAGTTCAAATGTTAAAAGTTAGATACCTAACTCACCTGAAGAGACGGCATCTTTGATCAGTTGCCTAACATTATTCGGATGTTTCCTATGCAAAACGTCTGTGTTTAACTCGCCCGAAACAAACTTGGTGTAGGTTTAAATATGTATTTTATCATTTAAAATTATCTCTCCACATGGAAATCTACCTTGCCGTTGATTCGAGAGTTTGAGTGCCCCAATGATCCCGGGAGCTATGCCGACGGCAGTTTTACTCCTGGCAGGGTCACCGAAGCTGGACAGGTCCTTGGTGAGGGGTCAGACTAAATGGGATGAGGAGTAGGTGGAACCATATAGGTGTAGATGTGGTACACGCTCTGGTCTGCACCAATTCACCCCTGTGACAAAATGGGGTGACCCCTTCTCATAAGATCACTCTTTCACTACGGCTGTATCAGATACATTTTTGTATTGATTGTATTTGCGTGATTTTCCATGGTGGCACCCTTTTCTTTCTGTTTGCTATGTAGCAGACAATTTGTTTGTACAAACAATTGACACTCCTAGTTGATGATAAACACATCACATTTGCACGGAGCGGCAGAAAAAATATTAACGACACCCATATTGGCTAATCGCGAGTGCAATGGACATTAGACTACAGATTAACACAAAAACTGCTCAGCGCATTTGCTTAATGGCTGATAAGACGAGACTGCGCTCGTCGGAAAGCTGGTAATACGGAATGACACAGTATGGACAGACAGGAATGATAAGATTACTTTCGATAAAATAATAATTTGTTACATCTGAAACATATTGTCGTACGAGTTTACAGATGTGTTGGGGAGTTCGCCTGAAAGGCAATCGGATGTTTTCATACCATATAAGGGAAAGCTGACCTCTACATCACGCTCAGAAACATTTCGAATTTCACCACAGGACATACGTTTGAAAATGATTGGAGCTTTTGAGTAGCTCCATAAGAAACAGATGCAGAGGTGGGACAGGAATATAACCTGACACGCTTCAGTGTTAAGACACTGTGATATTCACGCTCACCAAGACACAACCAGACTTGCCAAAAGTTAGAATTCAGAAATTCCATTTAATCAGACCGGACCTTTCATTGGAGTATTTATCGGGATTTACAAAACAGCCCAGGACATCTCTATCATTTTAAATACCGAAAACCGGAATATTTGAGGAAATTGAACACACGGAGTCAGAAAGGAAATTAAAGTTAAAATTAACGACCCCAAGAACACGTGTAAGAAGTCTTATTAAGTGCCTCAACTCCATTGATCTGAGCAAAAAGTCTGTGAGTCAGGATTGGAGTAAGTTGTCATTTTACATTCTATATTTTTCATTACTAACATGTGAACTAATATGTATATATTACCATGTGAATATTAATTTGTGGGAATCGCTAGTAGGTGTCCAAGTCATTTGAGGCTGGCAACCTCAGCATATAGAATGATTACTAATGAACCACCACTGAAAGGGCTTCTGACTGCTTTATTGCTAGTTTCTTACATAGAACTAAAAGCATAAAGTAGTCTCAAGTTCCCTATGGAGCAGGGAGGGAAAGACGAAATAAATGATGTACATTCTAATTATAATACTTACAGTTTCAAACCAGTGTAAATGTCTGAGTAAAAATATTCATTTTAAAATTAATGAAAGTTTCAAACTTTTCAATCAGCGTAAATGTAAATGAAAACATATTCAATTTATATTGTGAATCCTTTTCAGACAGTGGAAATGTAAATGTAAACATATTCTATCTGTACAATTAACCTTTTCATTTAAATGTAAAATAAAGATAACGTTATTCAATTTAAATGTAAAGAAAGTTTTCGCTCGAAGGATTAAGTTTAATTCTCATCGTGGGTAAATTCTGAGAAAGATGAGATGGTGGAATAAGAACAGGGACTAATAAGTAGGTGTCGAGAAACTCAATACTCAGGAGATCGTTTTGTTTCCATTTCTTATATCATAGTTGTTGGTGGTAGTACCTGTGAGTGTACTAATCTCTGGAACAAAGTGAGGGAAGAAGTAGAATGATGTGGAAACGCGAAACCAGCTTGCAGTTACTTCTTG
Organism: Oreohelix idahoensis; assembly: GCA_024509875.1. NCBI lineage: Eukaryota > Metazoa > Mollusca > Gastropoda > Stylommatophora > Oreohelicidae > Oreohelix > Oreohelix idahoensis. Next base: position 112,670 of record JAMPIV010017564.1, read on the forward strand.
AGTCTACTTGAAACGTGCTGCACCTTTAATCTTGACCAGAGACGTAAGAACTTTAATGACCTATCTGCACATAACCCATCAGCGAGAGCAGAAACTACTATCGGAAGCTAAGTGAAACAAATAAGCTGCTAAAGTGAACTTTTTTTCATAAAACCTACTATCATTCAATGATGAACACTGTCAGACAAACTACTTATACTGTGGATTTTAACACATGACAGTCATCTAATGATTGGCTCATCATCTAAGGATACGACCACAGCACAAGATAGCTGACAATAATTAACTATAACACCTTTAACAGGTACGTTCCCCTTTTAATAATGCACTGCACACAATGAAGCCCAACACGGCTCAAAATACATATGAAATATGCACATGCCAAAACAGCTTGCACTACTAGCAACTTAAAAAAAAGTATCATACCCACTGGTATGGCCATCCTGAATGGACATCACAATGACTTTCACTCACCGGCAAAAACTTATGTACTAGTATTAGGCAAAAAACTAAATCACAACTGACTTAACATCACCGATCTACAAAAATACATTAACATTATAGCAAAATGCACTACATCCAAATATCGCATGAAGAAAAGGCAAGCACTAAATCAGAACCACAATGGCAAACGCTCTTCAGCAAAACGCTGACAGGGAACAAAACTGCCTCTCCCGGTCGATGGCCAGAAACACAACTAACTTTTTGCGCCAGAATTTGTGCCCACTTAATTTCCAGGTCACCTGACCAAACGGGTTTTTATTCTATCAGTGTCGCCCCTCACAGCGTGACCAACTTAATATTTTGTCGAACATATATACTGTGACATCCAAACCCTCCCCCCCCCCCCCCCCCCCCCAAGAAAGAAAACGAAGTTTTCTTCCACCGGAAGAGTCACGCTGATAAAGTTGATAAAGTTGGATTTTTATTCCCGTTAATGATATCCACCAAAAGATAGATATAAGTGGATGGAAGCAGACATCATCATCATCAACAGTTGATAAGATCTCTATGGTGTTGTTTGCTCCACTGTAGTGTATGGAATGTCAACTTGACCTACGCAGTGGTGTGTAGACATGGATTGAGTGTATAATGTGCGAATGATAATAAAGGTTCGTGGTGTTGACAAAAAATGTTCTTTTCTCACACTCATGTATGGCTGGAAGTCATCGACACCAACGACTGTGTACCTTTTCTAAAGTTTAATTGGACGTACACACTCGACAGCACAGATAGTGACAAATCACAGGTTGCCATAATACATCATAGTACAGTGGATAAATGGTCTTGCAATGTTACATGGGCACTCATGTAGAATAAGTGTATAATGGACTGTCAGTAGCCAAGCACTCAGTATCGCCCATACATATATATCATCTGACTTCACTGACTGAGCACGTCAGCTTATAAACAATATTTCAGATGGCTTCTAAACCTAATCTCGTCTAGCGACGATTCTTCAACATAATGTTCAGCACATATTTTTCCATATAATAATATTGAACCGCTAGCAATGGGTTCTCATGTGTAGCAGTGATCTCTGGACTGATCAAGCGATAATACGGGCATCCCTTTTCTCTTCTTGAAAGTCACTACATGTTTTGGTTCCAAGATGGCTTCACTCGTGAGCTGTCACTCACGTTTGGATACAGATAATGAATCTGTCCTAAAGTTAGTCATTCATAAAACATTTCATTGCTCTGTAGATTTGATCATGAACAATTGACTGCAATCTACAGGATATAGTGCTGCTAGGAATCGAAGTCGTTTTCATCGAGTCAAATATATTCTCTTAGACATTCAAATCGTAACTATCGAAAATGGTGGCTTCGATCGAGAGTTCATAAGAGTATCTTTGATTACCTTGGTATAGGAAATATGAAACTGCCATTCCTTGGCAATACGAATAAACACTGGGGTAAAGCATACACGATAGGTTTAGACGACTATCACCTTCCCCACAAATACTGAGATCACTTTTTCCCCGGCGACAGGCCGACATGGAAAACACAGTCCCTATCAGGACGAAGCCAAATCACACCACACTCTAGCGACACATCCGCCGAATAGCCTTTGACCTCTCTAGAGACAACAGAACATATAGTTCGACTTAGATATGTAAAGATATACAGATATAAGACAGACTCGTCCTACTCAGACAAACAATACACATAAATTCAGGCCATAGATATTCTGAAGCAAGAACAATCTATTATTACCCAAACAACGAATAAATCGCAGTAAAATGGATTTATCCGCGGAGTTTGATCGAAAGAGCCGACACAACTTTCAAGGGAAGTAACTCAATAATGACTTTCCCTTAAGCACTATTTTGCTTTCAAAATATTTGCGAAGATAACAAGAATACCAATGTATAATATTGTAAGATATCAAAGACTGCACGTAACAGTCTTACCACACCTCCCGGGAAAAAAAATGGAACTTTTTTTTTTTTGAAATACATCTAGGAGCAACGTACAATAGGCTCACAACGCATGAATAATGCGCAGATGAAAATATCAGGAATACCTATAACGCCTAATATGAGGCTAAGTCGACTTATGGAGCGACTGGTGAGAATGTGTCTCATAAACTGAGAGAAATTATTTCTCTACAAGTATATTTTTCCAGGAAGGTGTCATCAAAGTATAATACAATTCTGGCAATTACACAATGCCTAAAAAATTCATATCATCATTTCGTATTAGATATCTTAAATTTATGATTTATGAAGAAAAAATCATCAAAGCACAGCGGTGAATAAACATCAATGAACCGCTATGTAGTGATACAATCATTATATTATTAAATTACAAATGTGTATCTATCATGATATAGAAAAGGAACTACTATAGAACTAGACATATCAAGAAGTCTAAGCCCTAATAGTTATGTGGAATCATGTGGGCATCTTGACAGAATGTCTGCCATCACATTATCTGATCCACGAATAGCTCGCACAGAGAAATGAAAAGGTTGAAGAGCAATTGCATATCGAGTAGACCTCGAGCTCTTCAAATTCTTACTCTGTATAGCAGTAAGAGCTTTTTGGTCGGTTTCTACTATGAAATGTGCGCCTAGAAGGAATCTCTGTAGTTTGAGGATCGACCAAACCATAGCTAATAGCTCACGGTCTAAAACCGAATAATTCCTTTCTGCCGCATTAAGTTTTCTGGAAATATACATTACAGGATGCAGAGTTCCAGAGTACTCTTGCATTAGTGCCGCTCCAATCCCAGTGGATGAAGCGTCACTACGAAGAACGAATGTCTTATCTTTAGTGGGTAGCACTAAAATAGGTGGTGTTGAAAACAATGTTTTAATCTTATCCAGAGAGCATTGGCATTCCTGAGACCAGTGGACCACATTAGGCGAACCTTTCTTTAGAAGTGTTGAGAGAGGTGCCATGATAGAGGATAGATTCTGAATGAATCTGCCATAAAATTGAATAAGACCTAACAGACTTCTCACCTGTTTTTTAGTCTTAGGGATTGAGATGTTAAGTATCTTACTAGTATTATGGTCCTCTGTCTTTAGGAAACCATGACCAACTCGGTGGCCTAGGAAAGAAATTTCGCTAAAACCAATATAGGCTTTAGAGGGTTTCGCTGTCAGGTTGTGCTCACGCAAAGTAGACAGCAATTCATCTAACCCTGAATAGTGATCTTCCCAAGTATCGCTGAAAAGACAGATGTCGTCTAGATATGCAATGACATCTGACCGATAAGATAGGATTCGGCGCATCATGCGTACGAATGTAGCTGGTGCGTTCATAAGACCGAAAGGCATAAAATTCCATTGGAACAAACCTCTAGGTGTTGAAAAAGCCGTGAGAGGTTTGGCGCGTTCAGATAAAGGAACTTGCCAATATCCTTTAGACAAATCAAGTTTAGTGAAAAAATGAGATTTGGAGAGTCGAGTAAGTAGCTCTTCCAGTAAAGGCATAGGTTCGGCATCGAACTTCGTTACTTGATTCAATTTTCGATAGTCAACGCAAAGACGTATGTTATTGTCTTTTTTACGCACAATAACCATCGGCGAAGAATATGCAGAGGTGGATGGTTCGATTATTTTCAAATCTATCATCTCATCCAACTCTTTCTCGACCTGTGCTTGAAAATGTATAGGTATAGGATAAGGTCTAACCCTAATAGGAGTATGGTCAGTTAGAACAATGTCATGTTGAATGACATTCGTTTGTCCAGGGATGTCAGTGAGTACATCCTGAAATGTTTGCAACATAGTTGAAACTTGTCGCTGTTCTCCTAGAGACAAATCAGGAGAGACAGTAACGTTCTTCCATGATTCACTGGAATGAAGTGGGATCATTGGAAGAGGAAGATTTACATCTGAAAAACTTGTTTCCTCATCCTGTATCACGGACAGTGATGAGTAATGACCATGTTGTACTGGAGAATTGTCCGTTGCTTGGAAAATGGGTTGCAAATAATCCGGACGTTCATGGAATTCAGTAAGCATATTGATGTGGAAGGTTTTATGCTTCCCATCAATATCGACAATATAGTCGACATCGGAAATTTTCGATATTATATCGTACGGACCTTTCCAAGAAATAAGTAATCTGTTTTCCCTACAAGGTAGTAATACAAATGCTTTGTCACCAGGACAAAGTTGTCGTAAGCATCTCTTCTTATTGGCAAATTGCCTTGCCTTCTGTTTCGCAAATTCAGAAGAAGAAGTTGCTAATTTGCATGCTTCGATAATCTTTTGTCTCAACGCGATGACATATTCGTAGGATGACTTTGTGTCATCGTCAATATTGTCAGATGTTATGAGATCGTGAAGCAACGACATAGGGCCACGCGGACGCGCGCCAAAGACGAGTTCAAAGGGAGAAAATCCCGTATGTTCATTGGGTACCTCTCTGTAAGCGAAGAGGGCCGCAGGTAAAACTCTGTCCCAGTCTTGAGGATGATCCTCAGTTATCTTCCCCAGTAAGTTTTTAAGTGTTCTATTAAGGCGTTCGACCATACCATTAGACATTGGATGGTAGATACTACTTAAAGATCTATCTATCTGCAGAGTAGACATTACTTGAGACATGGTATCTGATATTAGTTGGGTGCCATGGTCTGACAATATCTCTCCGGGGAACCCCAGACGAGAAAATATAAGCCAAAGAGCATCTGCAATATCAGCAGTAGTAATGCTCTTCAGAGGAATAGCCTCTGGCCAACGTGTGCACATATCAACACACGTCAAGATAAACTGATGTCCTCTGGCAGACTTGATCTTAAATGGACCAATAATGTCTATGGCCATTTTTTGAAACGGCCGAATAGGAATGTCCGCCGCCTGAATGGGTGCAGCATGCCGTGGACCTTTGGATTTAACTTCCTGACATACTTTACAAGATCGACAATAAATCCGTATGTCCTTGTTTACCAATGGCCAAAAGAAAGCCGCAAGGACTCTTGACTTAGTACGGGAAAAACCCATGTGTCCAGCACACTGAGAGTCGTGAGCGTGCTGCAAAATTTTAACTCTCAAATTCTTGGGAACCAGGATTTGAGAATGACTTGACGTAATGGAGTCTTGAACCATACGTACAAGTACGCCATTCTTCTTTGTAATCCACGATTTACGACTTGTGTCTTTATTCGGATCACCTTTAGTTGCAAGAATGAAGAATTTCTTCAGAGTGGGATCATCTTCTTGCTGTTTTATAAACGAGTCACGAGAAATTACCAAGGGATTATCTTGGTTATGCACTTCATTATCTTCAGTAGATGAAGTTTGAGGCATATTAAGAGCCTGAGCTCTAGTGACTACAGCGTTAGCAATCTGCATGTTTTGCCTTTCCCACGTGGAAATTTGTTGCGGAGTGCATTCCTTGACTCCATGAATGCGACCGATGATGAGGTCAGCGATCGGATTCGGAAGAAGACATGCGTGTACATCTCCTGTAAAGAAAGGAGTAGCAATCCTAATGATAGCAGTAGAGTATTTCTCTAATGTGCCGCCAAATGTTACACATTTGACTACTTGTCCAGTGGCACGGGAAGGATCTACGAGTGACTGCCTAACACCAATTGTGGTGCATCCAGAATCAAATAGCACAGAGACTGGATTGTTATTCACTAAACCCTTATGTAAGACAAGAGAACCTCTTCCATCATGCGCGACTGATGCCGGAAGAGCAGGAAGAGGATGGCCACAGCTTAAAGTAGACACTGTGGTTGGCTCAAATAACGTTTTGCATTGGGGGCACTGAGATGCTCTCCCAAAATCAAAAGCGGCACATGCCATATTACTAGCATCATTATTATCTTTACTCTGTTTATAGGCTTCATGGGACTCTTGTTGTGCAGAGTTTGCCTGAAAATGTGGTTTATGTCTTTTGTTTTGAGATCTACCTCGGTTATTATCACCTCTGTAGTTATTGTTACCTCTATTGTAACCCCTATTTGGGTTTGAGTCATAGTTCCCTTGGTTACCATTATCATATTCATTATAATGAGTATCTCTGTAATTATGATCTTGTTGACTCCAAGACGGATAACCCTGATAGTTTCTATAATTACTTCCTCTACGGAAATTCCTATAATTATGACCACCCCTGTGTCGAGAGCTATCAGGTCGTCTCCAGTTCTTTGAAGAAGAACCCTGAAATGATTGGTTACCTTGGTTTTGATAACTATTATGGTTACCTTTTTTATCAAATCTGTTTTGAGGTCCCTGAAATCTGTGTGAATAATTGGGATTGTATGGTGTTGCTGAAGCAACTGGCATACTCTCCTTAATCTTAGTGTTGCCAAAAGTCACGTCGGGGTGTGCAGTGACATATTGGGAACAATATTCTTCCATTTCTTTTAGAGATTTGGGTTTACGCTCATGTATAAATTCAAGGAAAGGTTTGTTCACACATGACATAATCTTATCTCTGAGCAACAAATCCATAAGTCCTTCATACGTTTTTTCTGTTTTGGAAAGCTCAATCCAACGATCAACTGTGAGACGTGCCTTTGCAGTGAATTCTGAGAATTCTACACCCGTCTCAGGTACCATCGTTTTAAATAAAAGGCGATAGCCTTCCTCACTTAGCTGATATTTTTTTATCAAAGCCGCCCTAATGACATCATAATTATCCTTATCTGCTTCTCCTACAAGGCATAATCTAGTCAAAGATTCACCTTTCAAGTTTTCTGATAATTGATTAGCGTATTGTGATTTATCCACATTATGTGTACGACAAGAACGTTCAAATCTATCCAGCCAGAATGTAATATCGTCACTGGACTGATTGAACGGTGGAACCTTAACCTTGTAAGTAGAAGGTTTACCATTACCACTAGATGCCTGATTAACATTACTCATACTTGTCAATCTCAATTTCTCTAACTCAAATTCATGTTCTCTTATTGCTTTTTTTTCTTCAGCTTCCCTGTCTAATCTTTTTTGTTCAGCTTCCCTGTCTAATCTTTTTTGTTCAGCTTCCCTGTCTAATCTTTTTTGTTCAGCTTCACTGTCTAATCTTTTTTCTTCCGCCATAGCTTTTCTTTCTTCTGCAGCTAATGCTTTGTCATATTGAGCAACAGCCCATTGTTCTAATTGTTGACCAGTCTTATCAAGGGCTTTCCCTTGTGTAATGAAGTATTCTAATGTAGACATGATGTCTAACAATAATACTAATCACCTGAAACAATAATAATACCACAAGTTCTCAATGACTTGATTAATCAGTATACTATCCCAATATCTGTGGGTCACAAGCCTTTAATAAGGTCTTGTATAATAGTAATAATAATCAGGTACTGGTTTATACCATAATCCAAGTGCAGTGCACAGGCAATTGTGTCTTATGAAATATACCTATATAAAACATATGTCAACCAACAGAATACATAAAGTACAAATAGGACTGACAATACAAGAACGTTTGCAGAAATCAAAATAAATCAAATAGGGAAATCAATGAAAATAATCACTGAATCTGCAAAGAATAACAACACAAATGACGTCACAATATATGAATATAAATTGTGAATAGAACTGAAAGATAGAAAAGGTTAGACCAACAAATTACAAACAAATCAAAACAAAACTAAAGAACAAAGAAATATTACAAAAATAACAATAATTACAGACTTCACAGCTAACACAAAAGCAACAGTTGTCGCAGCAAATTTTCAATCAAGAAAATTGCACCTATAGAAAACGCCCACAACGGACCCTCTATGACGTGGGATATTCTGTTGTGAGGACGCCGCCCAACCTTAAACACAACCCGCTGACATAGAAACTAACATACTATACAAACAAATAACATGTAAACATAAATATATATAAATTATGTGTATGATAGTATGTGTTGCAAAATAGGCTCAGTTTTACAGTAATGGCAAAGTTATTTTTATGAAAATAAACAAACTGCCACTTTATTCAATTAAACATTCTGGCCTTAAATATTAAAGTTCATATATGGAAAACAAGAAGATCCATCGATGAAAATAGGACTTCTTAGTTCACTCAATACTGTCATCCTGTTAACATTGACAAGAATTGATCCAACTGTTCTGTGAAACTCTGTAATGTCTAATGTAAAAATGTCAACAACGCTGACCTACATACTGCATTCACTTGACAGGTCACGTGACGAAGTGTTGACAAAGAGCAAACCAATACTGCAAGTGTGTCGTATCAGCCACAGGAAACGGTCTGGTATCGGTAATCTGTTGACTTCTGAACTTCTGCGAGGTCAAACCCAGAAAGCTGGTCCACCAGTTGATAAAGTTGATAAAGTTGGATTTTTATTCCCGTTAATGATATCCACCAAAAGATAGATATAAGTGGATGGAAGCAGACATCATCATCATCATCAGTTGATAAGATCTCTATGGTGTTGTTTGCTCCACTGTAGTGTATGGAATGTCAACTTGACCTACGCAGTGGTGTGTAGACATGGATTGAGTGTATAATGTGCGAATGATGATAAGGTTCGTGGTGTTGACAAATGTTCTTTTCTCACACTCATGTATGGCTGGAAGTCATCGACACCAACGACTGTGTACCTTTTCTAAAGTTTAATTGGACGTACACACTCGACAGCACAGATAGTGACAAATCACAGGTTGCATAATACATCATAGTACAGTGGATAAATGGTCTTGCAATGTTACATGGGCACTCATGTAGAATAATGTATAATGGACTGTCAGTAGCCAAGCACTCAGTATCGCCCATACATATATATCATCTGACTTCACTGACTGAGCACGTCAGCTTATAAACAATATTTCAGATGGCTTCTAAACCTAATCTCGTCTAGCGACGATTCTTCAACATAATGTTCAGCACATATTTTTCCATATAATAATATTGAACCGCTAGCAATGGGTTCTCATGTGTAGCAGTGATCTCTGGACTAATCAAGCGATAATACGGGCATCCCTTTTCTCTTCTTGAAAGTCACTACATGTTTTGGTTCCAAGATGGCTTCACTCGTGAGCTGTCACTCACGTTTGGATACAGATAATGAATCTGTCCTAAAGTTAGTCATTCATAAAACATTTCATTGCTCTGTAGATTTGATCATGAACAATTGACTGCAATCTACAGGATATAGTGCTGCTAGGAATCGAAGTCGTTTTCATCGAGTCAAATATATTCTCTTAGACATTCAAATCGTAACTATCGAAAATGGTGGCTTCGATCGAGAGTTCATAAGAGTATCTTTGATTACCTTGGTATAGGAAATATGAAACTGCCATTCCTTGGCAATACGAATAAACACTGGGGTAAAGCATACACGATAGGTTTAGACGACTATCACTTTCCCCACAAATACTGAGATCACTTTTTCCCCGGCGACAGGCCGACATGGAAAACACAGTCCCTATCAGGACGAAGCCAAATCACACCACACTCTAGCGACACATCCGCCGAATAGCCTTCGACCTCTCTAGAGACAACAGAACATATAGTTCGACTTAGATATGTAAAGATATACAGTTATAAGACAGACTCGTCCTACTCAGACAAACAATACACATAAATTCAGGCCATAGATATTCTGAAGCAAGAACAATCTATTATTACCCAAACAACGAATAAATCGCAGTAAAATGGATTTATCCGCGGAGTTTGATCGAAAGAGCCGACACAACTTTCAAGGGAAGTAACTCAATAATGACTTTCCCTTAAGCACTATTTTGCTTTCAAAATATTTGCGAAGATAACAAGAATACCAATGTATAATATTGTAAGATATCAAAGACTGCACGTAACACACGCCCACCCCCGTTCGGAGTATGGACGAACAGCATGCCGAGACGGCACCTCCTCACCTACCTAGCGAATGCCAAATTCGTCCAACACCGTTGTCGTTCATGCCTTCTCACTCTAAGTACTGAACACAATATGAGCATGAACTAATTTCCCCCCCCCCCCCTTCCACAGGTACTTGGTAGTCGTGAAAAATAACAACGACTGTCCAAGCCTGGTCTATCAAACACAACATATGTTACATATTAGTTATTCATATCTACGCATCAATAATAAGACATCTCATAGTATAAACAATCCTTTTTGCACACTGCATATATACCTTATATAACATGATTTACCCATACGTTGAGTATAACTTTATCCATATTGCCTTTATGGCATCATGACACATAAATAACATACCGTAATACATTCTCATACACATCAACTCTAACGATTATAATACATTTCTTGCATAAACCAAAGTAAATACTCTCTTCGGATGTTCCTGTCGCACACCAATCTCATAACCTAGACAGGACATAAGCTACAATGTTAGGCTCCAGAGTAGGGTCCTTTTGTTGCGCCTCCTTCAGTTTATTCGGCAACAAATTTGGCACAGGCTCCCTCTCTTTCTTCGTTTGCCCTCTTGTGGTTACCGCTGCCACAATCGGCTCTTTTGGTCTCCCAACAAACACATATCTACATCCTAGGATAACTGGGTAGATAGGATCATCCATTATGGCCACTTTAATAACACCTCTGACAAAATCAGAGTGTATTTCTACTAGTGCGATAGGAAGCATCCTGGGTGCATCACTCTTAAAAACTCCACAGTTTGACGGTGTCCTCTGTCTCCTGACCTGGATTGACTAAGTGCCTAGCGACAATACAATGAAAAGATAATCCAGTGTCAAAAAGACAAGTTGTTGAGGTACCGTTCAAAATTACAGTTCCTCGCGTTGAGGGTCTGTCTCCCTCAGGTTGAGAATCACAGACATTGACTCTTCCTTGCGAGGCTGTATGCAAGCTTCCGATGCGGTTTGGCCCGGTGTGCTTGCCCTGATCAGACGTCCCTGCTGGCAAATTCCATTGACTGAACGTGCCAAACCTCTTACTGCTTTTTCTACTCCACGTGGGTTATAGCAGTGGAATGTTATGCCTTTTGGGCTTATGATCGCCACTGCCACATTCAATCGAATGATGCGCAGAATTTTTGTTCACAGATCTGCCATCATAACTTATATAGATGATATCTGTTTGTTTAGCTCATCTTGGGAAGAGCACTTTGTAGGGCTCCGTTCTCTTTTTGGACACTCTTCGATTACATAACCTTAAGGCGAGGCCTACTTAAGTTCAGGTTGCTTTTCATGAATTTTCCTTTCTTGGTCACACTGTTGGTTCTGGTCTACAGACTGTATTACAAAATGTTTCTAAAATCTTAAATTTGTCTATTCCTACTACGAAAAAACAAGAGAGTAGTCTTTTGGGACTGATTCAATTTTACAGTCGTTTCATTCCTAATCTGTAAGACATCACTGCTGTTCTATCATCTCTTTTAAGAAAGGGTTTACCAAGTAAAGTGCTCTGCTCAGAAAAGTGTCAGACCGCTTTTAACCACATATTAAATATTTTTTCTTTACCTCCTATTTTGAGGTTACCAGACATTAATCGTATTTATATCGTACATTAATCGTATTTATATTCTCTGCACAGATGCTAGCAATCTAGGATTGGGCGAATATCTTATTTCAAGAATTTGACAACGTGTTACGTCTTACATTGTATATATCTCGCAAGCTGTCGGACACAGAAAGAAAATACTCAGTGGGGGAGAAGGAATTACTGGACGTTGTTTGGGCCATCCACAAACTTGAACGACTCCAGGAAATAGAGGAAATAAATATTAGAATGCACCATTATAAAGAAGTGGAGGAGAGAAAAATGCAATATGATAGAGAAATGGAGGAGAAGAAAGCTTTGACATTGGCCCATGAAGATAGAATGATGCTTCTTTTTTTAGAGGAATTGAAATTAAGGGGTCCAATTAGTCATAATGGTAATTTGCATATTCCTAATTTCTCAGGTTAAAATAACGGTAATGCTAAATTTCGCTTACCAATATTTAACCCAGGTCGTGATGACGTTTCAAGCTTCCTAAGTCGCTATGAAAGTGTATATGAGGCACATAAATTAGACAAATCTCAATGGTGTGCAAAACTTATGGAATTTTTGAGTGGAGAGCAATTGACTGCCTTGTGCACAATGGATGAGACTGTTAGAAATAATTATGATGCTGCTAGAGCTCTATTATTAAAACGCTACCAAGTTGATGCAGAGGAATATCGTATGAGATTTAAAACTATGATTCCTGAAACTGGGAAGGACTTCTCAGAATTGAATTCATCTCTGCCATACGACTTACTTTTAACAGATGGGTTCAACTCTCGAGAATGGAGTAAACATATGATTGCCTTATGGATCTGTTGTTAAGGGATAAGGTGTTATCTCTGTAAGTAAGCCATTTTTGTCTTTTTTGCATGAACGCGAGCCTATGACCATGTCTTTATTAGAAGAAATTGCAAAACAATACTGCACAGCACATCCTGGTGCTTGTATTAGCAATAGCCTTATTAAAGAATCCCTACCAGTTGCTTCAGCTGCAACTTGGAACAATAATAATGGTAGACAAAGATCTCACAGCCTGGATAGAAATTTTATGCCAAGAAGGTACAATGATAATAACTACAATAGGAATTGGAACTTTAACAGGGATGAAAATTACAACAGAGGTAGGCAACAATTCAGAAATCAGTCGCCTCAATTTAGACCTAATAATTTACAACAAAATTCAAATTGGAGGAGACAGAACAATTTTTCTCCTTATAATAACAATTGGAATATCAACAAGTCTGATAATCAAGCTTACCAAAATAGTAATAATACACAGGGATATAGGAATCAGGGCACTTCCTTTGATCCCCAGAGACAACGATCACGTTCTCGTGCTCCTATACGTTCAGAACATAACACTGGGGCAGCACTTACTGGTAATGCACCAATAATTAATCAGGAAATATGTGTTCAGAATCAATCAGCTGCGATTTGTGCATTCGATTTTGATATTGCTTCTCGTTGCCATGAATGTCTAACTCTTTTTTAAAGCGGATAGTACTTCGGTATTGAAGTGCGGGCATCCCTTACCTGCTGTGACTGGCCTCTCGGCACAGGCACTCTTGTATTTCACAGGGGGTTATTGAATGGTACCCAAGTGTCTGTACTCCGGGATTCAGGGTCAACTACTGTTGGGTTCAGACAGTTGCTTGTTCATCCTTCTGGCGCGACGGGTAGCTTTGTTAAATTTATTACTTTCGGTGGTACTATTGAATTTTATCCCACAGCTATTGTTGATATCCATACCCCATTTTTTTCAGGAAAAGAGAAAGTATGCATAAACAAAAACAAACAAACAACAAGACTGATAGAAATCGAATTCTTCATACAGTAAATTAGTGATTTGAGACATATTCAGAGGTGTGTTATAAGAACTCGTGAAATATTCAAACGGTCCGCTACTGAATGACTCAAGGACTGTGTTTTTTCCAGTGCGCGCGAACAACTTCACGAGAGGTGAGCAGCTTTGAGTCTCATAGCAGATACTGCTGCAATGAATGTAATGATAGGTTCATCAAGATGAGGTGGGGTAAACAGTTACTTTCCTCGTGTCTTTGCGCCCCAAACTCAAGACCAGAATCAGACTAGCTAGATAGTTAGATAGACATATACGAAAGCAATTAATTTGCGAAGGGTTGAAAATCGGGCAAAGTCCCCTCTTGCGTTCTTCCTATCTCATGCTCATCTTTCATTACTGTTACTCAAACATTCTCCAGCGTACTTAAAATATTAATTTAAGGGCAGTGCAACATTACAAGGAAGTATAACAGCATACATTAACAATATCTGATCATAAAATTAAGAAAATAAGTTATTAAGAACATAATATTAAGAATAAGTATATTGTAATGAAAACAAGATCATCAGAGCCTCCATACAGAATATTAGATAAAAGTACAACACAATCAGTTAGGGTGGCATATAATCAGCACTCATAAAGTATTTAAACAGTACACGATTGTATGAGTAAGGACTGTGCTTGTTTTTCAGGTTATTGTGAAGATTGTTCCAAAGATGAGCAGCTGAGTAAGCCAAACTAGTCTTAAATAGGTCTAGCCTGGGCTTGGGTACCTGTAATTTGTTTAAGCGCTGACTACGTCTTTCATTATATTTAAAAGCGGCCAAAGATACTTTGGAGCATTCTGTGACACGATTTTGTTAATACATTTCCCTGTGTTAAATAGGAAGCGCTTCTTGATGGGTAATATTTGAAGATAACACAGCCCTACCAAAAAAAAATAATTTTGGTGCCAATTATTTTACTCTTGATTGTACATAAATGAGGCCTGCTCAATCCAAATATCACATTTACTTGTCTGTAGCAGCTCTAGTTTTTGAGATACAGACATTTTTGTATTTCATTAATACAGGGTGACCCAAAAAAAAAACGGGCCCGCACGCGCACTTATTGTCCTTCGTTTTTTTTTTGGGTCACCCTGTATTATTACAATATTTTCTATATAGGGCTATGTAAAAAAAAAACTATTGCTGTCTAGTCCTTTACAAAAGAAAACTTCTTGTTTACTCTCAGTTTCAGTTTTTCAAGAATCTTCCCAGAATTGCCTTTTTCAGATTTTAAGCCACTGCATGCATGTTAGTATGCTACTTATTTTATTACACTTCTAACAGAGAATGGCAACATCTTCAAGAAAAGCATGTTTTCTTTCACCGCATTTATTTTGTTCTATTTGTGGAGAGTACACTTTCAAAGAAGAACATAGGAAGCATATTACTGTTTTTGTGAAAAAGGCATACTTTGCTTACTTTAAAGTAAAACTAGGTGACCAGGACAAGTCTTGGGCTCCTCATATTGTTTGCTAAACATGTGTTGAACACCTGCGACAATGGATTTGTGGGAAAAGAAAATGTTTAAAATTTGGAATTCCAATACTTTGGAGAGAGCCCAAGAACCACTATGATGACTGTTATTTCTGTGTTGTGAATATTAAAGGAATTAATGGAAAAAATCACAAAAAGTGGAAATATCCAGATTTAGATTCTGCTAGGCAACCTGTTCCACACGGAGATGACATACGAATTCCAACTTTCAGTCAGATTTCGGATTCCCTGCTAGAAGATGAGACAGCAGTGGCATGTGGAACGACAAGAGACAGTGATAGTGATTTCGAAGAGTATTTTTCAGATGATCAACCAGCTTGAACTACAGCTAATTCGAACCGAAATATCACGTTCTGTGTGCCCTTCTAAACGTAATGTCACTATATGAGCTCCTTGAATGGTTGAAAGTGTCGGTTTTTTGCCCATTTTCTTTCGAACATAAAATCCAGAGATAATACCCTTGAAGCAACCAAAACACACTAAATACAGCAACAGTCTGTCTTTTCACATTTTATATTGTTAGGATAATGCAATAGACTGCAATGATTGCTTTTAGTGTGCCCTAAAATAGCGGATGATGCAACAATCTGTAGTAGTATGGAAATATCCATTTTTTACTAGGTGGTCTTAAACTTTTGGCTACGACTGTATATATATATATATATATATATATATATATATATATTATATATATATATATATATATATATATATATATGTAATAGGGTGGGCGAGATGGTGATGATGATATTGATGTTGTGATGTTTGATCACTCTCTTTTCACACTCGCACCGACCCGAACAACAATAAAACTCTTGATTCTGAGGCAGGGGCTGTATTTATTTCTACAACCCTGTCAGTGACTACAAGCACACAAAAGCAAACACTAAACAAACAAAACACCCAGCTAGTGCTCAGTAGCTAATGTGCTCTGGTTTCTTTGTCCATCTGCTATCCACACAAGGCGAGCCTAACTTCGTTTCTCTCTCGTCTGGACTGAATCTTCAAATAGGCCTTTTGCCGCTCGCTATTTCTTTATATAAACCGCTAAGCCTAAACACTCAACTTAGTCTGCGCGCGCAGTAATTGCGCCACTTAAACACTTAGGCACGAAAACACAGGTATGGCCCACAACTTTCAAATATATCACACGACTACCAAATATAGCACATTTCTTCCTCCTGATTTTTTTGTCGTCCCGACAACATCACTACCTCAGGCAATTCAATTGTAACCTCTCAGATCGTCTCGGGGCAGGACCCTCTATCGGCTGCAGGGCGTACCAGCCTGGTTCCGGCATTAGACCATGCACGTCCTCCCCAGGGTCTGTCTCAACTGGTGAAGCTGGTGCCTCTTCGTAGGCCTAGTGAACCATCTACCAGATTCGGAGAATCATCTTTGTCCTCACTTCGTCTCAGTTCGTGCGCCGCAACCCTCATCTTCAGATCTTCGTTGCCTGCTGGCCTTATCACATAAGGACCACCGCTAGCTTCTGGAATTGACGATACAATGAATTCGTCGTTGGACCACACGTCTTGTATTTTGGCCCTGCCAGTGTAGTGCACTCTTTTCCGCACTCTTTCACCCACTCGCAATGGTGTGGGGCCTGGAAGCTGATTACTTTTCTCCCTCCTGTCAGCGGCCATTTTCTGCATTCTCTCTGCAGCTTTTTTGGTGTGCTATGTGCAACCTCTCTAGGTGACCTTGCAGCACTCATCAGTTGTCTCCGGCTCTTCATCTGGGCGCGTGCCTATCATGAAGTCTAGAGGAAGACTTGGTTCTCTGCCGAAGAAGAGGTAGTATGGTGAGTACCCTGTCGAAGAGTGGGAGGGTAGAGTTGTAGACCATAACCACCTCCGCTAGATGCTCAGACCACCTTCGCTTCTGGTCGGCTGTCATGGGTCTCAGCAAATCATGCAACGTCTTGTTGAAGCGCTCGCACTGCCCGTTGCCTTTAGGATTGTAAGCTGTAGTGCGGCTCTTGTGGACTCCATATACCTTGCACAGCTCTGCGACTATCGCTGACTCGAAGTTCCGGCCTTGATCAGAGTGTATCCTCTGAGGAGCTCCGAGATACTGGAACCACTTTTCCACCAGGGCCTTGGTGACTGTTGTTGCTTTTTGGTCTCTTGTTGGTATAACAATGGTGTACTTGCCAAACACATCTGTCAGCACTAATACATTCTCAAACCCTTTGGAATCCCGCTCTAGCAGTGTAAAATTCATCGCTACCACCTCAAGTGGTCAGGAGGCAATCAAGTTTCCCGATGGCCCATGAAACTTCAGTTGAGGTGCCTTGGCAATGTTACATCGGCTGCATCTGCGACAAAAGACGTCAACATCAGCTGTGATGCCTACCCAGAAGCACCTACTTCTCAACAACTGCAGCATGCGCTCTCTTCCCTGATGGCCCACCCAGTGAGCAGAGTCTAGTATCCGTGGTTTCATGGACTCAGGTATTACCAGTTGTCTCATGCTGGATCCATCTGATCCCTTCACTGTCCGGTATAACAACCCATCTGTCACTTCGAGCCGGTTACCCTGATTAAGTAGTTTCCTTGCAGCCAAGGGGATCTTTCGAGCATCTTTTCCTGCAGGTCTGGTGCCATCCTTTACCATCTTCCTAAACATCGCTACCACATCATCAGCTCCCTGGAGATTTATCAATTCCTCACGCGAATAGGTGGGAAATGCTTGAGTGGTTGCTGGTGCTGTGGTTGATTCGACCGGTACCCTTTCACTGATATCTTTCTGGCTTGTTGCTGCCATCAACCCTATCTCATATGGTATCTTGGTAAACTCTCTGATAACCTCAGCTGTTATGCCACTTATTGCAACATCTGCGTCATCCTCCAGTTCTTCGCCTGCGGTTTCAATTGGAAAACGGGACAAATAATCTGCATTTCCATTGGCTCTCGCTGCCCGATGTCGGATTGTGTAATTAAATATCGCCATCTGGGCCATCCATCTCTGCTCTATAGCTCCCAGTTTAGCTTTTTCCCAGAAGGCCAGACCCCTATTGTCTGTAAATACCTCTACTTGTGATCCTAGCAGGTAACCTCTGAACTTCTCAGTCATGGCCCACTTAAGACCTAGCAGTTCCAGCCTCATACTGCTTTTTGAGTTTCTTTCAGAGGGTCGAAGTGTGCGACTTGCATATGCCAAGACTTTCTTTGTTCCATCTTGAACTTGCGAAAGAATTGCTCCCAATCCTTCAAATGATGCATCTACCTCTAGGATAAATGGTAGCGAGAAGTTAGGGAACCCTAGTAGTGGTGTGGAGGTTAGTGCCTTTTTCAGTGTCTCAAAGGCTACAGCACACTCTTCTGTCCACAACTGTCCTATGGGTGACTTACTTCGTCTTTTAGTCTGCATGCCTTGATTGAGCGCAGCTACTAAATGATGTAGCGGTTTGGCTATCTTTGCAAAGCCCGGCACAAATCTGCGGTAGTAACTGGCCAATCCCAGGAATGAATGTAACTCAGTCTGGGAGCGTGGTACAGGGGCCTCTTGAACAGCCTTTACCTTGTCTTCCATAGCTCCTATTCCATCTGCTGATATAGTATGCCCCAAGAATTCAATCGTTGTCCTAAACAGCTTACACTTTCCTTCATTCAACTTCAGCCCTAGCCGGCGTAGCTTAGAGAATACTTTCTCCAGTCGGCTCAAATGGTTGGGGAACGAACGAACGAACGAACGAACGAACGAACGAACTTTATTTTCAAAGGGTTAAGAATTGGGCACGCAGGCCCGTCTGACATTCTGTTCTTCATCTCTCTCTCTCATCATGTATACTAATATCCTTTCATTCTCACATTTATTTTAAGCATTATTAAGGCATTTATCATTATAAAAATAATATTACATTTGCAATAATCATCATAATTAAAGTGTTTTTAAAATAAAATAAAATAATTATAAAAAAAAAAAAAAATTAATAGTAATAATGAATTTGAAAAATAAATAAATAAATAAAAAATAAATAAATTTAAAAAACAAAAAAAAAAAATCGAATTCTTCGTACTGTAAATTAGTGATTTGAGACATATTCAGAGGTATGTTATGAGAACTTGTAAAATGTTCATACGGTGTTCAACTGAATGACTCAGGGACTTTTTTTTTTTTTTTTTTTAGGTTCATCAAGATGAGGTGGGTAGACAGTTACTTTCCATTTTCCTTTCCATTTCCTTTGCGTCCCAAACTCAAGACCAGAATCAGACTAGGTAGATAGTTAGATAGACATATACGAAAGCAATTAATTTGCCAAGGGTTGAAAATCGGACACAGTCCCCTCTTGCATTCTTCCATCCTCTTGCTCATCTTTTATTACTGTTACTCAACATTCTCCAGCGTACTGAAAGTATTAATTTAAGGACAGTGCAACATTACAAGGAAGTATAACAGCATACATTAACAGTACCTGATCATAAAATTATGAATATAATATTAAGAATAAGTATATTGTAATGAAAACTAGCTCATCAGAGCCTCCATACAGTATATTAGATAAAAGTACAACACAATCAGTTAGGGTGGCATATAATCAGCACTCATAAAGTATTTGAATAGTATACGATTGTATGAGTAAGGACTGTGCGTGTTTTTCAGGTCATTGGGAAGATTGTTCCAAAGATGAGCAGCTGAGTAAGCCAAACTAGTTTTAAATAGGTCAAGCCTGGGCTTGGGTACCTGTAATTTATTTAAGCGCTGACTACGTCTGTCATTGTATTTTAAAAGCGGCCAAAGATACTTTGGAGCATTCTGTGACAGGATTTTGTGAATAAATTTCCCTTTGTTAAAGAGGAAGCGCTTACTGAGGGGTAATATTTGAAGATAATTATATAAATCTATACAATGTGATTGGTGTTTATCAGCAACAAGGCGCATTGCGCGTTTTTGAAGCGAGTGGAGCCTTCTTGTGTTGGAGACAGAACAACCATCCCAGATTGTGGAACAATAGTCTAGATGCGTTTGTATATGAGATATGTAGAACATTTTCCTTGCCTCTTCATCCAGGAAATGTTTAATTTTGGCTAATTGGTAAACTTTTTGTGCTGTTTGCTTTGTGAGTGCATGTACATGTGAGTTCCAGCTTAGGTGTTGGTCAACAGTGATACCTAGAGTTCTGTGTTCATTTACGTTTTTCAATTAGTGATGTTCCAATGAAGAGCTGAAGTGTTGTTTTCTGCAAGTTTTGTAGTTTTTGTCTGGTTGATATTAACATACATTTTGTTTTACTAATATTTATTTGCATGCGATTCTCGTTGCTCCACGTAATAAGATTATGTGTATCGTTTTGTAAAGATTGTTCTAGTGTGGTGCAACATTTATCACTAGTATAGACAGTACAGTCATCGGCAAAAAGGTCACATGATGAGTGTTTGAAATATAGAGGAAGATCATTAATGTATACGGTAAATAGAAGAGGGCCGAGAATAGAGCCCTGAGGAACACCTGTATGGACAACGGTTGGGTTCGACAAGGAATTATTGTAAGAGACTATTTGTTGTCTGTCTGACAGGAACGATTTATCTAACTTTACCAGCTTAATATTTACTTTCATTGTTTCTAATTTTCTGATTAAAATAAAGTGATCTATCATATCAAATGCTTTTTTGAAGTCTACAAATATTGCTCCACATATATTATCGTTATTGATGTTTAGGTGCCAATTGTCTATCATCTTTGTTAAGGCTGTGTGGCACGAATGCTTTGGGGAAGTCAGCAGAGTACACTAAAATGTCATCAATGTATACTAGTATCAGGTGGAACACTAAATCATGCATACTGCTCTGCATTAATCGTTGGAAGGTGCTATGGCAGAGTTGGCTAAGCCCATCGGCATCCTGGTGTATTCATAAAGTCCAAAAGGGGTAGTGAAAGCGGTTTTCTCTTGGTCTTTCTCATCCATTGCTACTTGATAATAACCACTTGCCAGATCAAGTGATGAGAATATCTTTGCTCCTCCTAGCGCATCCAGGTACTCATCTACGCGGGGTAGAAGGTATGCATCCCTCTTCGTCTTGCTGTTGAGTGCCCTAAAGTCTACGCAGAGTCTAAGCCGACC
Source organism: Oreohelix idahoensis (assembly GCA_024509875.1). Classification (NCBI taxonomy): domain Eukaryota; kingdom Metazoa; phylum Mollusca; class Gastropoda; order Stylommatophora; family Oreohelicidae; genus Oreohelix; species Oreohelix idahoensis. Next base: position 133,977 of record JAMPIV010017564.1, read on the forward strand.
ATCCTTCTTCCGGACCAAAACTATTGGGGAGGCCCAAGGACTGCAACACTCCTTGATTATTTGTTTGTCAAGCAATCCTTGTAGGTGATCCTTGTTATGACTCTTTTCATAACACCATTTTCGGTCGCCCTCAAACTTTGTTTGTTGGGCTGATTTCCTATTTATTAATCTTTGTTATGACAACACAGGAAGGACGTCACGATTGTATGGGTATTTTCCGAGCGGACGTGGTTTTGTGGGCTATGACGGTTCTGAGGATCTCGTCACCGTGTCTCCATTGTGAGAATGCTGTGTATTCTGTGCTCCTGGGTATGTACTTGAAGTACTGGTTTTATAAGTGTATGTCAGCTAGGTAGTCTACGAGATAGAACCTAGTCTGATTGTATGTTATATGGACACGTCAGAGCTGAAGGAATGTGGAAGGAAAGTATATGTTAATATTAAATATTTCAGCATGATGACGGACATTGTATACTAGTCTACAAGACGTTAGACCTACTTATAGACAGGCTGATGAGAGCTTATGTCTTGTACATTGATGCATTTAAAAAGGAGCCAGTCATTGTAATTAAATTCTACATGTATGAAACGTTCACGAGGCATTATTCAGTTTTATACTGTTTCAACTGTCAAGTACGTTTCTTAGAACTCTGCTGAATGGACTGTAGTTCAATAACCCTAGACGCCATGGACATCAGAGTCCAGTATCTCCTTCTACTCTGAAACGGACCCTCTACAATCCTGTACCTCTTTATAGAAAGCAGGAGGTATTCTCCTGTAAGGTTGCTTAACTGGGGTGTCATCTGTTAATGGGATGGTGTGCGTTACCCTGTCCGTGTACCCTACATCTGTCTCATCTGTGGCAAAAAGATCGGCATAGCGTCTCAACAACGCTCTTACTTCCTGCCCTTCAGTCTCACTGCCCTCAAACCCGGCCATGCAATTGGGCACATCTCTTGCTCTGGATTCGTGTATGGTGGATTTGCTGACATTTCTACCTCTTGAGCCCCTACAACTCTGCAATGTGTGCTATAGTCCACCCCAGCTTCTGTCAGTACTCCTATTTGTGTCCCGGGAGCTAAAAACAAGTCCTCATCACCCAAATTTATGGCCTGAAGAAATGCCTCCGGGTCATTGTCTCTTACTTGTATCCGCAGCTTCCTGCGGACAACTGGGGTTACACTGTCGAGGATCACATCGGCTTGGTCCTCCTTACTCATGTAGCCGGACCTCCACGCAGCTCTAACCTCCCTTGCATAGTCCTCCGCATTTGGCCCTGTGCGTTCTCCAAAAGTTCTCACTTTCTTATGGGTGGGCACCATTATGCACCGCATGTGTTCTGGCTGGGCAGTGTACCTGCTACTGATCCCTCACTATGCACCACTGATGCACCGACCACTTGTGTTGGATCTACATCCTCGTGCTCCCCTCTGCTCGTAGCACGTGTGCTCCTCGTGGCCATCTTGCTGCCAGACCGCACTGCTGGGTGTTTACACTATTTGTTCGTTTGCTGTTTGCTCGGTGTCACTGTCTGCCTATCCTGTCGACGACGCCAATTGTGCGAGGGTGGGCGAGATGGTGATGATGATATTGATGTTGTGATGTTTGATCACTCTCTTTTCACACTCGCACCGACCCGAACAACAATAAAACTCTTGATTCTGAGGCAGGGGCTGTATTTATTTCTGCAACCCTGTCAGTGACTACAAGCACACAAAAGCAAACAATAAACAAACCAAACACTAAACAAACAAAACACCCAGCTAGTGCTCAGTTGCTAATGTGCTCTGGTTTCTTTGTCCATCTGCTATCCACACAAGGCGAGCCTAACTTCATTTCTCTCTCGTCTGGACTGAATCTTCAAATAGAACTTTTGCCGCTCGCTATTTCTTTATATAAACCGCAAAGCCTAAACACTCAACTTAGTCCGCGCGCGCAGTAATTGCGCCACTTAAACAACACTCGCGATATTTGCTCTGTTAGGTACGAAAACACAGGTATGGCCCACAACTTTCAAATATATCACACGACTACCAAATATAACACACAATTATAGTTTAGGCTTTATTATGGCCTACATTAATATATCTTCTTGAAGACTTTTTACATCCCAGAGTGCTGCGCGCGCACATCGAAAATATATGGGCGATAAATCTGCCCAAAAACAGGAAGGGGGCGGGCGTCTCTTCGGCCCCATCACACACACACACACACATACACACACACACATATATATATATTACCATGTGAATTTTAATGTGTGAAAATTGCTACAGGAGGTTAACGTCATTTGAGGCTGAAAACATTGGCGTATAGAATGATGATTCATGAACCACCACTGCACGAGCTGGTGATTGCTTTATTGCTAGTTTCGTAAGGAGAACTAAAAGCATAAAGTAGTTTCAGGTTCCTTATGGAGCAGGGAGGGAAAGATGAAAGAAATGATGTACATTCTAAGTATAATACTTACATTTTCAAAGCAGTGTAAATGTCCCTATAAACATAGTCACTTTAAAATTGATGTAAGTTTTTAAGCTTAAACCAGTGTAAATGTCTAAATTTAAATATTCATTTTAAAGTAATGGAAGTTTCAATCTTTTCAATCAGTGTAAAACACAAACGAAAATATTTTCAGTTTATATTGTGAACACTTTTCAATAGTGGAGCTGTATATCTAACAGATTCTATCTGTATTATTAAACTTTTCATTTGAATATAAAGTAACTATGAAAGATATTCCCATTTAAATGTAAAGAAAGTTTTATCCCCAGGAATTAAATTTAATTCTCATCGAGGGTAAAGTCTGAGTAATTGGGATGGTGGTATGGGAAGATAGAAACCCATAACTATGGGGTGGAAAACGCGATACTCAGAAGAGCGTTTCGTTAGATTCTTTACCATAGTTATTGGTGGTACCAGCAGAAAGTATTTTCTCTGGAACAATATGGGAACAGTGGCCTAAGCTTTAAGACGAAGGACGCTCGTGGTAGACTCTCTTTGACGTTTCTGGGAAACGAGCTACGCCCGACAACCTTGATCAGAGACGAGCGTGAGCAGAGTGAAAAGAACCAACACATAAGAAGGAGCAGAACTGCCTTTGGCAGCTACGTTCAAATATATGCTGCCACTTGAACTTCTTGTAACATCTCACATTCCTAAAGACTGAGGATAATGTTTCTTGATCCACAACTATTCAATTTATTTTCCAACTGTTAAAACCTAAAGTGATTATTAAATTTTGTTATTTGTAATTATTCTAATTTAACTTCGATTTAATCATTTTAAAGTTACAGCATGTTTGTCTCAGTCAAAATACTACACACACTCTAAACAGAGCTATACTAAAATAATAGAATTCCACTGAGTAAATCAGGGATGGGGGCTTAAACGAGCTGAAAGTAATAATGTCACCGTAGGGTTTGCCCAAGCATTGTTTATGCTTCTTGCATGGTTACGTGAACGCTTAAAATATGGTACCGTAGGGTTTGCCCAAGCATTGTTTATGCTTCTGGCAAGGTTATATGAACGCTTAAAGTATGGTGCCGTAGGGTTTGCCCAGGCATTATAAATATATTTGCCAAGGTTGGGTGAACGTTGAAAACAGTTCACGAAAAAAATAGAGGGAAGATTAAAAATAACAGGCAATGGTTCACTAACTTCGCTTGCGTTGGTAAAGCGTGAGTATTTTTCTAGTGAGTAGTAAATAAAGCCCGACCAATGGTTTGAGCTGGTAAACAGATGAGAGAACGAATCAGGGGTAGCGAAAAAAAACAACACACCAGGTGACAATGACTAGAGGTGAGAACGACGGGCGGCTTGCTGAAGAGTAGTCGGGTTTCAGAAGATGAAGAAAACAAGAAGTGCTACTGGCGGTTGCCACCAGTTTGAACAGATTCTGTTGTTATACAGATAAGTTCAGAAGTTATACAATTACGGTATAAGCTGTAGAGATAACTTAGAAACTAAAAGGATTCTGTGGTTAGACAGAAATAGCACAAGATTAAGAAGATTCAGAGGATGTGATAGCTCCAGTCAGTAACTATACAAGTTAACTAAGAAGTTTCAGATAGACAGAATAGAAGATGATTAAGAAAGTTTCTTATAGTTATAGTAGTGAGTGTATTTCGGGAGAGATTCAGAGAACTACCTGTAAGTATGGTTTTGCATTTATCCATCAAATTGATAAAAAATTACAGGAGTAGTAAAATCAGAGATCCCAAGTCGACACGACAAATAAATGATGAGAATTTTGTTGACTATGCTACCTAGAGAAGAGAAGTATTTGAATGATACATTGATGGTCAAGCTTGGTACGATTATACATATGAATAAATGGTAGGAAGGAATTACAAAAGGAAAACCATAGATTTTTGGCAGTGTGAGTTCACTGAGAGTGAACCAATGAATCGTCTACAGTAATGGTTACAACAAGTAAGCGACTGGCAGAGTCGCCTTCTTTATGAACTATATACATGCTCTCACATGTAAGTATGGAGTATAGAAGACTTGTTACATGTATAAGAAATATAATATGCTTTACAGGATCAGAAATAGAGGTATATCTGACCACGTTTGGTCAGGAGGGATAAAAGCACAAGACAATGAGTTGGAAGTGCTAATCAGGAGAATTGAGGCATATTAAGTCAACTGAGGTAGAGTTAGAAGAGGCGAAACTAGTAAGTGGATATGCCAGGAGAACCACAGGGAGATTATGTATATATAAATGAGATAAAGTGGTTATGTGGGAAGCAACTATGATACAACTATATGTGAGCTCTATGAAGAATTACCTGCATTATTGAAGAATATCACATGTAAATAAATGTTTATTTTGCAAGAGAGTAAACAAATGTTTGAGTCTATCCTTGAGGGTTGTTGTATGTATGCCAGGTCAATAATCATTATAAAATCCACTATACGATCAGTCACTATATAACAACGGAGAAGGAAGAGAACGAGTCGAGGGTTGATGTAGTGGGTTTGATGGTACTGTATGGTTGTGATATTACCTAGTGTGATGCATGAGGTCAGCTGTGAAGGCTCCTGAGATAAATGTAGCTGTGAATTTACAGAAGGCCCTTCTTGCTACCACTATCGACCTCACACATATCTTTTTTACTAATGAATGTGGCTACGTTAAAATCTAGGGTACTGATATGTAATGTGTTGTGGTAGGTTACACACACACACAGATATGTAATAAGTCTAATAATATTAATAAAATTTATAACACACTGAACTAACTCAAGCTGTTTAAAACTTTGATATTAAATTTTCTTTAGTTTATTTGCTCTGAACCAAGGTTTTATTTTGGTCAGAACATATGAAAGGTTTTGAAATTATGAATGAAATGCATGAATATATGTCATAATAAATGAAAGGTGTGTACATATGTATTTTACAAGACTAGTTAATATTACTACTGTTTATATTTGTAATTTCTCTGGGAGAACGATTAATGGATGTGCTGTTGGGCTGGCTTCATCACTCCCAGTCTATGACTACCAAACATTGTCCATTTACTGATGGGAGGAATACAAGTTTTATTTCCCAACGTGGTGTGTTCTAGTTGATGGGAATATAGTTGGTGTGTTAGTTAGTAAATAAGTTGGTGAAGGTCCAGCAGGCCAGACGCTCACGTATCTTGACTGAGTAGTTCTGGTGCTGGAATCTGGTGGCCCCACCTCTCCGTGCTTGGGGGCAATATAAGGCTGCTCTGACAAAATACTAGACTTCAATGGTCCACACTTGTATATAGATCAACACAGCATTTGACACCACTTTGGTGCCAAATAAAACTCACAGTTCTGAAATAAAAGTATTGGGTCATGTGTCAGAACTCTACCTCCTGAGCCACTTCTACACACAACACTACACAACAACATCACATAGACAGGGTCAGATCTCTCTGACCATACAGCACATCTTACCAAGTTGGTTTCACATAGTACTAGTTCCCCAAGACTACATATTCTGAAATATGTTCATTAGCTTCCTGCTATTGAATAGGATAGGTGATATGTTCCACTGATCTCAACACTTGATCCGCCCTTCATAATCCTTGCTGGCGTTTATGTATTTTGTTTGTCTCTAGACCCTGAACTTGGGCTGGGGATCTAGAGCGAATCCTTACTTGTTGTAAGGGATAGATTTTGATATGGCAGTATCAAATCACTCGAAACATTAAACAATATTAAAATATACAAAGAAATACTTTCAGTCTTACCAGAATTATGAATAGAGAACACAGTTATATTCTAGCAAAACTCAGCTGAGCTGCTGGCTCTAGTAAGGCGTCCCTCTAAATATTGCAATTAGCTTCTGGGAACTACACCACTGAAGAATTACTGTGTCTACTACTGGACAATTTATGTTGAATGGCAAAAATGCGCGTCTGTGCGCCGATAATATGATTATCTGTGGCCAATCACCGACTTCCCCCCCTTTCAAATTTCAAACCTCCAACCAAAAGTCAATTCAGTCATACCTCAGTCAAGTATGTATTATTGTCTGTTGGTCCGTCTGTCTCTACTTGCGTTTCCTACACGAATCTGCCTCGAGTTATTTTTAGCCACAATTTTCCACTATTTCCCCCTCTCTTTCATTCCAACTAGATTTTAGCACTTGAGTCTCAAGGCCGCAATTTTTGAAAATTAGTGACATTTTTTTAACAGTGCAGTCGCTTGTCTGTTATGAACACCACAGTCTTTTGTCAATATCTTCATTATTATCTATCCGTCTTTATAAATGAAAGCATATTATTTTTCTGCTCAAGATGGGCTAGGTTTTATTTTCATAACTCTATTATTAAGAAAAACGTATTTTGTTTTTTTTTCAAGTTTAAAATTTGAAATTAGTTCGAGATCCTTCCATCATGTGTGTTTTGCCGCGGCATTTAAATAAAGACCAAGTATCAAAATCGTCCAAGAAATGACTGTCTCGATCCAGCGCTAATGTCCATTTCTTGTCCATTTCCTTACTTTTATGTCAACTCGGGACGTGAATTTTTTTCCTTTCACACTCCTCCTTGCGTCTTTTTGCCGTTCGAACTTCAAACACATGTTCAGTCATATTTTCTTGTGTCCTCCGTTCTCTCCCGTCCAAAAAGGGTAAACGTTCCGTCTGCACTTCTAACTCGTTAGTTTCCATGGCGGGTAGTGAACCGCGGCATGGGCGATCATGTCTTCTAGTAGCTTACGCATTATTTTTATCCCTACCTTTTATCTTTGGAGATATTTTAACGTTGTATCACTGTTAAATTTATCACACATCTCCCCACTTGAAAACATGCCTACGGCAAGTTCCAAAACCAGTGATACACATAGACAAAATCTCTCCTCACGCCCACCACTATCTAATCTTGATCACAGGGGTGCCGACTGAGAAAATCTGCACCGACATTTAATTTGCCTGGGATATATTGGATACTAAACTGATAAGGTTGCAGCAATAAAGACCACCTCAGCAATCTTGCGTTTTCATGCTTAGCCTGAGATAAGAATACGATGGGCTGTTGATCCGTTTGGACCACAAAAGTCCTACCATACAGATAGATTTGAAACTTCTTTATTGCCCAGATTAACGCTAAACATTCCTTTTCGCTTGTGGAATATCCTTGCTCCGCCTTATTCAATTTGCGGCTTGCATAAGCGACTGGGTTGAGTTCCCCATCAGGTGAAGATGATCTTTGCAACAAAGCCGCCCCGAGTCCTACATTACTTGCATCTGTTCTTACGACAAAGTCCTGTGTCAAATCAGGCAGTTTGAGAATAGGCTTGCTAGTGAGTTTTTCCTTTAAGTCTTGGAACGCTAATTCACTTTGCGCAGTCCAATTAATTTTATCTGGAAGTCCCTTGCGAGTCAGATCAGTCAGAGGAGCATAAATAGAGTTAAAATTTTTGATGTATTTTTGATAAAATCCGCATAACGACACGAATGATCGCACGTCCTTTTTTGTTTGTGGTCTAGGTGCTCTCTGCAGTTTTTCCAAGTTCTTGGGATCAGGGGTCATGTTACCCTGATATACAGTGTGTCCCAAGAATTCCAACTCTTTGCATCCAATACAACATTTTGTTGGCCTAGCAGTTAAGTTCGCCTCCCTAAGCCTATTAAATAACATTTTTAGAGCGTCAATGTGTTCTTCAAATGTCTCTGTGGCGACGAGAATATCATCCATGAAATTCGTGATACATGGGTTATTCAGGGGATCCAACAATTTGCGCATCATCCTTGAAAATACACTCGGAGCATTTTTCAATCCGAATTGTAGCATGTTGAATTCATAATGTCCTTCCGATGTGCTAAATGCTAAATAAGGTCTCACTTCAGGCATCACTGGAATCTGGTAATAGCCTTTACTAAGATCCACCTTTAAAAAGTATTTTGCCTTGTTTAATCTGGCAAATAACTGTTTTATGTCTGGTAATGGATCCACTTGTCCTTCTGTGACAGCATTCAGTTTCCTGTAATCTATGAACAGTCTGTGTTCCCCAGACGGTTTTCTCAACAAAACGACACTGGAGCTAAAAGATGATTCACTGTGTGAAATAATCCCCTCCTTCAACAAATAATCTAGTTCTTCTTTCAATGCCTTCTCCTTCGCGAACGGAATAGAATAGGCTCTCATACAGATTGGGTTTAAGTCTACCAGTTTCATGTCATACTGTAGCAAATTTGTATGTCCTGGTTTATCTGTTAATACATCTGTATGTTCCTCCAGAACCTGTTGAACTCTCTCCCTCTGGTTTTTAGTCAGGTGCTTACTGACTTTTACTTGTGCCGCTGTTTCACAAGGATGTAATGGGTATTCATGCGAGGTGAGTGGTTCCTTTTGCATTTGAGTTGCGATAGCCAGGGTCAGTAAGGGGTGCTTTCCTGGAGTGGTCTGTCAAGATACTTCTTTAACAGGTTTACATGATAAACTTTCTCCTTCCCCTTTTTGTCAATTTTATAGTTTGTTCTAGACACCTTCTCTAGAACCGTATATGGACCTTGCCATCCAATTTGTAATTTATTATGGTTGCCGGGTAGTAGAAGAAGCACCTTCTCTCCCACAGCTAGTTCTCTGTCCTTTGCCTTCCTATTAAAATATGCTGCATGTTTCTTCCTGGCTTGTCTCAAATTATCATTTGCCAGTTTCCATCCAGCTTTCAGACGAGTGGTCAGTTCGTTCACATATAGATAAGATGAGGTAACAGTCTCTTCCGCCTTCTCATCTGTCCAGGTCCTTAATAGTGCTACATCTGGACCGTTAATTTATCATACTTATTTTTCATGGAACCCGTCGGGTCCCTTCCATTAGAAGCTTTATAATGAGGACTTTTCTTCCCAGAATCATCACTCACAAATCGACCACTACCAATTTTTCTCTTGGGTTTGTCTCCCCACTTAAGATTGCTTATGAGAGATCTTCGCTCTCTTTTAGTTTCCTCCAGTTTATATAATCCTGACCGAGGGATTGTCAGCTTATTCTGGGTTAAATTTCTTCTTTGTACTCGTCGCATAGTGGCCATGTTAAACCATTCAAGTGAAGACTGGGTGTGAAAAGGGGGCTCCCATTCCACTTTGTCTACCTGAGTATAATTAGTTTTCCTTCCAGGCCTAAATTTGCCCCGTGGCGTTTCTAGGTCCTGCACATATTTTCCCTTTGTGGGTGTTCCCTCATGAAATACGCCACATGCTTCTACAAAGTTTTCAATATCGACATTTACGTCGGGCCAATAGTATTTTCGAGCAACTTTTGGCAGATGGTACCGACTTTCTCATGGTCACCATCTTTTCCAACATGTAAGCTCCTTATTAAATTTGCCCTATATACCTTGGGAAGAACCAACTGTCCGTGACCAGTGGATCTAGTTCCTGTCTTCCTATATAGCAATCTGTCCTTCATAAAATATTCCCCCTTGCTTGGAGGTGTGTGGCATTTGGGCAATTTTTTAAAACATGGCTTGAGTGTCCTATCCTCAGCCTGCGCCTTCCTCATCTCCTCTGGATGAGCATTTATAGGTTCACCTTCTTCCTCCTTCTTCTGTGACCTGGTCTGCACTGTCGCCATGATCACAGGTCTCTCGGGATTCCCCAAGAAGACGTATCTACACCCCAATATCAGAGGGTAGATTGGTTCATCTATCACTGCTGCTCTGATTTCTCCTTCCACATAGCGAGTTTTCACCGTTATCCTTGCGATGGGAAGTGTCATGAGTGGTATGTCCTTAGTCGCCCCTTGTATTTCCACTGTTTCTGTGGTATACTGACTTGGGTCCACTAGGCTAGACTTCACAACTGAATCATAATCCAAACCTGTATCATAAAGGCACCTTATGGTGACCCCATTACAAATAACATCCTCACAAACTGGGGGTGATAAGGTTCCTGTTGTCCATTAGGATTAACCTTTAATCTTTGAGTCCCCGACTTCATTGCAGCAATGTTTGAAGGTTTCCTTCTACAAAATTCGGTGTTATGATTATCTTTCTTGCACCATTTACACCATCTTTTTCCTTGGTTAAACGGTTTTCTTTCATTGAATTTTGGGTCATTGAACTGTGAGTTTCTGTCTCGATAGTCATTTCTTGGCCGTTAAAAGTTTGTCCTGCCCTTATTACCCTGTTCTCTATTTTCAAATTTATTAAATGGCTGTGGAGCTTTAAAAGTTTCTATGTGCTTCTTTTTAGAGCCACTTACCTCTGCCTGGGCTGCCTGATACCTGTCAGCGACATTTAAAACCTCCCCCAACTTCTCTGCATCTTGTTCCATGAGAAATTTTCTCATCTCTGGAGCCATGGACTCTCTCAATTGCTCTATCATGATCATCTCCTTAAGATCTTTGGTCTTCCCCAGAGCCGTCCATTTCTCCAAATAGGTTTCCAGTCTGGCAGAGAATTGGTGGTATGTCTCCCCAGACAACAGTTTGGCATTTCTAAATTTCTTACGATAAAATTCACCATTTTTTTCGTACCTCAATAACAAAGCCTGCTTTAACATGTCATAATTGTCTTGGTCTTCTCTGTTCATTTTTGCGAAGACTTCATAAGAAGTACCTCTCAGTCCCTGTGATAACTTTAAACTCCACCTCTCTCTCTCTCTAACCCATATGTAGTAGCTAATAACTCAAAACGTCCGAGGTACCCCTCGATGTCATCGTCTTTTTCAACAAAATGGTCTAAATGAAACCCCATAGCTGATGTTGAGGCTCCCAGACTGGGCGTAGCATCTGAGGCAAAAGGGCTGGCACCATTTTCAGGAGCCTGGCCTTGTAACTCCAGCTCCCTTAGTCGTAATTCGTGCTCCCTTTGCAACCTTCTATCTTCTGCCTCCCTTTCGGCCTTTTTATCTTCTGCCTCCCTTTGCTGTCGTTTTTCTTCTGCCTCTAATGCTTTAGCCTCTTTGTCAGCCTCAATCTGCAGCCTCTTAGTCTCAGCCTCAATTTGTAGCCTCTTCTCTTCAGCCAACCTTTCAGACTCTAATTTTCTTTCAGCCTCTTCTTCTAATCTTCTTTCTTCCCGTTCAATATACTTATCACATTCAGCAGTTACATACTGAATTAAAACCTGACCATCCATTCCCATATCCTTCGCCGTTAGCACAGCAGCTGATCTGAACTTAGCTAGCTCCGCCATCACACAAAATACACTGATCAAGGTAAAATTTCCAACCACTAAAGTAATTCTAATTACTATAGTCTAAAGTAATTCTAATTAGCCAGTTAACTAATTAATTACCACTGGCTGTGAAGATTCACCAACTTTTAATTTCACTTTTAATTTTAAGGGACACTTTTAATTTTTACAATTTGTTCCCCTAATTTTAATTCTCCCACCAGGAGATCCTAATATTACTGATAAGCTAATTATCCATGGACAAGACCCCAATATATGTAGTGGGTTTGATGGTACTGTATGGTTGTGATATTACCTAGTGTGATGCATGAGGTCAGCTGTGAAGGCTCCTGAGATAAATGTAGCTGTGAATTTACAGAAGGCCCTTCTTGCTACCACTATCGACCTCACACATATCTTTTTACTAATGAATGTGGCTACGTTAAAATCTAGGGTACTGATATGTAATGTGTTGTGGTAGGTTACATACACACACACACAGATATTTAATAAGTCTAATAATATTAATAAAATTTATAACACACTGAACTAACTCAAGCTGTTTAAAACTTTGATATTAAATTTTCTTTAGTTTATTTGTTCTGAACCAAGGTTTTATTTTGGTCAGAACATATGAAAGGTTTTGAAATTATGAATGAAATGCATGAATATATGTCATAATAAATGAAAGGTGTGTACATATGTATTTTACAAGACTAGTTAATATTACTACTGTTTATATTTGTAATTTCTCTGGGAGAATGATTAATGGGTGTGCTGTTGGGGTGGCTTCATCACTCCCAGTCTATGACTACCAAACATTGTCCATTTACTGATGTGAGGAATACAAGTTTTATTTCCCAACGTGGTATGTTGTAGTTGATGGGAATATAGTTGTTGTGTTAGTTAGTAAATAAGTTGGTGAAGGTCCAGCAGGCCAGACGCTCACGTATCTTGACTGAGTAGTTCTGGTGCTGGAATCTGGTGGCCCCACCTCTCCGTGCTTGGGGGCAATATAAGGCTGCTCTGACAAAATACTAGACTTCAATGGTCCACACTTGTATATAGATCAACACAGCATTTGACACCACTTTGGTGCCAAATAAAACTCACAGTTCTGAAATAAAAGTATTGGGTCATGTGTCAGAACTCTACCTCCTGAGCCACTTCTACACACAACACTACACAACAACACCACACAGACAGGGTCAGATCTCTCTGACCATACAGCACATCTTACCAAGTTGGTTTCACATAGTACTAGTTCCCCAAGACTACATATTCTGAAATATGTTCATTAGCTTCCTGCTATTGAATAGGATAGGTGATATGTTCCACTGATCTCAACACTTGATCCGCCCTTCATAATCCTTGCTGGCGTTTATGTATTTTGTTTGTCTCTAGACCCTGAACTTGGGCTGGGGATCTAGAGCGAATCCTTACTTGTTGTAAGGGATAGATTTTGATATGGCAGTATCAAATCACTCGAAACATTAAACAATATTAAAATATACAAAGAAATACTTTCAGTCTTACCAGAATTATGAATAGAGAACACAGTTATATTCTAGCAAAACTCAGCTGAGCTGCTGGCTCTAGTAAGGCGTCCCTCTAAATATTGCAATTAGCTTCTGGGAACTACACCACTGAAGAATTACTGTGTCTACTACTGGACAATTTATGTTGAATGGCAAAAATGCGCGTCTGTGCGCCGATAATATGATTATCTGTGGCCAATCACCGACTTCCCCCCTTTCAAATTTCAAACCTCCAACCAAAAGTCAATTCAGTCATACCTCAGTCAAGTATGTATTATTGTCTGTTGGTCCGTCTGTCTCTACTTGCGTTTCCTACACGAATCTGCCTCTAGAGTTATTGTATCCACAATTTTCCACTATTTCCCCCTCTCTTTCATTCCAACTAGATTTTAGCACTTGAGTCTCAAGGCCGCAATTTTTGAAAATTAGTGACATTTTTTTAACAGTGCAGTCGCTCGTCTGTTATGAACACCACAGTCTTTTGTCAATATCTTCATTATTATCTATCCGTCTGTATAAATGAAAGCATATTATTTCTCTGCTCAAGATGGGCTATCAAACTAGCTAGGTTTTATTTTCATAACTCTATTATTAAGAAAAACGTATTTTTTTGTTTTCAAGTTTAAAATTTGAATTTAGTTCGAGATCCTTCCATCATCTGTGTTTTGCCGCGGCATTTAAATAAAGACCAAGTATCAAAATCGTCCAAGAAATGACTGTCTCGCTCCAGCGCTAATGTCCATTTCTTGTCCATTTCCTTACTTTCATGTCAACTCGGGACGTGAATTTTTTTCCTTTCACCCCCCTCCTTGCGTCTTTTTGCCGTTCGAACTTCAAACACATGTTCAGTCATATTTTCTTGTGTCCTCCGTTCTCTCCCGTCCAAAAAGGGTAAACGTTCCGTCTGCACTTCTAACTCGTTAGTTTCCATGGCGGGTAGTGAACCGCGGCATGGGCGATCATGTCTTCTAGTAGCTTACGCATTATTTTTATCCCTACCTTTTATCTTTGGAGATATTTTAACGTTGTATCACGGTTAAATTTATCACAGTTGAACAAAGGAAGAAAAAGTAGTTCATCCAGGAATTACCAACTCTGGCGGAGATGGCCAGTACTCATACACCATAGCATTACCTTGGAAGATATACAAAAGAGACTGGTGTGTGTTTTAAAAACTTAAAATACTTAACTAGGCCTGCCACCTGCCACCTAGTTAATTATAATACTGCTTTGTTGGAGGATAACTTCACCACCACCTGTTACAATAAGTGCTTTATCAAAAGTGTCGGCAGAATTAGAAAGTTAACATACTCAGCCAAAGCAGTAATGTTCTCGCTTATTCTGAATATCTTGTGAAGACTCTCTTTGTAATAGAAGTGTCATCACCGTTCTAACTACATCTCTGCCAAGAGTAATCTTATGCGAAGGGTAGATACCTTTGAAGCCCATATTACATACTCTTAAGTTTTGGCCACTATTGGACCACTACTGCAAAGCAAGGGAGACAATACCGTCACATTAACCAAGTGCTCGATACCACGCCCTCAGAGACATATTTTTTGGCGCGCCTTACCATAGTCATTGAGGACTGGAAGGGATACTACTACTTCTACTACTACTATCAAATACGATTTTGATTTTAAATTAAAGTGTGTAGCACATAGAAGACGCATTTTTTTAAGAATAAAATTATTTTAAAAAATTGTTACCGTTTGTTTACTGTCATCGGCAAAGTATTCTGTAAGAAACAGTGATCCCAGGGAATCAGGCATTAAATCTGCGATGGCACTGAAGCAGTTTCTGTACAGGGGTGCTAAGTCTAGCTGACCGACGGCGCCCTGTGTGATTTCTCGATTGGCGTGAATATATTCCCAAGACAAGTACTGCAACAAAGTGTTTGAAAAAACGTGTCTTCCGTCATTAAAATTATCAAGTTTTCTGTGAATTACTTACTGACTTACTTTGGCGTTTCTCTTTTATCCTGGAGTGTAGAGGTTTGTCAGAGAGAGTGCCATACTATAATCGTCTGTCTTCCTTCTGACCTGGTTCCAGTCTAGTCCCCGGTCTTTCAGAGATTGTAATGTTGTCCTCTCAGTGAACTCTGGTTTGGACTGGAGGTATGGATCCAAGGCTTTTCGTTTCCCATATTTGAGACCCAGCTTGTAGACAAAATGTACATTCTCAAACTGTCTCTGTCAGAATGTACGTATTTCCGCCTAAGTTAGTTAGTAGTGGCCCTTTTCAGTCGTACTTACTATGGGATGGGAATGCGCTCCTGATGAGATAGACCTAAGCTGTTTTTTTGTTTCTGCTTTTCTTTTCTGAGTATTCTTTTTTCTTGTGCTTGTGATAAAAGCTTCTTTTCGCCCACTCTGAAGTTATATCTAATGGAACATCACCACTTGCTGCGATCAGCAGCTTCATCCTCCCAGGTTACTGGATTTATGTCCAGTGCCTTGTGATAAATGGTGAAATGTCACCACTGATAATGTCTGGATGCGGGTGTTATGTTTTAGAGTCGTGTACTGGTCATCACTGAAGAAGGTCTTCTTCGAGTTACTTCTGCATAATCGAATGAACCTGTCATGTTGATATTGAGTGGGAGTGTCAAGTAACGCGAATGGAGTAATGGTTCTGTGTACTCGACCACTTGATAATATTTCTCACACCCTCTTATGCAAGGCAATGACGACTTGAACTACAGCGGGCATTTCACACCGTTTAATAGGGACGCACACATCAGGACAGCACGGAACATAGTCATAGGAACATGTTGACATATATATTATTAGGCATTTGAACAGTAGATCATATTTCATGCAGCATTCAAATATGATGGAAGATATAAGGTAATCATTCAATGTTCTGGCAGACTATTGCCACATCCTCTAACTGACTGAACGCATCAGTGGGTGTGGGTGTGTAAACATACAAAGAGGTCACTGGCCGAACCTTTTCCTTGGCTAAGTTCTCCAGCGACATATATCAAAATATTCATGTAATAAAGTTAAACCACGATAGGGGTTTTCATGTTAGTGAGATCTCCATATCACTGTCCGATAATAAGTTTGATAGACTGTTCTCTTGACAGTGATTCATAACGATAACAAGAAAACAAGATGGCTGCCTTCCTGAGTTTTGCTCACTCACCCAGCAGAAGGATAATGATAAGCCAAAGTTAATTCACAATTTGAATATCAATAATTTCCTAGAGTTTCCCTACAGTTCCACATTACTAAAGTTGTTACATGTAGACCTAAGCTCTGTTGGGAAACCTGTCATCTTCAATATAATATATAAACGACCAACGATGTTCGAGGCACGAAATCCATCTAGGTCTACCCACTTAGAGATCATCAAGAAGAAGGGTCTGGTATTACCTGGAGTCCGAATTAATAACAAAGTGCATGAGGAGAATCTCTGACAAATAGACTCTTGCAGAGACACTAACTCCTCCTGGAAAAACATGCACAAATCACTTTTCAACCTTGAAAAGGACCAGCCCAAGAAAAACACACTCAGCCATATCAGGCGGCATTATCGAGACTCTCTACGCATGCCTCGAAAAACAAATACCTGCCCCAGTGTTCGGCACAAAGAATATAGTCCGACCTAAACATACAAAGATATACAATATAAGACTGAATCTTCTTGTACTAGACAAGTAATACATATAAATTCAGGCCATAAACATATTGAACAAGATCAATCTATTTTCTGGCCCTAACAAATGAGAAATTACATAAATTCGGTATTAATCCGCCAGATCAATATTCAAGGGAAATCATCCACATAATCAAAAGTGTAAATCAAATCATGGGTGATATAACTTTGATTGTAACAAAAGTAATCTCTTTTTCATATCAATTAGTCATATCGTATTTTTGTAATCTGTGCATTAAAAATATGTGCGCAACAGATTACCACACCCCCGGGAAAAAAATGGTACATTTTTTTAATAAAAAATACATCTAGGAGCATCATACAACAGGCTCACAACGCACGAATAACAATGCGCAGATGATAAGCATTCCAACCAAATGTAACGCCTAATGTGAGGCTATGTCGTCATATGGCACGACAAGATCTCAAGATCTCAGAGAAAGTATTTCTCTAAGTATAAATATTTCCAGAGAGGTGTCACCAACGCATACTACAATACTGGCAATGCCACACTTTCTACAATAGTTTATCCAAAAATTTCATCTTAGGTATATTAACATCATGATTATCAAAGACGAAAAAAAACCATCAAAAGATCAGCGGTGAATATACATCAATAAACCGCTAAGTAGTGATACAATTAATATATTATATATTACATATGTGTACATATTTTAGTATAGAAAAAAGTGTAGTAGAGTTAGATCTGTAAAAATATCAGGATCTAACGGTTAGGTGGAATCATGTGGGCATCTAGATAAGATATCTGCCATCACATTTTCTGAACCACGGATAGCTCGCACCGAAAAATGAAAAGGCTGAAGAGCAATCGCGTATCGCGTTGATCTTGCGCTCTTCAGATTTTTACTCTGAATAGCCGTAAGAGCTTTCTGGTCCGTTTCCACAATGAAATGCGCGCCAAGAAGAAATCTTTGAAGTTTCAGGATTGACCAAACCATAGCCAATAACTCACGGTCTAGGACCGAGTAATTCTTCTCTGCGGCATTTAGTTTCCGAGAAATATACATCACAGGATGCAGAGTTCCGGAGTACTCTTGCATTAGTGCTGCTCCAATCCCTGTGGATGAAGCGTCACTACGAAGAATAAATGTCTTATCTTTAGTAGGTAACACTAAAATAGGTGAAGTAGAAAACATAGTTTTAACCTTATCCAAAGAGGATTGACATTCTTGAGTCCAATGGACTATATTAGGAGACCCTTTCTTTAACAAGGAAGAAAGAGGTGACATGATTGAGGACAGATTCGGAATGAATCGTCCATAAAATTGTATTAGACCCAAGAGACTTCGCACTTGCTTTTTAGTCTTAGGAATAGAAATGTTAAGTATTTTACTTGTATTATGGTCCTCTGTTTTTAAGAAACCATGACCAACACGGTGACCTAAGAAAGATATTTCGCTAAAACCAATACAAGCTTTAGATGGTTTTGCTGTCAGGTTATGCTCGCGTAAGATAGACAATAGTTCATTTAACCCGTTATAGTGATCTTCCCAAGTATCACTGAAAAGACAGATGTCATCAAGATATGCAATGACATCTGAGCGATGAGATAGGATTCGACGCATCATGCGTACGAATGTTGCAGGGGCGTTCATAAGGCCGAAAGGCATGAAATTCCATTGGAATAGACCCCTTGGTGTCGAAAAAGCAGTAAATGGTTTGGCGTGTTCGGATAGAGGAACTTGCCAATATCCCTTAGACAAATCAAGTTTAGTGAAGAAATGAGAATTCGATAGTCTAGTAAGTAGTTCTTCTAGTAAAGGCATAGGTTCAGCATCGAATTTCGTCACTTGGTTCAATTTGCGATAATCAACGCACAGACGTATGTTATTGTCTTTTTTCCGTACAATAACCATCGGCGAAGAATATGCTGATGTGGATGGTTCAATTATTTTCAGATCTATCATCTCATCCAACTCTTTCTCAACCTGAGCTTGAAAATGTATCGGGATAGGATACGGTCTGACTCTTATAGGATTATGGTCAGTAAGAATAATGTCATGTTCAATGACATCAGTTTGACCAGGAATGTCAGTAAGGACATCCTGAAATTGTTGTAACATAGTAGAAACTTGTTTCTGTTCTCCTAGAGATAACTCGGGAGAAACCGTAACATCTTTCCATGACTCATTAGAATGAAGTGGAATCATCGGAAAAGGGAGATTCACATCCGAGAAACTCGTTTCCTCATCCTGTATTACTGACAGTGATGAGTAATGTCCATGTGGGACTGGAGAATCGTCCGTTGCCTGGAAAACAGGTTGTAAATAATCCGGACGTTCATGGAATTCCATGAGCATGTTGATGTGGAAGGTTTTATGCTTCCCGTCAATATCGACGATATAGTCAACATCGGAAACTTTTGATATTATATCGTACGGACCTTTCCAAGAAATAAGAAGTCTGTTTTCCCTACAAGGTAGCAAGACAAATGCTTTGTCACCTGGACAAAGTTGTCGCAAGCATCTCTTCTTATTGGCAAATTGCCTTGCCTTCTGTTTCGCAAATTCAGAAGAAGCAGTTGCCAATTTGCATGCTTCAATAATCTTGTGTCTAAGTGCAATGACATATTCGTAAGAGGATTTTGTGTCATCGACAATATTATCAGCAGTTATAAGGTCATGAAGTAATGACATAGGACCTCGCGGTTTCGCACCAAAAACAAGTTCAAAGGGAGAAAATCCTGTATGTTCGTTGGCGACCTCTCTGTATGCAAAGAGAGCCGCGGGTAAAACCCTGTCCCAATCCTGAGGATGATCTTCAGTTATCTTACCTAACAAGTTTTTAAGCGTTCTATTCAGACGTTCTACCATCCCATTAGACATAGGATGATAAATACTACTCAGAGATCTCTCTATCTTAAGAGTCGACATTACTTGAGACATGGTATCCGATATGAGTTGGGTACCATGGTCTGATAATATTTCTCCTGGGAATCCCAGACGAGAAAATATGAGCCAAAGAGCATCTGCAATATCGGCAGTAGTTATGCTCTTCAGAGGAATAGCCTCTGGCCAACGTGTGCACATATCCACACACGTCAAGATAAATTGGTGTCCTCTAGCAGACTTTGTCTTAAATGGACCGATGATGTCTATCGCCATTTTTTGAAATGGTCGAATTGGAATATCTGCAGCCTGAATAGGTGCAGCATGGCGTGGACCTTTGGATTTAACTTCTTGACATACCTTACAAGATCGACAATAGATTCGTATGTCCTTGTTCACAAAAGGCCAAAAGAAAGATTCAAGAACTCTAGATTTAGTACGGGAAAAACCCATATGCCCAGCACACTGAGAATCATGAGCGTGCTGTAAGATTTTAACTCTCATATTTTTGGGCACAAGAATTTGAGAATGACTAGACTTAGCGGAGTCTTGTACCATACGTACAAGTACGCCATTCTTCATCGTAATCCAAGATTTACAATTTGTATCTTTATTTGGATCACCTTTTGTTGCTAGCGTGAAGAATTTTTTAAAGTATGATCATCTTCCTGTTTCTTTATGAAGGAGTCCCGAGAAATTTCCAAGGGATCACCTTGGTTCTGTGTATCATTATCTTCAGAAGGTGAAGATTGAGGCACGTTAAGAGCTTGAGCCCTAGTGACTACAGCATTAGCAGTTTGCATATTCTTATTTTCCCAATCAACAATTTGTTGCGGAGTGCATTCTTTCACTCCATGAATGCGACCGATTATAAGATCAGCGATCGGATTCGGGAGAAGACATGCGTGTACATCTCCTGTAAAGAAGGGAGTAGCAATGTTGACAATGGCAGTAGAGTACTTCTCCAATGTGCCACCAAATGTTACGCATTTGATTACTTTGCCAGTGGCTCGAGAAGGATCTATGAGTGACTGCCTCACTCCAATGGTTGTGCACCCGGAATCGAAAAGAATTGAGACCGGAGTACCATCTACTAGACCTCTATTCAAGACAAGAGCACCTCTTCCATCATGCGCGACTGACGCAGGGAGAGCGGGAAGAGGATGACCACAGCTTAAAGTAGAAACCGTGGTTGGATCGAATAATGTTTTGCATTGGGAACATTGAGATGCTCTACCAAAATCGAAAGCAGAACATCCCACATTATTAGAGTCTTTCTTATCATTAGCTTGATTACCGGCTTCATGGAACTCTTGCTGTGCAGAGTTAGCCTGGTACTGTGATTTACGTCTTTTATATTGTGATCTACCTCGATTATCATAACCTCTATAGTTATTATTGCCTCCTCTGTTATAACCCCTATTTGGGTTTGAATCATAATATTCATGATCATAATCATCATGCTCATTATAATGAGTGTCTCTGTATTGTTGGTTTTGTTGTTTCCATGAAGGAGAACTTGGGTAGTTCCTATAGTGACTTCCTTTGCGGAAATGTCTATAATTATGGCCACCCCTCGAGTATCGAGGACTGTCAGCCCGATTCCAGTTTTCGGAGAAGAACCCTGATTTGAGTGGTTACCTTGGTTTTGATACTTATTCCAGCTAACCTTTTTATCAAATTTATTTTGAGCTCCTTGGAATTTGTGTGAGTAATTATTATTGTATTGTGTTGCTGACGCAACTGGCATACCCTCTTTAATCTTAGTGTTGCTAAGAGTTACGTCAGGGTGTGCCGTGACATATTGGTCACAAAATTCTTGCATTTGCTTTAATGTTTGAGGTTTACGCTCGTGTAAAAATTCAAGGAATTGTTTGTTCACAGAGGACATGATCTTGTCTCTGAGCAACAAATCCATAAGAGCTTCATATGTTTTCTCTATTTTGGATAATTCAATCCATCGTTGAAATGTAAGACGTGCTTTTGCAATGAATTCTGAGAATTCTACCCCTGTCTCAGGTACCATTGTCTTAAACAAAATACGATAACCTTCCTCTGACAATTGGTACCTCTTTATCAAGGCTGCCCTGATAACTTCATAATTATCCTTGTCAGCTTCTTCAACCAAACATAAACTCGTCAGAGAATCACCTTTTAGATTTTCAGACAACTGATTAGCATATTGTGATTTATCCACATTATGAGCTCGACAAGCACGTTCAAATCTATCAAGCCAGAATGTTATGTCATCACTGGCAGAGTTGAACGCTGGTACCTTGACCTTGTAAGTAAAGGGTTTAACATTACCACCAGATGACTGATTAACATTACTCATATTTGTCAATTTCATTTTCTCTAACTCAAATGCTAAAAGTTCTTTCTGATGTTCATGTTCTCTTATTTCTTTTCTCTCCTCAGCTTCTAATCTTTTTTGCTCAGTAGCAGCTTCTAATTTTTTTTCTTCTATTAGAAGTTTTTCTCCTCAGCAGCAGTTTTTTTCTCCTCAGCAGCAGCTTTTTTCTCCTCAGCTTGCATCTGCAATCTGAAATTCTCAGCATCTATCTTCTTTTGTTCAATTTCTGCTTTCCATTTATTCTCATCTTTTTGTTTTTTCTCTTCTGATTTTAATGCAATGGCAAATTGAGCAGATGAATATTCTTCCAATTCTTTACCAGACTTACCAAGGGTTAACCCTTGCTGGATAAAGTAATCTAAATTAGCCATCCTGTCTTATGAAATCAGTAACCTGAAAAAGTAAATAAATTACCTTATCCCACTTTAATGGGAGACAAGTCTATACTATAGACTTGTATACTCACTTTATTTTATTTCACTCTCTTAGTCTTAGTCAAAGACCTTATATGGTTATCATGAAACAAATGATCACTTGAGTACCTGTGGAAAATAATATCTTTCTATCCCAATCAATGTGGGAGACAAGCCTTAAACAGGTCTTGTATACTTCTTTGTACAGTAATAATAATAATAAAGTACTGGCCTGTACTATCATATAAGTGTATTCAAATATACCTCCTATTATCTGTCAACCAAAGACATTAACAGAGGACAAGCATAAAAGACAATATGAAAACAATTGCAGAAATCAAATTAAATTAAATTAAATATAAGGAACTGAAGTAAGTAAATAATCACAGAATCTGTGATGATAACTGCAATGAACTAAACAAAACAAATGACGTCACAGAGTATAAATATAAATGGTGTATAGAAATAAATTATAGGACAGAGTAGATCTACAAATACGAACAAATCAAACAAAACTAAGGAACACAAAATTATTAGCAAAAACAACGAAGAAAAACGTGTCTTAACAACTAACAGAAATAGCTACAGGTTGTCGCTAGCAAATTTCAATTAAGAAATTTGCTCCCTATGGAACACTAGTACAAGACCAATATTACTCGGTATTTCTTGTGCTAGTCACCTCACCAACCGCCCACGGACATATAAACAACTATACATATACACAAATAACATGTAATCATTAATAGCATAAATGCATACATTAATTAATTAGATTTGTTGTGGTTGGAATGTGTTGTAATAACTGCCACTTTTAGTAAGTTTTTAAATTCTTGAACTAATTTATTACAAAGTTCAACAATGAGTATATAGAAGATCCACCGATGAAATATATTAACTTCTCAATATTACTGCATTTCCTGTTAATATGGTGAACTTTTCACTTGTGTAGCAATGTCTACTTGACATAAATAAAGTCTGTACCACAACATGTCACAAAGCGCTGATCTGTGAAAGTATGACTACACAACGCTGGCCTAATTACTGCCTGTACTGCAAAATGTCATCAAGCGCTGACCTAGATTATGTATTCACTTGATAAGACAGGTCATGCTGACTTCGACTGTGTAGTTGTACTGTCAACCTGTAAATTCGTGCTGATAACGCGAATGTCGTGGGTTCGTTCCCCATACTGGCCACCACTGATAAATGGTGGAATGTCACCACTGATAATGTCTGGATGCGGGTGTTATGTTTTAGAGTCGTGTACTGGTCATCACTGAAGAAGGTCTTCTTCGAGTTACTTCTGCATAATCGAATGAACCTGTCATGTTGACATTGAGTGGGAGTGTCAAGTAACGCGAATGGTGTAATTGTTCTGTGTACTCGACCACTTGATAATATTTCTCACACCCTCTTATGCAAGGCAATGACGACTTGAACTACAGCGGGCATTTCACACCGTTTAATAGGGACGCACACATCAGGACAGCACGGAACATAGTCATAGGAACATGTTGACATATATATCATTAGGCATTTGAACAGTAGATTATTTCATGCAGCATTCAAATATGATGGAAGATATAAGGTAATCATTCAATGTTCTGGCAGAATATTGCCACATCCCCTAACTGACTGAACGCATCAGTGGGTGTGGGTGTGTAAACATACAAAGAGGTCACTGGCCGAACCTTTTCCTTGGCTAAGTTCTCCAGCGACATATATCAAAATATTCATGTAATAAAGTTAAACCACGATAGGGGTTTTCATGTTAGTGAGATCTCCATATCACTGTCCGATAATAAGTTTGATAGACTGTTCTCTTGACAGTGATTCATAACGATGACAAGAAAACAAGATGGCTGCCTTCCTGAGTTTTGCTCACTCACCCAGCAGAAGGATAATGATAAGCCAAAGTTAATTCACAATATGAATATCAATAATTTCCTAGAGTTTCCCTACAGTTCCACATTACTAAGGTTGTTACATGTAGACCTAAGCTCTGTTGGGAAACCTGTCATCTTCAATGGTATATAAACGACCAACGATGTTCGAGGCACGAAATCCATCTAGGTCTACCCACTTAGAGATCATCAAAAAGAAGGGTCTGGTATTACCTGGAGTCCGAACTAATAACAAAGTGCATGAGGAGAATCTCTGACAAATAGACTCTTGCAGAGACACTAACTCCTCCTGGAAAAACATGCACAAATCACTTTTCAACCTTGAAAAGGACCAGCCCAAGAAAAACACACTCAGCCATATCAGGCGGCATTATCGAGACTCTCTACGCATGCCTCGAAAAACGAATACCTGCCCCAGTGTTCGGCACAAAGAATATAGTCCGACCTAAACATACAAAGATATACAATATAAGACTGAATCTTCTTGTACTAGACAAGTAATACATATAAATTCAGGCCATAAACATATTGAACAAGATCAATCTATTTTCTGGCCCTAACAAATGAGAAATTACATAAATTCGGTATTAATCCGCCAGATCAATATTCAAGGAAAACCATCCACATAATCAAAAGTGTAAATCAAATCATGGGTGATATAACTTTGATTGTAACAAAAGTAATCTCTTTTTCATATCAATTAGTCATATCGTATTTTTGTAATCTGTGCATCAAAAATATGTGCGCAACACCTTGCACGCATCTTTGAGCCTCAGCGGCGGTCGCCTGACTTTTCATTTGTCATCTGCCAGTTGTCTATATAAAATAAATTTGGGGATACGACTCTCTTTCATGCTGCAGATATGGCTACGCCATGTAGACTGCGCTGTGTAAGCAGTTTAAACATACTTTGAAGGTCAGCACGTGGCAGCATCTAAAAATATGCCACGTTGTCTTCCCAAGAAATACCAAGGATATGGCGGAAACACTGTAGGTACAAGATGTTAAGATTTCTTTCTTGTCTAGCATATGTTGTCCATATCTCGTTAACATATAGATATGTGTAGGTGACGAACAATTCTGTTAGTTAATGTTGTTAATTTTGTAAACCTAGTCTACAGCCAGTAGGACGTGAAATGGGTATGTGACGAATCAGTACAGCGTAACAGTTCTTATTTTAAACATTATGTAAATTGTCCTTCCTGAAGAAGTCTGCCTTCCAATTATTACTGTGTTCATTGTCGGGTTACATGTGATTAAGTTGGATTCCACAATACCTATCCAGTTTCAAGAGCGATTCTCTATCTAAACCGTCCAAAGCTTTACTTCGTTGACCACAAACCCGATGTAAAGTTATGAGTTCAGTTGTTTTAGCTATTATCAAATTTTGAATATCTGTTCTGTACAAGATATGTTGTGTTGAAAACTTGTTTAAAGTAATGATATAAAATAGTAAAATACCTTGACCTTACCTGAAAGTATTTTTCAGCCACACGCCATATAAGGTAATTATGAAGCATGCGATTTTTCGCTTCGCCTGGAAGTGATGCAATCATTGCTGTAACACTCCGTATATAATTTCTGTTGATCACTGCCACTTCGGTGTTTCTGTCCACGTTTGTTTGATTAAAGATGTACGACAGTTGGTCTATCCAGTTGATGACATTACTGGTGTCTGTGGCTAAATTTTCTAGTGTTACCTGGGATGAGAACATCAAACAATCAGAAATTACAACAGGTGGAGGAATAAAATATACATTTGTGAAGGGTGAGATGAACTACTGATGATAAATGGCTATTTCTATTTATTCTATACAGTAGAATGTATCATCATTCTTCGTCTTCATTATTATCTTCATCATCGTCATCAACTTCTTCTTCTACTTTTACATCATTAATTTAAGTTGGAATTCGCATGTACAAGCACTGACCTAACAAACGGCACAAAAAGTTTACCAGTTAGCTAAAATCAAACATTTCCTAGATGAGGAGACACAAAAAACGTTCTATACATCCCAGATACAAACACATCTAGACTATTGTTCCACAATTTGGGATAGCTGCACCATGTCCAACACTAAAAGACCCTATTTATTACAAAAAGCGTGCAGTGCGCTTAATTTCAGACAAAAACCTCACACAGTGTCTAGACCCATATACATATCTTAACATATTACCACTAAGAAAGCGCCTTCTCTTCAACAAAGCCAAATTTATTCACAAAATCTTGTCACAGAATGCTCCAACATATCTGTGGCCTATTTTCAAATACAGCGGATGATGCGGTCAACGCTTAAATATATTACACATGCCCAAGCCTAGGCTCGACTTATTCAAGAAAAGTTTAGCTTTTTCTGCTGCTCATCTGTGGAATAATCTTCCACACGACTTAAAAAACACTCTTAGTCCATATTCATTCAATCACAGACTTTTTAAATACATCATGAGTGCGATTATATGCTACCCTAATTTCGTTATGTTCTTAAATAATTACAAAACATCATATGTAGGTTTTAAAGATAATTTTGTCCTGTTTAGTATTAATTATGATAATGTATTGTAATTCTGTGCAACTGTTATTGTACTGTTGCAATGTTGGGATTTTATTTTATTGTATTTTATTTTGTTATTTTATTATTTAAGTAATATTTAAGATACATGTGAGAATAAATGGATTCAGAATGGAAGACGAGAGAAAGGAAGGGCAGAATGTTAGACGGGCCTGCGTGCCCAATTCTAAACCCTTTGAAAATAACGTTCGTTTCTTCGTTCGTTCATTATCATCAAACTTCAGCTCTCAAAAAAACATTGGTCATAAAATAGTAGAATGTGTGGAGCATTTATTTTCGAATTTTAATGCATTTGTTAACGATATCAAAAATGGGATGTTTTTGTTTTTTAACCTTTTGGTGATTTTGAGTCAAAATTGAATATTAGCTTTTTTCCGAAAATTGAGGTTTAGCTTTTTATAAAATATACTTTGCAAAGTTTAAACACCTGATATCAAGCTCACAAAAAAGTTAATAATTACTTTAGCCGAGTTACAAATGTAAACGAATTCTTGACATAATTGTTTCACACAACGTATAGGCACACCACAATTAAACTCTCAACCCTTTAAATACAAAATAGTTTCTATATTCATAGTTTATTATTTCTCTTACGTACTGTTAAATTAAGCGGAGTTATTCCGACTAAATTTTAATTATTTTTAATGCATTTTATATGAACTCTGCAGTTTAATACTAATAAAAACATGATAGATTAAAATGTCGCAAGAAAGAAAGCTGTAAATAAAGTATCAGCTGAATGCGATTAGAGGAGCAATGACTTTGAGCGTCACGTATGTGCAACGCGACACATATCAGAAAACTAGTATAAAATAAAAAATATAAAAAAATAAAGAATCCTATCTGTGCTCAATGTCCTCTGCTAGAATGCCATCATTAGTTTTAAAATTGTTCTTAGTAATTTTGTAATATTTTCTAAACTCGTATTTATTTGCCTCTATGAATGTTCTTGTTTGTATCTCTAATGTCCATAATGTGAACCTATTTGACGGAATTGGTGTTTGTAACCATGAAGAATCCTTCTTCCTAATTATACATGTGTTGTATGTATGATTTTAATTTCGTGGAAAAATAGACGAAAACCGAAATTACTGGTTAGATAACATAACATGGTATCTGAACATCTGCTACAAAGATACCCAATTAATGAGGAACAGAGAAAGTATATTTGTCCGTCACCAGTACCATTCCCGGAAGAAAAAACTCTATGGATATACAAATAGCCTCAAGTTGACCTCTACTTTCTTTGAAAATATTCAAGTAGATGTATGAGAGTTTGCGGCGGCGAAGAAGAAGAAGATGAAGAAGAAGAAGAAGAAAACAGAATAAGACATATACTGGGTTGTTAGGCAACATACTAAACATATGAAATAACTTACGTAAAGCGCAAACTATTTAGTATCTCTATTCTTCTTGTCAGCTTAGTTTAATTACCAAGCGTCTCTGATAAAGACAAGCAATAGGACTACAGCTCCCTGTGACAACATTTCTGTACGTGTCCTTTTGTGTGATCTCTCACACCTTCAGCCCTCCGGCAGTATCCTTTCTTTATCTTCATTATTCTCACTCATCGTTTTTTGGGGGCATAAATCATGCCTTTTCTATCGTTATTTCTACTATTTTGCTCTATGCTGGACACAGCATGGTGAATTCTCTAACACGCCACTCCTTTATGGCAGTATTTGCTATGGGAGTAATGCGTATCTTATTGTTTCACACTCCACTCCCGGACTGTTGTTACGATTCGCCAGTTTGGTGACCCGGCCGGCGATAATATTTTATCGCCTAATCTGTCTGAACACATGAGGAAACGTGGCCGTCAAACATTTGACCCCATTGGGAAGCGGCTGATCGTGTTGGCACAAGCCGGTTTTATGATAACATGAAAAAAGACAACACGAGCTGTCCAGATATCTGTCCGGCGTAGGCACGCAGATAATTCTGATAAACAGAGGTGCGCCGGAAGTCTTAGGTAACGATATGACATCACTGTGTAAGAGGCTACGCGTGTATATTAAATTTAATATTTTCAAATACACGTGGGATGAGTAATGATAAATTTTCCCACCCAACAGTGCTAGATAGATTGGATTGGTTCGCCAGAATCTACTATGATTTGATTGGAACTTTCGGCGGAAAGACAGTTTAGATTTGAAAGAAAGGATTGTGAGATATCTAACAAACTCGGAGTCACAGCACACAACACAGACAGACTGCAACAATGGCAATTTTCACGTGCGGGTTAAAGTGACCCAGTTTTTGGACATTTAAAAAAAAATTAACCTAGTGCACACAGAAATGTATGCATATTTCTCTGAGCTCAGTTTTAATGATATTTTCACTTGTCTTTACAGTTTGCCAATCACGTAAAAATTGCCATTGTTGCTGCAAAAACTCCTGGTTTTTGCAACACGCCCCACTAGTTCAAAAGGTGAAAAAGTGAGTTGAATTTCTTTTTGTTAGTAAGTCATACATTATTTAAAAAACTTGACTGATCTTTTCCACGATGAATCAACTTTATTTTGTAATAAATTGTTTATACCTGGTTGCATTTATTTGGTTCATAGTGGAGTTTTTCTTGGTGGCCCTTAACTTTTGTCCAGTAGTATATATATATATAAATATAGAGCCATTACTTATAAGAGAGCATTCGTTGGATTATTCCAACTGAGGGCTTGACTGGCCAGAATTATTGCATAACCCCTTCACAAAAGGCAACGGACCAGATAATAAGTTAACAAGTTTGCTCAGCCCTTAAGCAGCATTTGTTCTTGACTTCTGGGAATATCTTGTGAAGGCTCCCCTAAGGTAGAAACGCCATTCGTCTTCTATCTACATCTTTGCCAAGAGTAATCTTGCGCGAAGATAGATACCTTGGACGACCTACTTTTAGATACGCTTGCGTTGTGACCATTAGTGGACCCCTACTGCAAAGCAAGGGGAGAAAATCCCGTGACACTCCCTCAAAAAAATCGTAAGATGCGACAAACATGAGGTTATGCAAGGGGCTTACAACCTCATCATGTAAAATACAGTGCTACCGAAACAATCTTTACAACTGAATAAGACTATTTTTGGGCAAGTTTCTTGCCAGGTGACCAGCTACAGTGATGGTCACGTGCTCCATGGAACGAAAGATTTTCTGATCCTAGTTTGACTGATCCTAGTTTGACTGAGCCTAGTTTGTCTGATCCTAGTTTTGTTATCCTAGTTTGACTGATACGAGTTTGACTGATCCTAGTTTGTCTGATGCTAGTTTGTCTGATCCTAGTTTCTCTGATCCTAGTTTATCTGATCCTAGTTTGTCTGATCCGAGTTTGTCTGATCCTAGTTTGTCTGATCCTAGTTTGTCTGATCCTAGTTTGTCTGATTCTAGTGTGTCTGATCCTAGTTTATCTGATCCTAGTTTATCTGATCCTAGTTCATCTGATACTAGTTTATCTGATCCTAGTTTGTCTGATCCTAGTTTGTCAGATCCTAGTTTGTCTGATTCTAGTTTGTCTGATTCTAGTTTGTCTGATCCAAATTTGTCTGATCCTCGTTTGTCTGATCCGAGTTAATCTGATCCTAGTTTGTCTAATCAGAGTCTGATAAGCAGTGACGGAAACCAGGAGAAAGATGTCTGTAGTTATCTCGGTTTAATCTTTGACTTCCTTTTCTGAAACAGTGTTGGCAAAATATTACACCGGGTAATAGAAATAGAAACTTTAAGAAATTATAAGCACTCGGAAGAAAGACAGAATGAGGGAAAGCAAGAAAGAGCACACTAGACAGTATTTTAAAAAAAAACAGAGACTTAATAGGCGCTGATAAGAATTTAATCCAAATTAGGCCGTCGTTCGCACTGCAGAAAATAGACATATTAGGGATATTGGCCAACTCAACACCCTAACACAGTTAAGTCTTTGGTTAACCCTTCACACCAGAGAATCTGTAGCTATGGAGGAATTTCTGAAGGTAATGTCATAGCAAAGATTAAGACAACAAAACCATTTATTTTGCATGTGAAATAATTATCATCAGAGTCATCATTCTCTAAACATAAGTCACGGAAGCGGAGAAGTAAGGAAATAATAGATCGTTCATTGTTAGACACTGAGGACTGTCAATGCTGAGCAAGTGAGATGTTGGACTACTTCCGGAATCGACTCCATCAAGATCATGTCCTCACTTCTGCCTTACAACGTATTATCCCTCTCCTTCGTCTTGAGGCCCTCAACTCTCACCATCCCTCTATTTTGGATAGGGTCAAATTAATCTTGACTTATCACCACTCACATTACTGTTCTTTCGCTTCTTGCTTCTTCTGCATGCTGATTCTGAGATCCAGGAAATGTTAATTGACCCACCTCTTGTGATTTATAGTCGCGACAAAAACTTAGGAATCTCCTTGTTCACAGCCATCTGACTACCGAGAGCGATGGTCACTTTGGCACCCAATCTTGTAACCGGATACAATGCAAGACATTTCAGTATGTCATTCAAACACGCAAAGTGACATTTCTTAAGGCCACATTCAGCATGATCAATAGTTTCACATGCGAGTCACGGAACGTCATTTAATACCATCGTATGTAAACGTTGCATTAACACCTATCTTAGCCAAACAGGTAAATGACTTCGCGACTGATTAAGCCAGCATCTTTACGACATCTCTGGGATGGGATCTACAGCAGTAGCCATACACATTTTTTCTGGCCCTGAACACCATGGTCCTATGGGCGTAGAGCGATCAGATCCTGCTCCTGGGACAAAAAAGTAGATTTCATCTTGAACAACGTCTTATTCACAGCGTCGAATACCAGACAGCCTCAACACTCACCAACCTTTTGTCTGAAGCGACTTTCTTTATTTATATTTCATGTCTCTGCTTCTATCCCTTCTTATTTCTTCCCCGCTATCTTGTCTTCTCGACATATATGCATATATCATGAACTCAATTTTCTCTCTCATTTTCTCTCACTCTCTCTCTCTCTTTCTCTCTCTTTCTCTCTCTCTTTCTCTTTCTCTCTCTCTCTCTCTCTCTCTCTCTCTCTCTCTCTCTCTCTCTCTCTCTCTCTCTCTCTCTCTCTCTCTCTCTCTCTCTCTCTCTTGGTTGCATTTTTTTTTCAATTATAAGAACCTAGTAATTACTCTCTTATTCAAGAAACGGAAACAGGTTTATATATCACCGCATGTTGGCAGTTTCGACCGGGTTATGTTTTGTTTTTGTTTATTATTTTTATTTATTTTCTCAAGTCTCTAAGCCATAGCTTTTTTCATTTCCCAGAAGAAGGCATTGTGGACTCATAGCAAGCAATAATCTTAATCATTTATGCTTGTGAGACGCATTACCTCCAATATTTTTTTTTATAAACCCACCTTGTCTACATAAGTCAACTCGTGTCTAATGGTTATCACATAACATTATCTTCCATAGAAAAAATTCAACCACATCACGTGCCATCATAAGCATTCAAGAACTCGAGAAAAAGCAGCCAATCGAGAAGATATGGCTGTGTGTGGAAGAAACCTTGTCTTCTTCCACCAACTACATCTGATAGCAGAAGTAAAATGAAAACTTCAACCAAACAAAGTAACATTCATTTAAATTTTTACCTTATCAATGTTCTGGTTTGAGTAATAATCTCCAGTTTTAAAATTAAACCCGTTGCTAGTAATGGAAATTTTTTCGGCTATGCTGTTTTGAATAGACCACGTGTCATTGATGAATTCTTCCAGATACTGTTCTTGTAAGCTGGAACCCTTGAGAGGAGCGTCGGTTGCATCTCCAATAAGAAGTGATCCAACTCTTCTCATGAACGTCTTGTAGTCATTTTGTCGCCCCTCATTGTGTGGTCGGAGCAAGGACCTGTAGTGATGGGAATAATTAGTTAATATTTTTTTAAGGTAGCTGATTTCTTTTTCTTCATCTTCATTCGTCCTGAAAAGAACGTTGGTTGCGTTGTGACGCCGCTTACAGCGAAGCCGCAATATTAGCGCCTTTCGGCCCGACACATCCGACTTCCGCACGCATTGTTGGGCACCAGGTTTGCCTTCCCTCTTCGATCCCTACTCTCTCGGGTAGACTGCAGTGATGCAGCCTGTTTCCATGACCTCCACCTGGAATTGGAGTAGCGTCTTGGTTAGCTCTGGTTCGCTGACCCTGTTACAAGCAGTCAAGCTATGAGTCGCTGACTGCATTCATCTCTTTGGCTGCGTCGTCAGTCCCAGGTAGCTGATTAATCAAGACGGGAAATCCAGATAGAGAGTGACAAAGCCTGTAGGTTTACCTGACAGGACAATCGAGCTCATTGAAAATCTTAGTCCTGCTTCATCATTTTCATTCATGTTACATCTCATAGTGGAAAACGAGAAATGCCACAAGGACACAGCAGAGAACGAGAAAACCCGCAAAGGACGCAACAGGAAGAGTGATTCACAACTTGATCACAGTCTACTCCATCAGTGTTACCCTACAACAGATCCCTGGACACAATGATCTAACAGGAAATGAGACAGCTGATAGACTTACTAAAATAGGAGCCTCTAAACAAACAAAAAAAGGACAGACGCTGCAGCATGAGAACAGTCAGACAGATTATCAGAAACAGCACAAGGGAAATCTGGCTGAAAGATGGGTAAACGGGCCGACTGGCCGAAATGTCTTTAATGAATTGACCTGCCCAAAAGACAACGACAACATCAACAGACTCAACAGGAGAAATCAAAGTCTTATCTTTCAGTTTCGAACAGGACATGCCTGAGTCAATAGCCATCAAAACCACATCAACCCTCAGCACCTACCCATGTGTAGACTCTGCTCTCATCCTAATGAAACAACCAGACACCTCCTTATGAGGTGTCCATCATTCACAAATGCCAGTAAAAAAACTATTACAGATACATCTGACAATCACCAACTCAGTATTTGGAACATTGAAACAACTGCAAAAAAACCTGCACTTTTCTAAGAATGGCATTGGGGTGCCAAGAGTAGACATGCTCAGCAGTTATGGGATATCGACAACAACAACAACAACAACAACAACAACACAGCGGGAAACGATAAATCCTGCAAGGACACATCAGAAAATGAGAAATGCCGCGAGGACATAGCAAACAACGAGAAATGCAGCGAGGACACAGTGGAAAACGAGAAAGGCCTCGAGTACACAGTGAAAAGAGAGAAATGCCTCGAGTACACAGTGAAAAGAGAGAAATGCCTCGAGTACAGAGTGGAAAACGAAATGTTCCGCCAGGACACTGCTGAAAACAAGAAGTACCTCAAAGACACAGCAGGAAAAGAAAAATGATGCGACGGTAGAGAGGAAAAAGACAATTGCCGCGCGAAAAATTAGAAATGCCGCGAGGACACAGTCAAAATCAAGAAATACTGCGAGGACACAGAGCAAAACCAGAAATGCTGCATGGAGACAGTGAAAAACTAGAATACCGTGAAGACTCCGTAAAAAAACTTGAATTGCTGCGTAGAGACAGTGAAAAACTATAAATGCTAAGACGAGACAGTGAAAAACATGAAATGCTGCTTGAAGAGAGTGAAAAACTAGAAATGCTGCGTAAAGACACAGTGACAAGATAGAAATGCTGCATGAAGACACAGTGGAAAAAAAAAGAAATGCTGCGAGGACACAGTGATCAACTAGACTACATTGAAGACGCAGTTGACGTGAACTCTTTGAAATTCTCTTGTGATTGATGTGACTATATTGGGAAATCCCCTGTGTATTAATTCACTCGACCAATCATATTATTTCGCTCCACCAATCAGAGAGGAGTTCCCCATAATCGCCAAGATACATTCACAATGGCGAGACACGGGAATGTTCAAACTGTGTAAAATAGGTTAGAATTAAGCGATTATTTCCAAAACGGCTAACCGGAAAGGATTCAACCTTTATTACAACTTAGGAGCAGATGGAAGAAAAGTATAGCCTTCCCTGGTTTATCACCCCTTGCCACATTTGCAGAGTAATTGGCAAAATTGCGTAAATTATCGAAGAAGCGAACACACAAAGGCGTATATAAAATTGAAGATAAAAAGGAAGAATGCTCGAATTGCAGTCAAACTTTCACACAAAGAAAACTGAAAGCAAGCTACCACTGAAGGTATACGGGTGAAAGTAATAGGTGAAGTGGATGGACAGAGCGGATGGGATCATCATTACTAGAAAAGCACATTTGCCATATTTTTACCCTCCGTTAGAGAATTATTCAGTCGACAAAGAATGTATGACGTATCTGCTCTCTGATACCCCCGAAAGTATATATATATATATATATATATATATATATATATATATATATATATATATATATATATATATATATATATATATATATATTCTTCTTCTTCTTCTTCGTTCGCCCTGAAAAGGACGGTGGTTGCGTTGTGTCTGTTTCCAACGTAGCTGTGGTATCTGCACCTTTCGGTCGACACATCCGACTTCTGCACGGCATTTTTTAGGACCGGGTTTGCCTTCCCATTGCGATCCGTACTCGCTCAGCCGGCCTGCATTGCTGCAGACTGTTTCCAGGACCACCACGTGGAGGTGGAGCACGGTCTTGACCAGCTCTGGTTCGCTGGTCCTGACGCAGGCAGTCAAGCTATGAGTCGCTGACTGCGGTCTCTATTGCTGCGTCTTGAGGTCCCATATATATATATATATATATATATATATATATATATATATATATATATATATATATATATATGTGTGTGTGTCATAAGAGGTTTTGATGTTAATAAAAGTAAAGGCTATCCTGGACAAATAGATGTATCGGAGGATACCAGGATAGTGCCAGATAAGAGACTGGTTATATAAGTAATACCCCCTTCTCTGAAAAGAGCAAGGGTGTTGTTGCGTACATATTTTTTGACGCACAGATTACAAATGTCGATATGTCTATTTAATATGGAAAATATATTGTTGTATTTAATTGGGTACGAAAATGCTTTCTTTTGTAAAGATGACAGATAATCCATGTTTGATTTATACGTTTGATTATATGGATAATCTCCCTTGATATTGATCGGGCGTAAGAATACTTACATTTTGGCATTCATCATTTGTCATAGCCAGAAAATAGATTGATTGTTCTTAGAATGTTTATGGCCTGAATTCATATGTATTACATATTATTAGTGCAAGTAGATTCAGTCCTATATTGTATATTTTGTATGGGTAGGCAGGACTATATTCTTTATGCCACACTAGCGGAGGTATTGGTTGTCTTGGCGAGTCGTGAGGAGTTCCGATATTGCCGCCAATATGGCTGGTCACGTATTTCCTAAGGGCTGGTCCTTTCTAGAGTGAAAAATGATTTATGAAGTGATTTCTTCAGTAGGAGATTGTGTCTCTACAAGATTATAGTGTTAGAGACTCTCCTCATGTACTGTATTATGTACTATTCGGACTCAAGGTAAATCCAGACCCTTTTGACGATCTCCTTATGGTTAGACCTAGATGAAGCAACGTATTTTCGTGCATCGTTGGTCGTTTAACTAGATATTGTTGTAGATGACAGGTTCCATCAGCGCTTATGTCTTCATGAAGTAACCTTCTGACAAAGGGACTGTATGGTAACTCTAGAAAGTTATACTTATTCAAGTTTTGAATCAACTTTGGCTGATGATTATTCTTCTGCTGGGCGAGTGAGCGAAAGCTCAGGGAAGGAGGCCATTTTTGTATCCCTGTCATCATTATGGATCACTGTCCAGAGAACGGGTCGTGTATCTTACTATTCGGACAGTGGCATGGAGATCTCATTTATATGAAAACCCCTTATCGTGGTTTCACAGTATGATATAAACATTGAATATAAGCAACCTAAGAACTTAGCAAGGGAAAGAAGGTTCGTCCATCGAACTCTTCATTTGTTTACCGATCCGCCTTTACTGACGCGTTCAGTCAGATAGGGGATGCGGCCATAATGTATTAGAACATTGAATGCTGTTTTGTACCACCCATTATATTTGAATGTTCCATGACATGGGATCTACTATTCATGCCTGAAGATTGATGTGTCAACATGTACTTATGATCTATTCGTTCTGTCCCAGTATGTGCGTCTGAATAAACTGTATGAAAAGATTCCAGCAGTCTGCATTGGTGACTTATAGCCATGAGTGAATGAGTGCTTTATATTGGTCAAGATACGAACATTCCATCATTCGCGTTAATAACACTCTCACTCCATATTTACACCATCTTGCGTCGGTTGAATTGACCAAGTTAAGGGCCTGCTCCTCCTGGAGCCTCAGAAGGAAACCACTTCTTACAGCTGCCTTTGCCTTCCATAACTCAGGGCTAGAATGAGTTACCCATTTACAGCACCGCTGGGTAGACTGGAGCATGCCTGGTATCATTCAACACTGCACACACCTTTTACAGTGGGTATCGACTCTTTCTCTACACTTTTTACATTGGTGAGCCAGATTCCTGGGTCCAGCCTTCACAGTCTTGTTATTGAGAGTCATTTACAGTTACAAGAACGTTTGTTTGACCACATCAACACCAGTAGGACATCTATACAGTCGATGTCAGCTTGACCTATCCTATCCAGCGTATACAGTAACTAGGTCAGCGTTTGTTGACATTTTTTTTCGTTGGACATTTGCCATAGAACAGACAGCGTTACACAGCAAGTTTGTTTGGAAAAGACACCATTACACATCAGTGTTGGAGCATATATTTGACAGTGTTTGCGAAATGTACAGCGCAACTGAAGCGAGAAGTCTTACTTGTGATTCTTAGGAACAGTAAACAGTGGATTCTCCTGCACTGCCATAGTTTGTGTTGAACTTTAATGATTTAGGCCAGAATTAATTATTTAATAAAGTACCATACTACTGTACCATTATTCAGTACAACTGAGCCTTCTCCGCAACACATTCTATCTGCAACACATTACATTGCATTATATTATAAGTTTATGCTATATGTACATTTATGTTTACATGTTTATATGTGATATTTGTTTGTACTCTGCGGGTTGTTGTTTTGGTTGGGCGGTGTCACACAACAGAGTATCCCACATAATAGAGGGTCTGATGTGTGCGTTTCTATAGGTGCAATTTTCTTGATTGAAAATTTGCTGCGACAGCTGTTGCTATTAGTGTTAGCTGTGAAGACTGTACACATTGTTGTTTTTGTAATATTCCTCTGTTTTTTAGTTTGTTTTGATTTGTTTGTAATTTGTTGGTCTACCCTTTTCTATTTTTGATTTCTATACACAATTTATATTTATACACTGTGGCGTTATTTGTCTTGTTATCTTATTGCAGTTATCATCACAGATTCTGTGATCATTTTCTTTGATTTGTCCTATTTAATTTAATTTCTGCAAATGTTCTCATATTGTCTTTTCTTGTTTGTCCTTTGTGAATGTCTTGAGTTGACATATGATATATGAGGTATAATTGAATACACTTATATTATAGTACAGACCAGTACTTTATGATCATTGATTACATTAAGGAAGTATACAAGACCTTTGTAAAGCTTGTCTCCCACAGTGTTTGGGATATGCAGATATTGTTTTCCACAGGTACTCAAGTTATCATTGGTTATATTATAAACAAAATAACCATACAAGGTTTTCACAAAGACTAAGTCTATAGTATAGACCTGTCTCCCATTAAAGTGGGATAAGGTAATCTATTTACTTTTTCAGGGTACTGATTTAATAAGACAGGATGTCTACATTAGATTACTTTATTACACAAGGGAAATCCCTTGATAAGACTGGGAAAGAATTAGAAGAATGGGTAACTGCTCAATTCTCTATGGTATTGAAGGCAGAAGCAAAAAGATTAGAAGCTGCTGCTGAGGAAAGAAAAGCTGCTGCAGAAGAGAGAAAACTTCAAATAGAAGAAAAAAGATTAGAAGCTGCTGCTGAGGAAAGAAAAGCTGCTGCAGAGGAGAGAAAGCTTAAAAAAGAAGAAAAAAGATTAGAAGCTGCTGCTGAACAAAGAAGATTAGAAACTGCTGCTGCTGATGAACAAAGAAGATTAGAAGCTGCTGCTGCTGCTGAACAAAAAAGATTAGACAGAGAAGCTGAAGCTGCTGCTGAAAATAAAAGATTAGAAGCTGAACAAAAGAAATTGCAGATGCAGGTAGAAGAAAGGAGATTTGAGGCTGAACAAAAAAGAATAGACAGAGAAACTGAACAGAAAAGATTAGACAGGGAAGCTGAAGAAAGAAAAGCAATAAGAGAACATGAGTTTGAATTAGAGAAATTGAAATTGACAAGTATGAGTAATGTTAATCAGGCATCTAGTGGTAATAGTAAACCTTTTACTTACAAAGTTAAGGTACCAACATTCAATTCTGCCAATGATGATATAACATTCTGGCTTCAGAGGTTTTAACGTGCTTGTCGGGCTCATAATGTTGATAAATCGCAATATGTTAACCAATTATCTGAGAATCTAACAGGCGATTCTCTCACTAGTCTATGTTTGGTTGAGGAGGCTGACAAAGATAATTATGATGTTATTAGGGCAGCCTTGATTAAGAAGTTTCAGTTACCAGAGGAAGGTTATCGCATGTTGTTTAAAAGAATGGTACCTGAGACGGGGGTTGAATTCTCAGAATTCATTGCAATAATCCGTCTTACATTTCAACGATGGATTGAATTATCCAAAATAGAGAAAACATATGATGCTCTTATGGTCATGTCTTCTATCAATAAACATTTCCTTGAATTTCTACACGAGCGTAAGCCACAAACACTAAAACAAATGCAAGAATATTGTGATCAATACGTTACGGCACACCCGGACATGACTCTTAGCAACACTAAGATTAAAGAGGGTATGCCGGTTGCTTCAGCAACACAATACAATCCCAAGTACCCACACAGGTCTATATTTCGGAGCTGGCATTTGCTGATGATGTTGCCCTGATTGCTAAATCAGAGGCACATCTCCAATCTAACCTGCAAGTCTGGAAGGAAGAGCTGGAGAAGAGAGGGATGGTCATAAGCAGCTCTAAAACAAAATCCATGGTGATATCACGAGAAGAAAGAAAACATCAGATTAAGTTGGGAGAACAGGTCATGGAGCAGGTCGACCACTTTAAATATCTCGGAGCTATTATAGACCGAAAGGGAGGCATCAAAGAAGAGTTGGCCACTCGAAAAGCAGCGGCTGGGAGACTTTTTCAGGCCATAAATCGTGGATTCCTCAGCAAGAAAGAGGTTGGTAAGAAAACGAAGATGGCTGTATACCGCTCCACCTAGGTCCCAGTCTTGACATATGGATGCGAGTCGTGGGCAATGACTACAACCCACAAAAGCCAGATCCAAACCTCAGAAATGAGGTATCTGAGGAAAGTGGTTGAAGTAACAAGAAGAGACAAGGTCCGCAACCAGACGATTCGTCAAGGCCTAAAATCCCATCCGCTGCAGACCCGAATAGAACAGTCCCAACTAAGATGGTTTGGCCATGTCTGCAGAATGGGAGAAGATCGGCTACCACGACAAGCATGGGAAACAAAGAGCCAGGGATCCAGACCTCCAGGACGACCCAGAGTCCGCTGGGAGGACAACATTAGACAATCTTTGAAGGACCGAGGACTAGAATGGAACCAGGCCAGGAAGAAGACAGCTGATAGAATGGTCTGGCGCTCTCTCTTCCAAACCTCTACACCTCACGGTAGAAGGGGAACGACTAAGTAAGTAAGTAAGTAAGTAAGTACCCACACAACTTTCAGGGAGCTCAAAATAAACTTGACAAAAAGGTTAATTGGCGTAATCATCAAAACCAAGGTAACCAACCAAATCAGGGTTCTTCTTCTAAATTCTGGAAACGGGTTGACAGTCCTCGATACAGGGGTGGGCATAACTATAGGAATTTCCGTAGAGGAAGTAATAATAGAAATTACCAGGGTGTTCCTTCATGGACACAACGGGATCAATCCTACAGGGATTCTCACTATAATGAGCATGATGATTATAATGATGAACATTATGACTCAAACCCAAACAGGGGTTATAACAGAGGGAATAATAATTACAGAGGCAACAATAATCGAGGTAGATCACAACACAAAAGACATGGTAAATCTCATTACCAGGCTAACTCTGCACAACAAGAGTTTCATGAAGCCGGTAAGCAAACCAATGATAAGAAAGACTCTAATAATGTGGGATGTTCTGCTTTCGATTTTGACAGAGCATTTCAGTGTTCCCAATGCAAAACATTATTCGAGCCAACCACAGTTTCGACTTTAAGCTGTGGTCATCCTCTTCCCGCTCTCCCTGCGTCAGTCGCGCATGATGGAAGAGGGGCTCTTAAATTAAATAATGGTTTAGTAGATGGTACTCCGGTCTCAATTCTCTTCGATTCCGGGTGCACCACCATTGGGGTGAGGCAGTCACTTATAGATCCTTCTGGAGCCACTGGCAAAATAATCAAATGCATAACATTTGGTGGCACATTGGAGAAGTACTCCACTGCCATTATCAACATTTCTACTCCCTTCTTTAGAGGAGATGTGCACGCATGTCTTCTGCCGAATCCGATCGCTGATCTTATCGTCGGTCGCATTCATGGTGCGAAAAAATGCACTCCGCAACAAATTGCCGAGTGGGAAAGTGATAATATGCATACTGCAAATGCTGTAGTCACTAGAGCTCAAGCTCTAAACATGCCGCAATCTTCGCCTTCTGGAGATAATGATGACCAGAACCAAGGTGATCCCTTAGAGATTTCGCATGATTCCTTTATAAAACAGCAGGAAGATGATCCTACTCAAAGAAATTCTTTACTCTAGCAGAAGAAGGTGATTCGAATAAGGACACGAATTGTAAATCTTGGATTACGATGAAGAATGGGGTACTTGTACGTATGGTACAAGACTCCGCTAAGTCCATTCATTCTCAAATTTTTGTGCCCAAAAATATGAGAGTTAAAATCTTACACTGCCATCAATGGTACCTATACCTTGTAGCGGTATGGCAGCTTGCGTACCCTGACAATCCCCAGAGCTATGCCAGTGGGAGTTTTACTCCTGGTAGGTTCAACCAAGCTGGACTGGTCTGTGTGGGTAGGGGTCAGACAAAAACTGGTACCCTGGTCCTCCAGGTTGGGGGTTTTAGCATAGGGCTGACCCCTGTCTATGTAAAAAAAATAATGAAGTTACGGAAACAACATCAAATGAACAAACTTTGCTGCGGGATGGACATTCGGAGTCTGTGGCTCGTATGACTGTCAGTGGTGAAAGCCGAAAGGAAGCCACTGACATGAAAACGGATGTCCTGACCGCAAAACAGGATACAAGAATAGGATTTTGGAATGTCAGGACAATGTACGAGACAGGTAAACTAAGACAGGTCACGGCAGAAATGAGAAACTATAGGTTACACATCCTGGGGATAAGCGAGAGCAGATGGACAGGGGCAGGAAAAGTTAAAACAGCAACAGGAGAAACAGTACTTTACTCTGGAAGAGAGGATGGACAACACAGTGAAGGTGTAGCCATTATTCTACAGAAAGGGATAGAAAGGACATTACTGGAATGGAAACCCATCAACAACAGACTGATACGATTGAGATTGAGAGGGAGGTTCACCAACACTACAATAATACAATGCTACGCACCAACGAATGATAGCGATGAGGAGGTCAAGGATGAATTCTATCAACAACTGCAGAAAGAAATGGAGGACACACCTAGATATGATCTTGTTATAGTAATGGGAGACCTCAATGCGAAAGTTGGTACACACAATACATATAATGAAAGAACAATGGGGAAATGCGGCAGCGGAATAGCAAACGAAAATGGGGATAAGCTAATAAGTTT
Source organism: Oreohelix idahoensis (assembly GCA_024509875.1). Classification (NCBI taxonomy): domain Eukaryota; kingdom Metazoa; phylum Mollusca; class Gastropoda; order Stylommatophora; family Oreohelicidae; genus Oreohelix; species Oreohelix idahoensis. The sequence goes on from JAMPIV010017564.1 coordinate 176,676, forward strand.
CTGTAGCATTAACAACCTGGTCATTGGAGGAACACTTTTCCCACATAAGGAAATTCACAAGTTAACATGGGAATTACCAAATGGTCGGGACAGAAACCAGATAGACCACATCATGGTTAACGGTAGATGGAGACATGCATTACAAGATGTGAAGGTAAGAAGAGGTGCAGATGTGGGAAGCGATCACCATTTAGTAGTAGCAAAACTGAAAGTGAAACTAAGAAGGGCTGGACCAACTGTAACTGCACAGAACAGGTTTGACATCAGCAAATTAAAGGACCCCCTTACCAGAAAAGCTTTTGCGGCCGACATTAAGAAACGATATCAATTTGCCAAAAGCCAGGAAAAGACATTGACTGATGATATAGACCAGAATTTCAACACCATTTCAACAATATATAAGGAAAGTAGCAAATCATGCTTAGGATTCCAGGAAAGGAAGGAGCAAGACTGGATAACACCAGAAACACTAAACACCATAAAGATGAGAAAGAAAATGAAAAGAAAGAAAACAGAAGCGAAGTCCCCCAGGTTAAAGCAACTATATAGCGAACAGTACAGTCAACTGGACAGGGAAGTTAAACGCCAAACCCGAGCCAACAAAAGGAATTTCCTAGACGATCTTGCAAAACAGGCAGAAGAGGCAGCACTGAGAAATGAACAAAGCACAGTATACAAAATAACTAAATTCATCAGCGGAAAACAAGGTGCAAACAATATTACATTAGTAAGAGATAAGCAAGGAAATCTCATCAAGACAGCAGAGGGACAAGAAACAAGATGGGCAGAGCACTTCAGAGAAACTCTGAACAAGGAAATACCAGAGACACAATTGAATGTTCCTGAGGCTGAAAACGATCTAGATGTAAATACAGACATTCCACGAAAAGAAGAAATCATCACAGCAATCAAAGGGTTAAAGAACGGTAAAGCTCCGGGCCATGATAACTTAAATGCAGAGCTATTTAAGACAGACCCTGAGCTAGCAGCAGAACTATTAGAACCACTATTTGCACAAGTGTGGAAAACGGGGACAACACCATCAGAGTGGAACAAAGGAATAATTGTCAAATTGCCCAAGAAGGGAGATCTTTCAGACTGCAATAATTGGAGAGGAATCACTCTTCTCTCAGTTCCCAGCAAAATACTAGGCAGGATAATTATACAGAGAATTTCAAAGGCAGTAGACTACAAACTGAGGAAAGAACAAGCAGGATTTAGAAAGAACAGAAGATGTGTAGACCATATATTCACTCTCAGGAACATTATAGAGCAGTGCTCAGAATGGCAAAGACAGCTTTACATAAATTTTGTTGATTTTGGAAAGGCTTTTGACAGCATACATAGGGACAGTTTATGGAAAATACTGAGGGCTTATGGAATTCCAAGCTGCATAGTGTCAATCATAAAAAGCCTCTATGCCAACTTTACGTGTAGTGTTGGGCAGAGCAACCTAACCTTCGAGGTGAAGACAGGAGTACGACAGGGATGCCCCTTATCAACCACTCTATTTTTAACAGTCATAGACTGGGTGATGCGCCAGACAACAGAGGGCAGTCCAAGAGGAATAAGATGGACTACATTTTCTACATTGGAAGATCTGGAATATGCAGATGACATTGCACTGCTGGCACATTCACATCAACACATCCAGGAAAAAACGGATAGACTTAATAAATTTAGCCAGCAGGTGGGCTTGAACATCAATTTAAAGAAGTCTGAGGTCATGACGCTCAATGTGAGCAACCCTGAGCCCATATCAGTAAGGAATCAGCAACTGGTACAGACAGATACCTTCACATACCTAGGAAGCATAGTAACACCAGACGGTGGGGCAGGCAAAGACATCAACATCAGAATGAATAAGGCAAGAACAGCCTTCTTTAGCCTAAATAACATCTGGAAGTCCTCCCAATACAGCACAAGCACAAAATTAAGATTATACCAGAGTTGCGTGCTTTCTGTGCTTCTCTATGGTGCGGAATGCTGGAGAGTCACAGAGAAGGAAATGTCAAAATTGTCCTCTTTTCACACAACATGCCTAAGAAAAATTCACCGAATCTTTTGGCCGAATACCATCACCAACCAAGATCTGCTTACTCGTAGCAAGCAAGAGGACATGAACACCACCATTGCTGGCAGACGCTGGAGCTGGGTTGGTCATGTCCTCAGAAGAGACCCCGATGCCATCACAAGAACAGCTATGCTTTGGACCCCTGAAGGAAGGCGAAAGAGAGGCTGACCAAAAACAACTTGGCGGAGGAATGTGGAGGCTGAGATGCAAAGAATGAACCTGAGTTGGGCACTGTACGAAGGATGGCCACCGACCATGCAAAGTGGAATCAATTTGTTGTTGCCCTACAAGACGCCACTAGGCGTGATGGCCACTGACTGCTTTGACGGTCGGTGGTTAAGGATCGAAGAAGAAGAAGAAGAAAATCTTACAGCACGATCATGATTCTCAGTGTGCTGGGCATATGGGTTTTTCCCGTACTAAATCTAGAGTTCTTGCGTCTTTCTTTTGGCCGTTTGTGAACAAGGACATACAGATCTATTGTCGATCCTGTAGGGTATGTCAGGAAGTTAAATCCAAAGGTCCACGCCATGCTGCACCTATTCAGGCTGCAGATATTCCAATTCGACCATTTCAAAAAAATGGCGATAGACATCATTGGTCCATTTAAGACAAAGTCTGCTAGAGGACACCAATATATCTTGACGTGTGTTGATATGTGCACACGTTGGCCAGAGGCTAGCCCTCTGAAAATCATAACTACTGCTGATATTGCAGATGCTCTTTGGCTTATATTCTCTCGTCTGGGATTTCCAGGAGAAATATTGTCAGACCATGGTACCCAACTCGTATCGGATACCATGTCTCAAGTGATGTCAACTCTTAAGATAGAAAGATCTCTGAGTAGTATTTATCATCCTATGTCCAATGGCATGGTAGAGCGTCTTAATAGAACTCTGAAAAACCTATTAGGTAAGATAACTGAGGATCATCCTCAGGATTGGGACAGGGTTTTACCCGCGGCTCTCTTTGCATACAGAGAGGTCGCCAATGAACATACAGGATTTTCTCCCTTTGAACTTGTCTTTGGCGCGAAACCGCGAGGTCCTATGTCTCTACTTCATGATCTCATAACTGCTGATAATATTGTCGATGACACAAAATCCTCTTATGAATATGTCATTGCACTTAGACACAAGATTATTGAAGCATGCAAATTGGCAACTGCTTCTTCTGAATTTGCGAAACAGAAGGCAAGTCAATTTGCCAATAAGAAGAGATGCTTACGACAACTTTGTCCTGGTGACAAAGCATTTGTATTACTACCTTGTAGGGAAAACAGATTACTTATTTCTTGGAAAGGTCCGTACGATATAATATCGAAAATTTCCGATGTCGACTATATTGTCGATACTGATGGGAAGCATAAGACCTTCCACGTCAACATGCTCACGGAATTCCACGAACGTCCGGATTATTTACAATCTGTTTTCCAGGCAACGGACGATTCACCAGTCCCACGTGGACATTACTCATCACTGTCAGTAATACAGGATGAGGAAACGAGTTTCTCAGATGTGAATCTCCCTTTTCCAATGATTCCGCTCCATTCTAATGAGTCATGGAAAGATGTTGCGATTTCTCCCGAAATATATTCAGGAGAACAGAAACAAGTTTCTGCTATGTTACAACAATTTCAGGATGTCCTTACTGACATTCCTGGTCGAACTAATGTCATTGAACACGACATTATTCTTACTGACCTTAATCCTATAAGAGTCAGACCGTATCCTATCCCGATACATTTTCAAGCACAGGTAGAAAAAGAGTTGGATGAAATGATAGAGTTAGAAATAATTGAACCATCCACATCAGCATATTCTTCACCGATGGTTATCGTGCGGAAAAAAGACAACAACATACGTCTTTGCGTTGATTATCGCAAATTGAACCAAGTGACGAAATTTGATGGTGAACCTATGCCTTTACTTGAAGAGCTACTTACTAGACTATCGAATTCTCATTTCTTTACTAAACTCGATTTGTCTAAGGGATATTGGCAAGTTCCACTATCCGAACACGCCAAACCGTTTACTGCTTTTTCGACGCCTAGGGGTCTATTCCAATTGAATTTCATGCCTTTCGGCCTTATGAATGCCCCAGCGACATTCGTACGCATGATGCATCGAATCTTATCTCATCGCTCAGATGTCATTGCATATCTTGATGACATCTGTCTTTTCAGTAATACTTGGAAAGATCACTATAACGGGTTAAATGAACTATTGTCTATCCTACGCGAGCATAACCTGACAGCAAAACCATCTAAAGCATTTATTGGGTTGAGCGAAATATCTTTCTTAGGTCACCGTGTTGGTCATGGGTTTCTAAAAACAGAAGACCATAATACAAGTAAGATACTTAACATTTCTATGCCTAAGACTAAAAAGCAAGTGCGAAGTCTCTTAGGTCTCATACAATTTTATGGACGATTCATTCCGAATCTGTCCTCAATTATGTCACCTCTTTCTTCTTTGTTAAAGAAAGGGTCTCCTAATATAGTCAATTGGACTCAAGAATGTCAATCCTCTTTGGATAAGGTTAAAACGATGTTTTCCACTTCACCTATCTTGGTGTTACCTACTAAAGATAAGACATTTATTCTTCGTAGTGACGCTTCATCCACTGGGATTGGAGCGGCACTAATGCAAGAGTACTCTGGAACTCTGCATCCAGTGATGTATATTTCTCGAAAACTTAATGCCGCAGAGAGAAATTACTCGGTCCTAGACCGTGAATTATTGGCTATGGTTTGGTCAATCCTTAAACTTCAAAGATTTCTTCTTGGCGCGCATTTTATTGTGAAGACTGACCAGAAAGCTCTTACAGCTATTCAGACTAAAAATCTGAAGAGCGCGAGATCAACGCGATACGCGATTGCTCTTCAGCCTTTTCATTTTTCGGTGCGAGCTATCCGTGGTTCAGAAAATGTGATGGCGGATATTTTATCGAGATGCCCACATGATTCCACTTAACTGTCAGATCTTGAGATTTCTAACATGTCTGACTTTACTACAGTTTTTCCTATGTTAAAGTATGTACTTATATGTAATATATCATACATTGTCTGTATCACTACTTAGCGGTGCAATGATGTATGTTCACCGCATGTTTTTGATATTTTTCTTTTTTGGTGATCATAATGTTAAGAGACCTAAGATGAACTATTGTACAAATTGTGGCATTGCCAGTATTGTGTTATGCGTTGGTGACACCTCTCGGGAGATATTTATACTCAGAGAAAAATTTTCTCTGAATCCTGAGATAGATTCTCATTGGTCGTGCTATATGACGACTTAGCCTTACATTAGGCGTTACATTTGTTTGGAATGCTTATCATCTGCGCATTGTTATTCGTGCGTTGTGAGCCTATTGTATGTTGCTCCTGGATGTATTTCAAAAAAAAAAAATGTACCATTTTTTCCCCCGGGGGGGTGTGGTAATCTGTTGCGTACATATTTTTTGACGCACAGATTACAAATGTCGATATGTCTATTTAATATGGAAAATATATTGTTGTATTTAATTGGGTACGAAAATGCTTTCTTTTGTAAAGATGACAGATAATCCATGTTTGATTTATACGTTTGATTATATGGATAATCTCCCTTGATATTGATCGGGCGTAAGAATACTTATATTTTGGCATTCATCATTTGTCATAGCCAGAAAATAGATTGATTGTTCTTAGAATGTTTATGGCCTGAATTCATATGTATTACATATTATTAGTGCAAGTAGATTCAGTCCTATATTGTATATTTTGTATGGGTAGGCAGTACTATATTCTTTATGCCGCACTAGCGGAGGTATTGGTTGTCTTGGCGAGTCGTGAGGAGTTCCGATATTGCCGCCAATATGGCTGGTCACGTATTTCCTAAGGGCTGGTCCTTTCTAGAGTGAAAAATGATTTATGAAGTGATTTCTTCAGCAGGAGATTGTGTCTCTATAATATTATAGTGTTAGAGACTCTCCTCATGTACTGTATTATGTACTATTCGGACTCAAGGTAAATCCAGACCCTTTTGACGATCTCCTTATGGTTAGACCAAGATGAAGCAACGTATTTTCGTGCATCGTTGGTCGTTTAACTAGATATTGTTGTAGATGACAGGTTCCATCAGCGCTTATGTCTTCATGAAGTAACCTTCTGACAAAGGGACTGTATGGTAACTCTAGAAAGTTATACTTATTCAAGTTTTGAATCAACTTTGGCTGATGATTATTCTTCTGCTGGGCGAGTGAGCGAAAGCTCAGGGAAGGAGGCCATTTTTGTATCCCTGTCATCATTATGGATCACTGTCCAGAGAACGGGTCGTGTATCTTACTATTCGGACAGTGGCATGGAGATCTCATTTATATGAAAACCCCTTATCGTGGTTTCACAGTATGATATAAACATTGAATATAAGCAACCTAAGAACTTAGCAAGGGAAAGAAGGTTCGTCCATCGAACTCTTCATTTGTTTACCGATCCGCCTTTACTGACGCGTTCAGTCAGATAGGGGATGCGGCCATAATGTATTAGAACATTGAATGCTGTTTTGTACCACCCATTATATTTGAATGTTCCATGACATGGGATCTACTATTCATGCCTGAAGATTGATGTGTCAACATGTACTTATGATCTATTCGTTCTGTCCCAGTATGTGCGTCTGAATAAACTGTATGAAAAGATTCCAGCAGTCTGCATTGGTGACTTATAGCCATGAGTGAATGAGTGCTTTATATTGGTCAAGATACGAACATTCCATCATTCGCGTTAATAACACTCTCACTCCATATTTACACCATCTTGCGTCGGTTGAACTGACCAAGTTAAGGGCCTGCTCCTCCTGGAGCCTCAGAAGGAAACCACTTCTTACAGCTGCCTTTGCCTTCCCTAACTCAGGGCTAGAGTGAGTTACCCATTTACAGCACCGCTGGGTAGACTGGAGCATGCCTGGTATCATTCAACACTGCACACACCTTTTACAGTGGGTATCGACTCTTTCTCTACACTTTTACAGGTGTATAGACATCAAAGTGAAGTCAAGCTATGTAAGTTCTCAGAGAAGATGATGATGATGTACTCTGAGTCCCTAACTGCTACCTCTTGTGATCCCAATTTGGTAAATTAGTAACTGTGTTATTTTATTTGGCTACGTCTAGCGCAAGTGGTTATCTAATAATCAGTCTGGTTATTTCACTAAGAAACTTAACTTTTCCTAAAAAGTATTAAGCAAGCAAGACTGTATGAATGTTTATGTACAATTTAATTTTCCTGAACCTCAATCTTTACAGGTCTGGAATATTCAAAAGCAATAAAATGATATTTACAAATGAAAATAAATATATTGGAACATCCCTTCCATTAGGTAGATTGTCATAGGAATAACTTTACACTCTCAGTTCTTCTGATGGTTAACTTCTGCTAACGCTGGCTTGTAAGTGTTCTTCATTTATTTGGGAGGTCGTATCTCTTCATCCTAAAAGGGTTGTAAACCTAGTATGGTTACTCTTTAGTGAATTGGTGGATGAATTGTCACGGGCCTTTATAAAGGACTTATCTTATGATGTTGCTGCTGATTTTCATACACCACTGCAGGACCACAAATTTTGTAGCTCCTGAATGAGAAGATGGGATCTGACTCCTAGTATATGCGGAGCCCTCCTCTCCCACAACTTCCTCTCACGTGTATGCAGCCACGAGGTAACTTCGTGATATAACCTGGAATAAAATGACAACCACATTCCATGTAGAAGTCTGTCTCAATCCACTCACTCACAAACAACATTGAGTCTTACTGTTACGTACATTTATTACCTAAGGGGGTAGTCGTCGGTCCTACCAAATGTACGCACCAGTCTTGAGATAGTTATATTATTTGTGCGTTCGATTGATTCACGCACTGACGTGCACAATGCTGTGTGAGTTGCTTTGGACGCACGTGTAACCTAGTTGAGTAGTTTGTGACGTCATGTTTTGAAGTGGAAACATGGAACTGGCTTGTGTCCATGATTGTAATTTTATATTGTGTATCCAATGGCATGTTGAAGGAAGCCATTTATTATTGTGATTTGTATTGGTCTTCAGGTCGAAGCCAATCGCAGTTATGTCACGTAAGTTATCGCCCACTTCTTATTTTAATGCTGCATAAAAAGGCCGCTCTACTACTAATCTAGCGGGAATTTTATCATTCCTAGAATGGATCTACAGAGTCGCTTGCCTTTAAGATTTGGATCGTAGACGGAGAATTCCTACGAGTAGAAGAAGTTATATTGTTTACCTTATGCACATGTTTTAAATGCCGTACATGCTTCAATGCCAAAGTCGTGGCATGGATGTAAAGAGAGGGTAGCCAACTGAAAGCCTTTAACTGATAGGATTATCGTATATGACTTTGTGTGAAATTATATGATGTACAACGCTATGTAGGATGAACGTCTGGGAATTTTAACAAATGTAATATGGAAGATTTCATCCCAGAGTATGTATACGTTACCATGATAGACGTCCTTGAAAGAAGGTCAACGGTCGTGACTGAGAAGGATATTATACGGTAACAGTTTTGTAATCCTTAGTCTATGGACAGAGGTCTTTACTAGAAGAGAATCTTCAGGAACTTTAGCAGCAATAATTAATATGTTGTCGTGTGATCTTTGCGCCTGTGACGATGTCCGTCTTGTCCACTTCGTGTCCTGGTGAATAAAATCTATGTAAAGTTACCAACGACTTGTGTGCTGCCAATACTTGACCAGTTCACCCAATTCAAGATACTTGTTGGTTTTCGTTTGAAAAACATTGTTGACATTTATTCCGTTGTAACCATTCGCGTTTCAATTCATCACTATGAAAACGACACCAACAATAACTGGTAGGCCAGTGCGGTCTGGAAGTAATTTCAGGAACGTACCCATCCAATTGATCGTTTGAAAAGAAGAATGTTTACTTTCAAGGCGACATCATCTCAATTTGGATCCTAGCGGAATATGAATCAAAATCAACTCAAATGCTCAAGGTCTTCAATCAACCTCCACGTCAAGTTTCACAGTGACTGATTACTTGGAGATCATCTCTTCATCATTATTGCGTGCGAGCTGTAATCTAGATAAGCAGAACGAAGTATTTTATCTGTAGACGTACATACACGGGGACGAGGCACTTTGATTTTTACCTGCACGCGAGCTAAGTATAACTTGTATCCGTTATACACTTTATTACAATTAGCTGTGCCTTAAATGTCCATATATATATATTTTCTATGTTATGTGTTATGTTTTGTGTATTCTTCGCGGGAGGTTGGGAGGTTGATCTGACGAACGAGATCCATCTCGAAGCCAATTCGGGCTCTTCGTCAGACGTTCTGTAGGACATTATTTTGCAGACTTCCCGCAGTGGAATGTTCCTACGCGTGAGCGTAGAAGGATTCTAGGTCCACTGTGTCTGGTGGTCTGTGACACCTGTCTGTTTTAGCTGTAGTGTCACGTTTACTTGTTGTTTTTGGTAGCTATTTTTACTTGTACCTTAGTTTCATAATGTATTTTTTATGTGATTATTGTCCATCTCACCTTTCCTGTCGTTCAGTTTTTTACAAAACCTATGTTTTTTACACTGTGTTGTCAATTGTCTTGTGCATTATTTAATCGCAGTTATCATCGTAATTCTTTACGACATTCCATTTTAGTTTCTCATTTTATTTTAATTGGATTTCTGCGAACGTCTTCGTTTGTTTTGAATATCTTGTCGTGTCATTATTGTGCTATTGTCTGTCACATTACTGCTTTCACACCATTACATGTTATAAATTACATTATTAATTATTAATATTATTGCCTATTATATAAATTGATTTTACCGTTCTAGAACAGGAACGAAGAACACTAGTTGTAGTAACACTTTTAAGTAGTATTATTACATAATAATATTGAAATGGCTACCTTAGACTATTTCATTAAGCAAGCAAAAGCTTTGCAAATACCTGCTGAAGAGGTAAGACAATTCGCTATGTCAGAATATAAGAAAGCTCAAGAAATAGAAGCTGATCAGAGAAGGTTAGAAACTTTACGTTTGGAAAATTTGAAATTTGAGGCAGATCAAAAACGGATTGAGGCTGAGGAACATGAGAAGAAGATGAAATTTGAGGCAGATCAGAAACGGATTGTAGCTGAGGAAGATGAGAAAAAAATGAGATTAGCCGCTGAATTAGAAGAGAAACGATTTCTGCGAGAGGCAGAACAGAAACAAAAGGAGGCTGAAGAAAGACTTAGAAAAGAAATGGAAGAAAAAAGATTAATAGCTGAAAAGGAAATGGAACAGAAACAAAAGGAAATGGAAGAGAGAAGATTGATAGCTGAACAAAATGTAAAACGACTTCAGCTTGAGATGGAAGAGAATGAAAAAAAACGACAGCATGAACTGAAATTAGCAGAGTCAGAATATGAGAGAATTAGGTTAACTCAGGAAGCTAATTCTCAGAGAACTTTTGAAAGCCAAACTTCATCCAGACATGATAATTTTAAGGAAATTCACCTTAAATTACCAAAATTTAATCCCCCGTCTGATGACGTAATATTCTTCCTAGATAGGTTTGAGGCCACTTGTGGGTCTTATAACGTGGATAAAGCGCTATACTGTACATATTTATCCAGATTACTTACAGGGGATGCATTAGCAGTTTATCATACCACCAGCATTGGTGAGAAAAATGACTACAATGCTCTTAGAGCAGCACTTCTGCAAAAATTCCAAATGACAGAAAACGAATATCGTTTGAGATTTCACACATTACTACCTCAATCTGCCAGAAATTTTAGTGATTTTCTGTCACAGATACGACTAACATTAGAAAGATGGATCGAATTATCCAAAATTGAAAAGTCGTATGAAGGTCTCTTTGATTTACTGATGCGCGATAAGGTACTTTCGTCGGTAAATCCTACATTTCTCGCATTTTTACACGAACGGAAACCTTTATCAATGAAAAACTTAGAAGAACATGCAAAAAATTTTTGCACTGCTCACCCAACCATGGATCTAAGTAATGCGCAGATTAAGAGTGAATTGCCTGTTGCTTTTGCAGCACAACAAAACAATTTTTCACGCAATCGTTCTTTTAGTGCTGATAGGTATGTCAATAAGGGAAATAATCATAATTTCAACAATGATAACTTTTACAAAGGGAAGCAATTTCAACAATCTGCTCCATTTAATGTTTCTTGGAACCAAACTCACAGATCGCGAGATTTTGGTAACAATTATTTTAAAAATAATCAAGGACATTATAATAAACAAAACTGGAGATCAAGGTCTCAGGGTCCGCAAAACAGACAATTTTTTGGAAATAAACCATTTAACCAACATCATAACGATCATTCTACAAATTATCGGACTAATCCAAATTTTAACTCTAGCAGAAACGACAATTATGGCAATTTTAATGACAAAAATCACAATCGATCGCGCCGACGAGATAGATCGTCGAATAATACAGGTAGACATTCTAATGTTGCTTTTAATGATACACAGGCTAACATTGAACAGGGTAAAGTAGCTGAAACTCACAATGCTATGTCTTGTTCTCTAGATTGTTCCCAGGTGAAAGACTGTCCAGAATGCTCGACTCTTTTCCAGCCTAAGGCGATCACGACGCTGCGTTGCGGACATACCTTGCCTAGCCTGCCTGCAGTCTGTACAGCCACTGCTGCGTCAGTACACCAGGGACAGGGCTCTCTTAAGTTTCACAAGGGATTTGTCAATAATATTTCATGCTCTCTCCTATTTGACTCAGGTTGTACAACAATCGGTGTCCGGACTTCGCTGATCAACCCAAGTTGTGCCACGGGCCGGGTTGTCAAATGTGTAACATTTGGTGGCACTATTGAAACATTTCCCACTGCTATTATTGATCTTAACACACCTTTCTTTTCAGGAAAGATCCAAGCATGTCTCCTTCCGAATCCAATTTGTGATGTTATACTTGGTCGCATACATGGTATTAAAGAGTGTACACCACAGCAAATAGCTGAATGGGAAGAGCGACATATTCAAACTGCAAATGCAGTAGTGACTAGAGCGCAAGCTACTAATATGTCGCATGATACACCTATTGAACCTACAGTTCATACCACTTGTGATGATGATGCTCCTATTTCACGGGAGTTGTTTGCAACATTGCAAAAGAATGATAATTCATTAAAAAAATTCTTTCAGTATGTTAACAAAAAGAATACAAGCAACAAACTTGCAAAATCTAGACATGACTTTATACTTAAAAATGGGATTTTGGTTAGAGTAATACGGGAAAAGGATTTATCCTTATGTTCTCAGATTCTTGTCCCATCCTGTATGAGATCTCGTATATTACGACATGCTCATGACTCGCAATGTGCGGGCCATATGGGTTTTTCGCGTACCAAATCCAGAGTGCTTTCGGCATTCTACTGGCCAGGCGTCCATAGAGATGTTACTCTCTATTGTCGGTCCTGTTTGATATGTCAAGAAGTTAAGGTACGGGGTCCATTTCATGCGGCTCCTATTCAAGCTGCGGACATCCCGATTAGACCATTTGATAAAATGGCCATTGACATTATTGGTCCAATGCTTCCATCTGCTAGAGGGCATACGCATATTCTTACGTGCATTGATATGTGCACTCGTTGGCCTGAGGCCATCCCTCTCAAGAACACTTCATCTGCCAGTGTAGCAGAGGCATTGATGTTAATCTTCTCACGCATTGGTTTTCCACGGAAAATCTTGTCGGATCATGGGGTTCAGTTCATTTCTGAATCCATGTCTCAAGTTATGAAGACATTAGGTATAGACAGATCTCTTAGTTCTATTTATCATCCGATGTCAAATGGGTTAATTGAGCGTCTCAATAGGACACTCAAGCAGTTGTTGGGTAAGATGACTCAAGACCATCCCCAAGACTGGGATCGGGTCCTACCCGCTTGTCTCTTTGCGTATCGCGAAGTACAAAATCAAGCAACGGGGTTTTCTCCATTCCAGCTTGTTTTTGGCATGCAACCACGCGGTCCGATGTCGTTAATCCACGACTTATTGGTGGATGAGAATATTGAAGAGGAAACTCAATCCTCTTATGAGTATGTGATCTCTCTTAGAAAGAAAATCATAGATGCTTGTAGACTAGCTACTGCATCATCCGAACATGCCAAAGAAAAAGCTCGTCTATCTGCAAACAAATATAGACGTCTTCGCCAGCTCATACCTGGTGATGAAGCTTTTGTATTACTCCCTGCGCATAACAATCGTCTTTTAATTACCTGGAGAGGTCCTTTCAGGATCATCTCAAGAATATCCGATGTCGACTACATCGTTGATGTTAATGGCAAACATAAAACCTTCCACATTAACATGTTGAAGGAGTATTACTCACGTCCTGATTATCTACAATCGGTGTTCCAAGCAACTGACGATCCTACACCACCTATTCAACACTATTCTAGTTTGTCAGTCATCCAAGAAGAGGAATCTTCTTTCGATGATGTACAACTACCAATACCAGTTGTACCACTCCATTCCACTGAGAAATGGAATGATGTTACTATCTCATCTACTCTTACTGATGATCAACGTCAGCAAGTCTCTAATATTCTACACACGTATGAGGATGTCCTCACTGACATCCCAGGTCATACGTCAGTCATCCAACATGACATTATTCTGACTGACGATACACCGATTCGAGTTCGCCCATATCCTATTCCTTTACACTTTCGTGATAAGGTTGATAAGGAATTGGATGATATGCTCCAATTAAATATAATTGAACCATCTTCATCACCATATTCTTCTTCTATGGTAATCATTAGGAAGAAAGACAACAATATACGTCTTTGCGTAGATTACAGGAAGTTAAACAAAGTTACAAAATTCGATGCGGAACCATTACCTCTTTTAGACGACTTATTGGAGAAATTATCTCATGCTACATTCTTTTCGAAATTTGACCTTTCAAAGGGTTATTGGCAAGTGCCACTCACTACGAAAGCAAAGCCATTCACCGCTTTCTCGACACCACGGGGTCTTTTTCAATGGAATTTTATGCCTTTCGGGTTAATGAATGCGCCAGCTACCTTTGTACGCATGATGCGCCGCATATTGTCTCATCGTCCCGATGTCATTACTTATATAGATGACATCTGTCTTTTTAGTGACTCTTGGGATGAACATATTCAGGGTTTAAAATCTTTACTTTCTACCTTACAGGATTATAACTTAACAGCGAAACCTTCAAAGGCTTTTGTCGGTTTTCATGACATCTCATTTCTTGGTCACCGTATAGGTCGCGGTTTAATGTATACAGAAGACAGTAACGTCTCTAAAATTTTAAACATCTCAGCACCTAAGACAAAAAAACAAGTGAGGTCACTCTTAGGACTAATACAGTTCTATTCTAAATTCATCCCTCATTTGTCTACTATAACTGCACCTCTTTCGTCTTTACTGAAGAAGGGCACACCTAATGTAATAAAGTGGTCGCAGGATCACCAAACGGCGTTAGACTATATAAAACAAATTTTTTCAAATAAGCCTTTTTTAAAGTTGCCTAACAAAGATCTCACCTTTGTTCTTCGCAGTGATGCTTCTTCCTACGCTATTGCGGCAGTTTTGATGCAGGAATACGGAGGCACCTTATTTCCTGTTATGTACGTATCCAGAAAGCTTACAACGAGCGAGATAAATTACTCCGTTCTAGACAAAGAGCTCCTTGCTCTTGTCTGGGCAATCACAAAACTGGATCGTTATCTCCTCGGATCACACTTTGTGGTGGAGTCTGACCAGAAAGCTCTTACCGCATTGAATACAGGGAACGTTAAGTCATCAAAGTCAGCGCGTTACGCTATAGCTCTTCAACCGTTCCATTTTGAGATACGAGCTATTCCTGGAGTGCAGAATGTATTTGCAGACTGTCTTTCAAGATGCCCTAGTGAACTTGGTGAAACTAAACTACTTTTAGATGGAGAAACGTCCTCACCGAAACATGAATAACTTTGTACAGTGTCATTAATTGTACATCTGTGAAGACTATGTATAGTTTTGCAGTATTCGTATAAATATAACTTTCAGAACATACTTACATATGGATTATAACATTATTTCTTGTGAAGTAACGTTTTATTAGAACGGGAACAGTGATATTAAAGTAACATTTTTTTTAGTATGGAAACATTGGTAAAAAGCAACAAATAGACATTCGTTAGTGTTATGGAACATATTACACTACATATCGTGTTCGTAAACTTATTTCGTGCATGGAACATTAGGAACATATTCTTGTTGACTCTAAATAGTTCTGAACGAATATTCACAATGACTGAAATTAGAATTACTTAGAATAAATTACTAGTTATTTATTTATGTGTAATTAAGTACTAGAATTAGATTAATTCAATTTAATCAATTTGATTGTTTATAAATCACACATCTACTAACGTTATTAGTGTCTCGCAATACGTGTATTCACGTATTCCACTACATGATATTTCACTTTTAGATAACTAGTCAAACTTACTAGTGCTAGATAACAGTAGGTGCGTTGCTTCTTAAAGTGTTTAATTTTGCATTGCTTCATTTTTGCACATTGTATTTCAAAATTTTCTGTTTCACTGATTCTTTTATCATTGATTATCATCAGTGTTGCTGTTCATTTTCATTTTTGAAATCATATGTTTCAAATTTTGTTGAAAACTTAGTTGAATTTTATTATCATCTTTTTTGTTGATTTTTCATTTTCATTTTCATTTTCAACTTCTTTTTACTTCGAATATTACCACATCGTTCCAAAGTAGGTCGATGGTGGATGTGTGCTTTAATGCATACTGTCATTTAGTTATATTAATTTCAAGTCAATATTCTTTTCTTAATATGATAATTTTATGCATGTCATAAATCTTGTTGTAGTTTTGACTCACCTCTCTCGAGTAATTAGTTCGAAAAAAATTAATAGAATTAATTTTTTTAAGGGGAGGTAATAAGGGAGCTGTTACGTACATTTATTACCTAAGGGGGTAGTCGTCGGTCCTACCAAATGTACGCACCAGTCTTGAGATAGTTATATTATTTGTGCGTTCGATTGATTCACGCACTGACGTGCACAATGCTGTGTGAGTTGCTTTGGACGCACGTGTAACCTAGTTGAGTAGTTTGTGACGTCATGTTTTGAAGTGGAAACATGGAACTGGCTTGTGTCCATGATTGTAATTTTATATTGTGTATCCAATGGCATGTTGAAGGAAGCCATTTATTATTGTGATTTGTATTGGTCTTCAGGTCGAAGCCAATCGCAGTTATGTCACGTAAGTTATCGCCCACTTCTTATTTTAATGCTGCATAAAAAGGCCGCTCTACTACTAATCTAGCGGGAATTTTATCATTCCTAGAATGGATCTACAGAGTCGCTTGCCTTTAAGATTTGGATCGTAGACGGAGAATTCCTACGAGTAGAAGAAGTTATATTGTTTACCTTATGCACATGTTTTAAATGCCGTACATGCTTCAATGCCAAAGTCGTGGCATGGATGTAAAGAGAGGTTAGCCAACTGAAAGCCTTTAACTGATAGGATTATCGTATATGACTTTGTGTGAAATTATATGATGTACAACGCTATGTAGGATGAACGTCTGGGAATTTTAACAAATGTAATATGGAAGATTTCATCCCAGAGTATGTATACGTTACCATGATAGACGTCCTTGAAAGAAGGTCAACGGTCGTGACTGAGAAGGATATTATACGGTAACAGTTTTGTAATCCTTAGTCTATGGACAGAGGTCTTTACTAGAAGAGAATCTTCAGGAACTTTAGCAGCAATAATTAATATGTTGTCGTGTGATCTTTGCGCCTGTGACGATGTCCGTCTTGTCCACTTCGTGTCCTGGTGAATAAAATCTATGTAAAGTTACCAACGACTTGTGTGCTGCCAATACTTGACCAGTTCACCCAATTCAAGATACTTGTTGGTTTTCGTTTGAAAAACATTGTTGACATTTATTCCGTTGTAACCATTCGCGTTTCAATTCATCACTATGAAAACGACACCAACACTTACCCTTCTCAGTTATTGTGCTAACAAGTTGCACAAGACCTCAAATTTCTTTGCCTACTACAGTCAGTTCCATGTGATCATTCTTTCTCTGTATTGAGTCACTGTTATTGTCCTAGTCCATGTTTGGCTTCCGTACGATAATCATGTTAAGTACCAAACAGCATGTGACCTTTTTATTACTTCATTCTAACCTTTCCTGTACGTTTATCACATGATCTTTGAACAGTGTGTCGCTCCAGAAGAAAATAATAATTTAAATCACTACTAACACTTTACTGTCGTAGTTTGTTGCCATATTTGCAAACACTATACACATTTTTTTCATTTCGAACATGTCGGCAACTACACACATTCATAAATGGGTCAACAAGGCACAACACATTAGTTTCACTTTCCATTTAGCTTACTTACTTACTTAGTCGTTCCCCTTCTACCGTGAGGTGTAGAGGTTTGGAAGAGAGAGCGCCAGACCATTCTATCAGCTGTCTTCTTCCTGGCCTGGTTCCATTCTAGTCCTCGGTCCTTCAAAGATTGTCTAATGTTGTCCTCCCAGCGGACTCTGTGTCGTCCTGGAGGTCTGGATCCCTGGCTCTTTGTTTCCCATGCTTGTCGTGGTAGCCGATCTTCTCCCATTCTGCAGACATGGCCAAACCATCTTAGTTGGGACTGTTCTATTTAGGTCTGCAGCGGATGGGATTTTAGGCCTTGACGGATCGTCTGGTTGCGGACCATGTCTCTTCTTGTTACTTCAACCACTTTCCTCAGATACCTCATTTCTGAGGTTTGGATCTGGCTTTTGTGGGTTGTATTTCCATTTAGCACTGAACACAAAAGTTGGCTAACACAGGTAAATTATTTAACAACTATGCAAATAAAAATATCTTTCTTACCCTCAGGTACATAAGTTGACACACACACAAGCTAACTGGCCGTAAAAGGGTTCTTAGCACTGCTTTCTGAGTTCAAACGGCAAAGGCTTGGTCATACAGTCTTTTATGTTACGTCAGCTCGGAATGGATTTTTTGATTCAATGGCCCCGATACTACTACCTTGGTTCTATTTATAGAAACACTGCCGCCCAATCGGAAGACAGTCAAAACTAAATTTTGGGGACCATTAACTTATGCGATTCTGAGCTAGTCTGTATAATCTGACCAAATTTTAATATTTTATATTTCAGTTATTAACGGACCGATTTTAATTATCAAAAATGATAACTAAACGGCCAATTTCTCTCTATCGTTCTATATAGTTTTCGCTTAGTTATTCCTTTGCATTTCAATTTGGGTAATTTTTAAGTAATTAAATCGGGTGTTATCCTGATTTTTTTTTTTTTTTGTACGCCCGCTAATACTCGAGGCGAAATCTCAGGTTATTATTAATGTCTAACCTGACATTGATTTTACGTGAGTATCCTTTTTTTTCTTGTACAGAGACAGGTGTCCCTCGCCATTCAGGCAGATACTCGCCGATTTCGGAGGTACCCATTAGAGCTGGGTTGGCTCAGGAGCCGCCAATCCCTGGTCGACGACACTTCTTCAAATGTCCTCGCCAGGTCTCGAGTTAATCCAGTCCAAATCCCGATCGACGAAAAATCCTCAAATGCCGTCGCCCGGGTTTGATCCTGGATCACCCGGTCGCCAGAGCGGTGTTGTAACCACTACGCTAGCGCGGCTCCAACCCTGATGTAAAAACATCCCTAAAATCAATTTTACTAAGTCAATATAATTTTATTATGAGGGAATCTTTATGTTTATGTATTAAGCAACATCAGCGCTATAATTCGAGATATCCTTTTTATTTTAATTATCTTTAGTTATTAAGAAATAAATTATTTACGTTCGGTCAAAAACACAAAATAGTCTTTATTTTCTCGTCAACCACAATTTTCTTATCACTACAAGAAAAGGAAACGATTTGATTGGTTGTTAATTTTGTACTATGCTCTTAGATAATTTTTGGTGAGCGGTAAAATTTGACTTGCTTCCTAGACAAATTCAAATTACACTAGATAAATTTGTGGCGGTACATTTGACTGGGCCCTCAGACAAATTTAAAATACTGTAGTTATTTATAGATTTAAAAATACGATTGCTAGTTTTTAAGCAGGGAATTTTTGAGCGTGTTGTTCATACAGATTCACTTCACTACAATATATATATCAAGATCACGACACACACAACGAAACCAGCAGTTTACAAGCGCGGACCAGATGTATTTGAGCTGATACTGCAAAATTCATCTCAACCTAGAGAAACTGCATTAGAACCAACCTTACCGGGGTCCTGCATATTGTATTCTGAAAACCTGAAAGTGTGATGTTCAATTTGGTGGTGGGTCCAACAGTGCATTCCAAAGTGTTATGAGAAGTGAATTCGAAAGAGATTGGACCACTCCTAAATATCTGATCTCCACATAGTGATGATAGTCCAGCATATTGACTGATCTGTGTGTCAATACCAGCTATACAACAACTGGGTGTAACATTGCAGCTCGACAGACAAGGAATTTCGGAAGATAAGTGCGTAACAAAAACATTACCACAATTGATAAACATTACCATAATTGATGTACCAGAATGCTGTGCTAGTCAGATGATGAAAAGGACAGTAAACATGGACAGTTCTTGTAGATTGTGCTAACAGTGAATATTTAATTTGATTAATGTAAATTTGTAAATACATATCCTTGTTTACAAGGAAAAGAGAAGATTAAACAATAAAGTAAAGTGACTGATTTGTTAACTTCTGAAATTGTTAAATAATTTCCATGTACAGTATTTGTGAATTAATTACTTGGGAATAATTTATAAACGCATAGGTGTAGTCGTAGCGGCAAGTTAGGCTCTTGATCTATATCATTTTACCACCTGGACAAGAGTATTTAACAGTCTGACTATATCCTGTGCCATTCATACAAAAGTGCTCATTTCTGAGATTGTGGTATTTCAATAGGTCAAGAATACGCTGACTTGATCTATTGTTCATCTCTAATTACCCATATTGTCACAGCAGTGAAAAACTAGAAATGCTGCGTGGAGAAATTAACAAACTAGAATGCGGTGAAGACACAGTGAAAAACTAGAAATACTGTGTGGCCTTTGGCATACACTCATGTAGAGATTGGCTGGTCACTAGGCATCAGTTAACCACTTGTAGCCGTGTGTGATGATGGTTATGTTGATCGTATTAGTGAAATTCGTTTCTCTGCCCTTCAGCAGACAGGTTATGTTGATGGAGATGGTACGACTATCTAATCTCACAACAAAACAAAACAACAGCTCACAAGCACTGATGGATGATGACTCAAGTCGGCGAGTGACTTCACGCTGACAGCAATTGACTAGGAAAGTTCGAAACATTTATTTGCAGCTTCAAACATCTGAATGATTGCGACTCATGTCCCTTGTTTCATTCTATGTCTACGTCGCTGTCTATCTGCATCTAAAGGATGTTTCTAACTTGCCTAGGTTCATCATAGCTGAAGAACCATTGGTGTCGATAACCGTTATTATGTCCTTGCTCACTCTTCCTATCTATATTTGCTGTATTCAATAGTGGACATTTCTTTTGCTACTCCGCCTTGTTCTCACTTTGTTAGTAGGTCACTGTTATGGCGTATCTTGGAAAAGACTGGCCAAGACCGCCAGGGGTGGAGATTTCCGCCTATGTTTATGTTCCGCATTTGACACGTTGGTAACTGTCTATAAGCTGCACTTTGGACTATACTGATTAACTCTGCAGTTTACTTCACATATCTGTTAGACATGTAGTCTTAAAACTTGATAATGAAATCTTGAACTGCCAACATTGTATGTCTTGACTTTATATACACAGTCGTGTCTAACATCTAGAATGGTGGCGTAAGAGCGACACCATAGATTTACCTCCCTTTGTCCTAAAATCAAAACCTTTTAATCCCATCTCCCATATAGCAAAATCTAATAGTGCGTTACTACCGTACGCACATTTTCTAAACCATATTTTCTTACACGACCTTGCATCTTTATTTAGACCTCAACCTCACAATCACAGCTGCGTGGACACAGTGAAAAACTAGAAATGCTGCGTAGACACAGTGGAAAAAGAAAATTGCCGATAGGACACATTGGAAAACGAGAAATTCCACAATGACACAGTGGAAAATGAGAAATGCCGCGATGACACAGTGGAAAATAAGAAATGCCGCGTTGACACAGTAGAAAATGAGACTACCCGCGATGACACAGTGGAAAATGAGAAATGCCACAATGACACAGTGGAAAATGATTAATACCGCGAGGACACATTAGAAAACCAGAAATGCATCTAGAACACAGTGGGGAACCAGAAATGCCGCAAAAGAAGAGTGGAAAACCAGAAATGCTATTGAATTAATGGTAACTATGATCGTTTCACTTACTCCCACCACGATAAGTATTTTCCTGTCCATTTAGATCTGATAGCAATATAATTTTGTCTGGCATTACTCTCGTTTGACATCACCTGTGACAGAATACAATGAAACAGTAAAACTCTTGTTACAAGTTAATGGTTTATAAAAGTTAGATTCGTTTTCTTGTTTTCATTTTTCTGTCGCACAACAGCATCTATCTTTCTGATAAAATTGGGTCGTCTGATTTGAAGAGGTTTGGCGAAAACTATGATTTCAGTATGCGTCTCTCATGAATCCTAACATTGTTTTTCTACTTATTTAGTCGTCAGTCTTGTACCCTGGGGTGTAGAGGTTTGGCAGAGAGAGCACCATAATATCATATCGGCTGTGAGCTTCCTGGCTTGGTTCCAATGTTGTCCTCGGTGCTTCAGAGATTGTTCTCCCAGCAATCTCTGGGTTCTCCAGGAGGTGTGAATCCCTGGCTCTTGGTTCCTTATATCTGTCGTGATAGCCGATTTCCTTCAATTCTGCAAGCATGGCCAAACAATCGTAGTTGCGTCTATTCCACTTTGGTCTGCAGAGACTGGATTTTGAGGCTATGACGTATCGTCTGGTTGTGGACTGTTACTTCAACCATCTTCCTCAGATACCTCATTTCTGAGGGGTTTGGAGCTGGCTTTTGTGGGTTGTGGCCATTGTCTATGACTCGTATCCATAAGTCATGAATGGACAATTTTTTTTTGTCAAGGACGTGATCTAATAATGGTGTTGTTTTTCTCCCTGCAGGACTAGAACTAGATATATGAAGCTGATCAAATGCTATCACAGAAACAGTTAATGCTACTGCCTTGTTTATCCCCTATTTCTGGCTGTTGATACATTTTTTTTAAATTTCTCATAACGTTTAATATTAGTATTGATGAACCCTGTGTAGTTTCACGAGTCTCTGAAAAAACAAACCAGGAACTAGGTTATTACTCCCTCAAGCATTTCGTGACCAAGATAAAATGGTATATGTGACGGGGAAACTCATTATGCACAAACAAGGTAGTATAGAAACCACTGTTGCAGGAGTACGTAAGCTTATAAAACTTCTTTCAAGGGGTCCAGTTGTAGTGGTAGCTCATGTTTCAACCGTAGGAGTTGAATCAATGAATAATAAATGTATCTCTTCCCTCAACCCTCAACGGAGCCGCGGTAGCATAGTGGTTAGTGCACTGGCTTCCTAGCTCGGTGGTCCATGGTTTGATCCCCAGTTGAGGTGGGATTTTTTAGACCGCAAACGGTACGAGATTGACCCACGCTCATGAATTGGGTACCAGGGCAACTCTGGGAAGATTAAGGCGGCCGCCGTGATCCCCTAGTGTGCCGATGGTCGAAAAAATATGGGCCTAACACCATATTCCCAATATGCCTCAATGGACGTGTAATGGGATCCTTTACCTTTACCTTTTCCCTCAACCCCCACCTTTTCCCACACGTGGTTAGATATGGCGTTAAATCACATATAGTAATAAATTCTTTAAGCACCAAACACGGCGCATAAGGCAGAAACCAGTGCTCTCCAGGTTGTTCGTTGTGACGCCACTCCTCTTAGCTCTTGCACATTATTTAGGCCCAACGTTCTTCCTTCTCTTATTATTGTTCTTCTGAGTGTTTCTTTTGGTCTTCCTTTTTTCCTCTTACCCTCAGGAACCCAAGTGAGCGCCTGTAGTGGTATTCTGTTGTTTTGCATTCGTAGGACATGACCGATATATGACCATCGTCTTTTCCTTATATAGTCGGAGACATATTTCTGCCTAGAGTCTTCTCTTATTTGTCGATTAGTCTTGAATTCTTTCCAACTGATGTTCATGAGTTTTCTAAGACATTTGTTCTCGAATGTATTCAGCTTGTTCTCCAATGATTTTGTTATTTTCCAACTCTCACAGCCGTATGTTAACACTGAGATAACATTTGAATTAAACAGACGAAGCTTGGTATGTATATTCAATGATCGTAATTTCCAAATGTTAGATAATCTATTGAAGGCGCTAGCTGCCAAAGCAATTCTAGTATGGATTTCTCTTGTTGTGTCACCATCCTGAGTCATTTTACTGCCTAAATAATTGAAACTTTCAACTTTCTGTAGTTTTTCCCCGTTCAAGATGATATCAAAGGTCTCGTTAGAAAAGTTCATAGCTTTAGTTTTAGAGGCATTTATTTGGAGACCTATTTTAACCGAGAGATGACACAAATTATTTATTGCTTCTTGGGATTGTCTTGGTGTTGAACTTAAGAATGCTACATCATCTGCGAAATCCAGGTCCCCCAGGAATTTTCCATTTGTCCATTTTATACCCAATTGTTCATTGTGGGTATAGTTTCTCATAACCCAATCAATAGCTATTCCAAAAAGTAGTGGTGACATAATACAGCCTTGTTTCACCCCTGTTTCTACTGTAAACCATTCTGTATTCCCTTTATTTGTTCTAACACAACATCTTGCATTGTCATATAGCGCTTTGATTATATTCACATATTTTGTTGGAAAACCATAGATTGTAAGTATCTTCCACAATGATGGGCGGTGTAGACTATCAAAGGCTTTTTGAAAATCGACGAAGGTGATAATAAGTGGCGATTGCCTTTCCACTGATTCTTCTATAATTGTTCTTAGTGTGAATATTTGATCAATACATGATCGTTTCGGCCTGAAACCCGCTTGTTCTTCTCTGATCTTTTCGTCAGCATGCAATTTAAGTCTTTCTAACATCATGCAACATAATAATTTTCCAGGTACTGATAATAGAGATATACCACGCCAGTTATTACAGTCTGATAGATCACCTTTCTTCGGTAACTTTACAATAATACTGTCTTTCCATTGTTGTGGTGGTTGTTCTTCTCTCCATACTTCATTTATAATATCTAAAATTCTCAAGAGGTTGTTGTCATTAACTGCTTTAATCATTTCCCCTGAAATTTCGTCAACTCCAGCAGCTTTAAAATTTTTAAATCTTTTAACGGCTTGTTTGATCTCGTCCAGCGTGAATTCATCGCAAGTTATTGGCAAGGTGGTTGTGGGTGTTTCATTATTAAAATCAGGTGTTACTGTTGGTGGTGGTCTGTTTAGCACCTCCATGAAGTGCTCAGCCCATCTCTTCATTTGTTCTTTTTCTGTTGGTATTGAATTCCCTAATTTACCTTTAACAGGTGTTTCCATAGCAGTAGGCTGGTGACATAGTTGTTTTGTAATTTGATAAAGGCACCTACTATTACCAGTTCTTGCAGCATTTTCAGCTTCTACGGCCAGTTCATTGATGAAATGTCTTTTATCTCTTCGAGTTTTTGTCTTCACTTCTTTATTTAACAAGTTATAAGTTAGTTTGCAAGATTCAACTGCATTATGTGTACTTGCCGCTAGTAGTTTAAGTTTTGCTGTTTTCCTTTCTTGTATTTTATCCCAAGTATCTTCTCTCATCCATTTTTTCTTTTTATGTACTAGGTATCCGGTGGTCGCTACTGCTGCTTCTGTCATTGCTGTTCTCAGTTGTTCCCATTTAGTATCGATTGTCTTGGTGGTGATATCGTTGTCAATTTTGCCTAAAGCATCGAAATAGTTGTTCATTTTGACATTATATTCCTCCTTTATATCATTTGATTGCAATTTGTGTACATCTATTCTTCTATTTTTATTCTGTTGGTATAACTTCTTCAGTTTAATTCTCAGTTTAGCTATGCAGAGGTTATGATCGCTTCCGATCTCTGCACCTCTGTATGCTCTGACGTCTTGAACTGATGAGCGAAATTTAGCGCTTATGCAGAAGTGATCTATCTGGTTCTTAGTTCTGCCATCAGGTGAATTCCATGTTATCTTGTGGATAATCTTATGTGGAAAGATGGTGTCTGCCACAACGAGGTTTGATATTTCACAAAGTTCTAGAAGTCTTTCGCCATTTTGATTCATACAGCCTATGCCATGAGTACCGAGATATCTTTGTACTCCATCGTTGTTGTCACCTACTTTGGCGTTAAAATCACCCATGACTGCTATTATGTCATGCTTGGGTATTGTGTTGATGGTACTTAGAAGTGCTTCATAGAAGTCATCTTTTGTGGTATCAAGAGCGTCGTTAGTTGGTGCATAACATTGTACAATTGAGAGCTTGAAAAATCGTGTCTGAAATCTAGCTAATATTAGCCTCTCATTGATAGGTACCCAGCTGATAAGCGATGCTGCTGCTTTCTGTGTCATTAAGATGGCTACTCCCTCTGTGTGACGATTATCATTACTACCAGAGTATATAATTTGCTTTTTTTCTTCTGAAATATATTGTATGCCCTTCCCCGTCCATCTACACTCGCTGACACCCAATATGTCCAACTTATAATTATCCATTTCTTTAATTACTTCTTCCAATTTTCCGTCTTGATACATAGTTCTTACATTCCAGTATCCAATTTTAAAAATCTCCTTAGCCCCCAAGATATTAGAGTGAGTCATGTTTACTGTCGAGCCTGGTTCTGTTTCGGTAACAATAGCTTGTTTTACGATAGTGAATTGTTAACTCACTGATCAACCCTCCGATCCAACCGACCGATTCGAGGGTTTCGAGGTCAGTTATAGGAAAATATCTACACCACTAGATACTCTGGTGTATCTTTTATTCTATAATTTAACATAACATGGTACTATCCATCGAAATATACACATTCCTGATGTTTTTCTTTCGGCGTCTAAGGTGAGAAAAGAATGTCACCTCCATCTTGGAAGGGTAGATAACTCTTACTTTCACATATAGTAGAACATAAATCACAGAGTACTAAAACTGAATAAGTCATTGACAACGAAAGAATAATTAATGAGCAAATACAATACAAGATCAACCATTTCATCTGACTCATCTTTTCCCTCAAAATTGCGTGCATTAACGTGACTTAATATACATAAAATAAATATTACAACACGTCTAAATATAGCTGCATATTATCTAGTATGATGAGGTTAGTACATTAGATTACAGCGCTTCATCTCGTGACACGTTTACCGGGAGCAGGTATCGGAACCGTGTAGCTCCTTATCCTCTTTACCCACCTGTACAGTTTAGCGCCTGACTCTGCTCTAGAGTTAAGGAAGGCAAAGGCAGCCAGGAAGTGAACTGGTAACCCCCTCATAATAATGAACCTAATGTGGCGAAGTATTTAACACTTCACTCCCCTTCTGCAATGTCTGCTATAGGACTATTTTCAACTATTACATTGCACTTGGGCAATCTCTGGAGACAGTTATATGTGTCCAATTTGTTGACACTTTTATATTTTCCATTTATTAATATTTTTAAAGGTCTAATGCTTCATTTTTAAGCATATATTTTTTTTAATCACGTCATTTTGACACCTTACTTCCGGTAGACACATAATAATGTTTTCCTGTTCATCATTCTCGTTCGCTCTCAGACCTAGATTAATTACTCAATTAAAGATCGTGCTCAGTTCAAAGTTCCTGACATCTCCAAACAGTTTTTCGTGGAGTGAAGTGGGTTGTTGCCATATGCTATTCCGTTCACTGCTGTATGTTGGGCAGGACTGTAGTAGATGTTCGGCTTTCAATGGGTTGGTGTCATAGATCATAGATGCAGAGATCTGTTGCACCAATCCTGTACTTGTGGTGTAGATGGTACCTCATCCTGATGTGTCCAGTGAGTAAGCGGAAAATAATGTCATGTTCAAAAGCTAATCGTGTTCACATTAAATGGTCACATACCGAGACCTGGTACAGAACATCTACAGTCACATACCGAGACCTGGTACAGAACATCTACAGTCACATACCGAGACCTGGTACAGAACATCTACAGCGAAGTCGGCGTGGACTTTTTTCAACGCCGTGTTGAAATCCCAGTTATTGTCCCAGGTGCCAAGGACCTTCCAACCTCCCAGGGCTGAAACAACTTTCGTCAAGAAGGGAGTTCCTGCAAGTTTAAACATTTTTTGTTTGTTTGAAAGAGTTTGTCTTAACTTGTTCTGAAGCATGTAGGTCAATAAAATAATTATCGGTCGCAGTCATTGGCAAAACTAGCAATGCAATATATACGATATGTTATCATACAAGTTAACAACAGAATTGATAAACAGGTCTGGGAACAGCAGGCTGTGAACAGATGTGATCATCTATACAAGCATCTATGCTAGCATAGAACTTTAAGACGAACAAGAAGATGCAGTTAAATAGAGGACGTAATCTATTTTTCGATGCATACTAGTTCATTTGGAAAATGTATTTAGTTTATGTGATTTAAATCCAAAGCAAAAAAGAATTAGCTGAGTTGTATTTTAAACTAACTTCTTTATCTACGTTTAAATGTGCAATGTAATGATCATTGTTATGTAATTTTACACTCACTTCTTTGCGCGCACATTAATTGTTGAGTTCTACTCATAACAATCTTGTCCAATTCATCTTGGAATTTTTAACAATTCTTTTCGTTTAGTTCATATAAATATATATATTTAAATGAAGTTACTTAATGAAAGTAACAATGGACGGGCTTTTGAATTAAGAGCTTATTGTTGCAGATTATGATAATTGATTTCATATATCTATTTCTTTATCTTCATTTTTCCTTTACCTAGCTTCACCTACGCCTGTTGGTTAACATAAAGCCATTCCTATATCCATAGATCGGTCTCTTTTTCTCATTTAGCACGCATTTTATTGCTGGTCGCTTTTCTCTTTGATGAGAGTTTACCAGAGACCGATTAGCTAACGTGAGCTGTATTATTTTACACCAGCGATCGAAGATTGTTGTAATGGGATCAGAAAGCGATCAAGGTGGAGATAATTTTGGAACCAAGGGAGACACAAATTTTATTACTCCCCGTGGAAACTGGTCGCTAGAAAGCAATTAAACACGGCGTATCGCAAGATCTAAGAACACTGCTCGCTAGAAAAGGGCCAGACAAGCATAGACGTGTAAAATTTGCACTGATTAGCAAATTACGTTATGCCGATCTAAGGGAGAGAGCATGAGTTCTGGTTTTTCGGCTTTAAGTGTGAGTAAGATCTTTGATTTGCAGATCTGAACGAAGATTCCCCGTAGGTGATAACATATGGCAGAGAGTCTGGTTTTTCGGTCTATAGTGGTCATTTTTCTTTGATTTTAGATGTATATATACCAGAGCTTTCTAACTTAATTTATCCAGTACTCCATAGATTCAGAAGACATCTAGCTTTGACTCTAGAATCACTTGTAATAGTAGAGTTCTCAGTTGTCGGTGGAGATAGTCTCAGTAGTTTGTGTGAAGGTAAATACTAGACTAGTAGTTTTGAGTGATTAAGTGGTAAAATCGTCGATTATATTTCACTAGATTGTGTGCAGAGTGATTTCTAGTTAAATCGTGAAAGATATTTCTCTAGGTTTTACTGTGATGCAGTGGCTAGCAGAACAGATAATAATTTCTAGCTAACCCCTTCCAGTTATAATACAAATTTTATTAACTGCTAGTAACCAGTCAGAGAATATTTTAACCAACTAAGTAAATGCACTGATTCATCATGAGTATTGACGAAATATGTAATTTCTAATTCATGATGACTGATTTTTTTTAAATGACTAGAATTTAATTCACGGAAGTTGTTAAACGATAAGACAAGCTCTAAGCTTGTAGTTTATAATTTAAAGTTAAATAATCGTAGTGGATAAATATCTTCTATTTTACGCGGGGTAAGGATAGGATTGTGTATAATATATTATGTTAAGTATTTGTATCTTTTCTCTTTATACAGTATTTGGGGTCAAACCCTAAACCTTACCAGCGGCTTCCATGTAAACCTGAGAATAATCATACTAAAGAACATTTTAAATTTAGTTCTGGGTCTTCAAGGTAAATCTGGTCTGAGGTTGTGTTTACACCCAGAGAGAGAGAGAGAGAGAACCGAATACCAACACAAAGAACATTAAGAGTGACTTGGTAACTGGCATATAGATCCAGATTTATTGTTACGTCTCATTTATATTCAGTCCAGTGGTGGCGACCTAACAAAACCTTAACATTTCCGATGTTTTGATCATTTGTGGTGTGACCAAGAATTTTTATACTGAGAGAAGTTGCCGACCTGACATTTCCTAAGTACTGGAAATCTCAAGATTCTGACACTGTGAGCACTGTGACATCTATTACCTGAACTGATTTGAAGTGACATTAACAGTAGTCAATCCAAAAAAATATAGTCGTAAAGAGAACGCTCCCCGGAGGAATCGGAATTAACCTGTCTCTGTAGAGCTGGGGTCCTCTTTGCCAAAAGAACACTGGAGTTGCTGTGAGTGTGTGTGTCCTAAAGTTTGCGCCAGAAGGTGAAAATCAAGTTTGTAGGTAAGAACGAATGTCAGTGGCCACTGTTGTATGGATAGAAAGAAAGCAGGAATGAGTGGTTCTTTGATCGTATAAAATACATCTACCCACTTTGTACTTTTTTTAATGCAAAGTTGGTTTGCTAATACTGTTTCCCTTTCAAAATAGATTAACGTATAAACTCTGTTTTTTACTGTAGAGGGAAATCCTAGACCATAGCGTATAAATCTTTGACTCTTTGGGGTTAATAACTTTCTTCTTAACGGGATTTTGTCTCAACAGGGGAAGGGAGGATTACACCTATGAGTCTAACTCTTTAATTAATTCATTAACATTTGTTTATCTGTATTTGATTTGATATTCAACTTATGGCTGTTGTAAAATTTATTTATGATAAATAAAATTTACATAAACTTTATTACGTGTCTCGGTCAGCTTGTTCCAAAAGATCCCTATTGCACAGATATAGAGTTCAGTCCGTGCGTCTAACTGTCGTCACTTATGTGTGAGTGTATGTGAGTGGTTGTTATATATATATATATATATAGTAATATATATTCTAGTAGGTTGTCTGACTAACTAAGTTCGGTTGTAGAGATATGCTGAAGGAGAGAAAGCTTCTCGAGTTCAGGACAGCCTTTACTTATCGTCCACTATCTCACTCGTGAAAATCTATTTTCTTTACATTACCTCTCACTGAGCTATCACCTGTTCTAATCTATTCAGAAGGGACCAATCTATGTCTTAATTCCACTATCAAAAATCTACGACACTTATAAATCAATAGAAGAGATAGGTTTTTCGAACTTCATATGATAAGCTTTGTTCTTAATTTGAACTTCGATATGAAAACTGTTGTTAGTATCCTAAAATAGGGCTGATGCAGTTTTATGTTTGCAGCTTCGAATTAAGTTCAACTTTAAACTATAGCGCTTCGAATTAAATGCTCCTCTCTCTCTCTCTCTCTCTCTCTCTCTCTCTCTCTCTCTCTCTCTCTCTCTCTCTCTCTACACATATATATATATATATATATATATATATATATATATATATATATATATATATATATATATATATATATATCCGTGTGCGATTGGTTCCAGGACCCCCCGCTGATACCAAGATCCGCGGATGCTCAAGTCATTTATATACAATGGCGTAGTATTTGCATCTCTAGATTACTTATAATACCTAATACAATGTAAATGCTATGTAAATAGTTGTTATACTGTATTGTTTAGGGGATAATGACAAGAAAAATAAGTTTGTACTTGTTCAGTACAAACGCAATCATCGTAGACCTAACTACATAGTACACGTCAGCAACAGCGTTACATTTTTCTTTCTTTCAACACTTAAAAATTGCTTTCGTTTAATGACCTGAAAGAGAAATACATGGAATAAAACACAGAATATTTAAAATATAAGTACATATAGAAATTCTAAATATAAATAGAGAAAATATACATTCATTCTCTCTCTCTCTCTCTATCTATTTCTCTCTCTCTTTTCTTCTCTCACTATGTTAGCACTCACGAAAACCCTAGGTCTTCTCTCTTGATAACCCTCAAAAGCGGTGAGACATCAGGCTAACTTGAACCTTCTGACAGGAGTTCAGAAGGATCTTCTACGTCGGAAGAACCAGGTTCCGATTGCAGACGTTGACGCTTTGGAGGAGGCTCAATAATACTAATGTCAGGATCTGTGGAGGTGAGGACTGAGGATCGTCAAGCTTTGAAGGTCAAGGCTTCACAATTGCATATGCTTCAGTTAGAAACATTGTTATAGGAAGCTGTTTCTTCTTTTTCTTTGCATCATCAAACAAATCTTGCAGTGGTTTTAGGCATGTTGGTATCCCTCGGCTTCGTTCCATCGAAGGATCGTACTCGAGGATCATATCCTTTAACATTTGCGCCTGTTGAAAAAATGCTGCAAATTTTTCAAGTATCCAAATTGATGGCTCTGCCTTCTCTAAATCTTCTAAATTTTTTTGCATCATCATCTGTAGAGGATTTCAGCAGATCTTCGAGTTCCTCGTTGGTAAGGGTTTCTCTATGCTCTTCTATGTACTCTTCATCTTCTTCTTTGATCCGTAGCCGCCGAACGTTAAAGCATTCAGTGGCCATCACGCCTGGTGGCGTCTTGTAGGGCAACGACAAATTGATTCCACTTTGCTCGGTCGGTGGCCATCCCTCGTACAGTGCCCCTACTCTGGTTCATTCTTTGCATCTCAGCCTCCACAGTCATCCGCCAAGTTGTTTTTGCTCAGTATCTCTTTCGTTTTCCTTCAGCGGTCCATAGCATAGCTGTTCTTGTGATGGCATCGAGGTCTTTTCTGGGGACATGGCCAACCCAGCTCTATCGTCTGCCAGCTGTGATGGTGTGCATGTCCTTTTGCCTGCTCCGAGTAAGCAGATCTTGGTTGGTGATTGTTACGCACAGATTGTTTTGTAGGCAATGTATATAGAGATATATTTATAGAAAGATATTTATTTGTCTGTTAACACTTTTTTTGAGAGTCAAAGGTACATAACCCTTGATTTAGTTGATGGTACATTTTATTATGTCTGTTACTTTCTCTTGGGTCTTATATGAATTATAAGATTTACGTCGGCCCATATTGAGTTGAGCTCTGGGGGTCACGCGCTTCTGCGCATGTGTCGAACGGAGGTTGTCGAGAGAGACTTCCGTGATGATGGCGAATCCTGGTCGCTGTACGGACAGAAGTCCGAAGATTTGTTCTTTGCTGTGAAATTCTGCGGGAAGGCGACATCGTCTGTGTGACTATTATGTCCATGTTCCTCCCCAGAATCTATTTGTTACGCCAAAGGATGGCGTGTGCTATTTGCTATTGTTTTTCTAGAATGATAAGGTAAAGAGAGACAGTTACTGTACCTTTTCAAATGCCTAGATCTGCAGCCATGGTATGGTCTGCACATGTATATGAGTGACTAGTTTCGAGACGACATTTTGCTAGCAGCACCATTACTCGTATGATATACATTGCATTATTATGCATATGATCTACACAACATTATTTATATGATGGACAGCGCCCTTTACTTATACTTCATTATGCAGCTTTGGAGTGAGCGAAGCTCATCGAAGTTAGGAGCCATTTTGGATCTCGCCTTTGCCTAAGCGGATCATCGTTCGGAGAACAGGGATGCCTTACTACCTGATGATGATACAGAGATGTCTGCTATTGTAATTCACTACTGGTGGTTTTAAGATTGTCGTCATAAAAGCCTGCTAATTTACGGCTTGTTATTCTTCGTCAGAAGAGGTTCTGTCAGGGAGCCATTGATGATAAATATTTGAGAACATTAACTGACGCGATCAGTCAGTAAGGCTTGAAAGTAAATACAACTAGAACCCAGAGGGACTAGCTACTAACGTTCTGTTGTATGCACATTCTTTAGAATGTATATTTGATGTCGTAAACCATTTTCAAGCATGTGATATTGTTGCCAACCTGTTCCAGTGACTGTAGCTGTGTTGTCAGAGTGTGCGTCCCATTAAACTGTATGAAACTGTTAACAGTAGTTCCAGCCATCATTGACTTCTAGATACGAGTGAATGAGTGCATTGTTACCTATCAACTCTACAGAACAGTACACCCATTCGCGTAACTCACACCTGTACTCTCACTCGATATAAACACTATCCCTTGCCAATGCCTCAATACTTTGTGGGCAAGGTGACCTGAATACCTAACACTGTGTCGGTTCGAGTTGACCATCAACCTTCATCAAGATGACTAGTACACACCAACTACATGCACCACAGTCACCCTTATCAATGTAGTGTACCAGTGTGACGCCTTTGCATTTACAGTTTACATTCTACATTTATCAGTGTGGTGGCTTCATGTATACAGCATTCTTCAGTGATAAGAATACATACACTTATCAATGTGTTGGCCAGATTTCTGGGTCTAACCTTCGCAGTGTAGCCAGTTAGAAGTCAACTACTGATTGTTTCCTGACGCCTGATACGACACACGAACACCAGCAGTACAAGTCTTCAGTCGATGTCAGCATTTTTTGTCTCATGACCTGTCCTGTCAAGCGAATGCTATAATTAGGTCAGAGGTTGTTTACATCGAACAGACAGTCTACACATCAGTATTTAATCACATATTTAACTGTGTTAGCAAGAAGTACAGTGCAACTGAAGTGAGAAGTTGTTATTCGTAGGAACTGTCAACGGTGGATCTTCCTGCACTGCTCTAGGTTGTGTTGAACTTTACAATATTAAGAATTAATTATTTATTAAGTGGCAGTTCATGATATTAAAAACTGCACCATTATATTGTAACAACTGAGCCTTCTTTGCAACACATTCTATTGTATGCTATTTGTATTTATGTTTATATGTTTACATGTGATATTGTTGTGTATATTTCTGCGGGTCAAGGTTGGGCAGGTGTCTAGTATAGGATTTCCCACGTCATAGAGGGCCTATTTTAGCGATTCTGTAGGGACTACAAATTTCCTTAATTGGGATTTGCTAGCGACAATTGTTGCTATTTACATTTAGTTGTGACGAGCTATACCCTCCGTTGTTTTGTAATATTTTTTCTGTTCTTTTGTTTTGATTTGTTTATATTTGTAGGTCTCCTCTTTCCTTTCATTTAGTTATATACATTATATTTATACATTGTGACGTCATTTGTGTTGTTTATTTCCTCGCAGTTGTCATCACAGGTTCTGTGATAATTTTCTTTAGTTCTCCTATTTGATTTATTTGATTCCTGCGAATGTTTTCATTATGTCTTTTGTGATTGTCCTTTTTTATGTTGATTGGTTGACATATGCTATTATGTTGTTGGTTGACATATGCTATTTATGATGCACTATTAGCTGTGTATTGCACTTGTGGTATAAAATCAACTGGTGGTGGATTATTATTATTATACAGTTGATTATACAAGACCTTAATAAAGGCTTGTCTCCCACAGAGATTGGGATAAAGTGAGCTGATTAATCAAGTTTATTAAGAACTTGTTTCCATTTACTTCGAAATATATTGCATTATTATTTCAGGTAACTAGTCACATATTATTAAACATTATGGCGACTTTAGACTACTTCATCAAGCAAGGGATAGCCTTGGGTAAAACTGAGGAGAGATTAGAAGAGTTTGCACTGGCTCAATATGCCAAAGCACAGAAGGCTGAAGAGAAAAAGTTACAACAGGAAAGGGAGGCTGAAGAGAAGAAGATTCAAATGCAGCTAGACAGAGAGTCAGAAGAAAAAAAGATGAAAATGCAGCTAGACAGAGAAGCTGAAGCTGAACAAAGAGATTAGACAGAGAATCAGAAAATAAAAGACTAGAAATAGAATCTGAAGAAAGAAGAGAAAAAGCAATGATGGAACATGAACCGAAACTCTTAGCTTTTGAGATAGAGAAATTGAAATTGACAAATGTGAGTGGTGTTAATCAGTCATCTAGTACTAATGGAAAACCTTCTACTTATAAGGTCAAGCTACCAGCGTTCAATCCTTCCAGTGACGACATAACATTCTGGCTGGATAGATTTGAACGTTCTTGTCGAACTCATAATGTGGATAAATCGCAACATGCTAATCAGTTATCAGAAAATTTGAAAGGTGATTCTCTGACTAGTTTAAGCTTGGTAGAAGAGGCTGACAGGGATAATTATGATGTTATTAGAGCAGCCTTGATAAAAAAATATCAATTGACAGAGGAAGGTTACCGTCTTTTGTTTAAGACAATGGTACCTGAAACAGGGGTAGAATTCTCAGAATTCATTGCAAAAGCACGTCTTACATTTACACGATGGATTGAGCTATCCAAAACAGAAAAAACATATGAAGCACTTATGGACTTGTTCCTTAGAGACAAGATCATGTCTTGTGTAAATAAACCATTCCTTGAATTCCTACATGAGCGTAAACCCAAAACACTAAAACAAATGGAAGAATATTGTTGCCAATATGTCACTGCACACCCTGACGTAACTTTTGGCAACACTAAGATTAAGGAGAGTATGCCAGTTGCTTCAGCAACACCATACAATCCTAATTACTCACACACATTTCAGGAGCGCAAAATAAGTGTGATAAAAAGGGTAACTGGAATAATTCTCAAGACCAAGGTAACCAATCATATCAGGGTTCTTCTTCGAAGAACTGGAGACAAGCTGACAGCCCTAGATACAGTGGTTGTCATAACTATAGACATTTCCGCAGGGGAAGTCATAATAGGAACTATCCAAGTTGTCCAACAGGGAGACAACAAAACCATACTTACAGAGATTCTCATTATAATGAGCATGATAATTGTAACCATGAAAAATATGATTCAAACACAAGTAGGGGTTACAATAGAGCAAACAATAATAATTGCAGAGGCAATAATAATCGAGGTAGATCACAATACAAAAGACATAAATCACATTACCAGGCAAACTCTGCACAGCAAGAGTCCTGTAATCAGACTAATGATGATAAAGACTCTAATAATAGGGCATGTTCTGCTTTTGATTTTGGGAGAGCATCTCAATGCCCCCAATGCAAAACATTATTCGAACCAACTACGGTGTCTACTTTAAGTTGTGGTCACCCTCTTCCCGCTTTTCCTGCGTCAGTCGCGCATGATGGAAGAGGTTCTCTTGTCTTGCATAAAGGTCTAGTAAATGATACTCCAGTCTCAGTTCTTTTTTATTCTGGATGCACCACCATTGGTGTTAGGCAGTCACTCGTAGATCCTTCCCGTGCCACAGGCAAAGTAGTCAAATGTGTAACATTCGGTGGCACTTTGGAGAAGTACTCTACTGCTATCATTAAGATTGCTACTCCTTTCTTTACGGGAGAGGTGCACGCATGTCTTTTGCCGAATCCGATCGCTGATCTTATCATCGGTCGTATTCACGGAGTCAAAGAATGCACTCCGCAACAAATTGTTGTTTGGGAAAATCAAAATATGCAAACTGCTAATGCAGTAGTCACAAGAGCTCAAGCTCTTAATATGCCTCAAACTTCATCTACTGAAGATAATGAAGCGCATAACCAAGATGATCCCTTGGTAATTTCTCGTGACTCGTTTATAAAACAGCAAGAAGATGATCCCTCCTTAAAGAAATTCTTCACTCTTGTAACAAAAGGTGATCCAAATAAAGATACAAATCGAAAATCTTGGATTACAATGAAGAATGGCGTACTTGTACGTATGGTTCAAGACTCCACTAAGTCCATGCATTCTCAGATTCTGGTACCCAAGAGTATCAGAGTTAATATTTTGCAGCACGCTCATGACTCTCAGTGTGCTGGACATATGGGTTTTTTCAGTACTAAGTCAAGAGTTCTTGCAGCTTTCTTTTGGCCTTTCGTAAACAAAGACATACGGATTTATTGTCGATCTTGCAAAGTATGTCAAGAAGTCAAATCTAAAGGTCCACGGCATGCTGCACCCATTCAGGCGGCGGACATTCCTATTCGGCCGTTTCAAAAAATGGCCATAGACATTATTGGTCCATTTAAGATCAAGTCTGCCAGAGGACATCAGGTTATCTTGACGTGTGTTGATATGTGCACACGTTGGCCAGAGGCTATTCCTCTGAAGAGCATTACTACTGCTGATATTGCAGATGCTCTTTGGCTTATATTTTCTCGGCTGGGATTCCCCGGAGAAATATTATCAGATCATGGCACCCAACTGGTATCGGATACCATGTCTCAAGTAATGTCTACTCTACAGATAGAGAGATCTTTGAGTAGCATCTATCATCCTATGTCCAATGGGATGGTCGAGCGACTAAATAGAACACTCAAAAACTTACTTGGAAAGATAACTGAGGATCATTCTCAAGATTGGGACAAGGTTTTACCCGCGGCCCTTTTTGCTTACAGAGAGGTCCCCAATGAACATACAGGATTTTCTCCCTTTGAACTTGTCTTTGGCGCGCGACCGCGCGGCCCTATGTCTTTGCTTCATGATCTTATAACCGCTGATAATATTAACGATGACACAAAATCTTCTTACGAATATGTCATCGCGCTTAGACACACGATTATCGAAGCATGCAAATTAGCAACTTCTTCTTCTGAATTTGCTAAACAGAACGCAAGGCAATTTGTCAATAAGAAGAGACGCTTACGACAACTTTGTCCGAGTAACAAAGCATTTGCTTTGCTACCTTGTAGGGAAAACAGACTTCTTATCTCTTGGAAAGGTCCGTACGATATAATATAGAAAATTTCCGATGTTGACTATATTGTCGATATTGACGGGAAGCATAAAACCTTCCACATTAACATGCTTACGGAATTTTATGAACGCCCCAGCTACAATCGTACACATGAGGCGTCGAATCCTATCTTATCGTTCAGATGTCATTGCATACCTAGACGGCATCTGTCTTTTCAGTGATACTTGGGGAGATCACTATTTGGGGTTAAATGAATTACTGTCTACTTTACGCGAGCATAAGTTGACAGCGAAACCCTCTAAAGCCTGTATTAATTTTAGCGAAATTTCTGTGGTGAGTTGGGATTATATAAATATAGTTATAGGGACTTAGTGCACTGAATGAGATCAGCTGTGAAGGTCTCTGTATCTAATAAGTTTGGTGTATTACAGAGAACCTTGCTTGCTACCACATTTCGACCTCAATCAGACTTATTCTTGAATTGTATGATGACTTCGTTTAATGTCTAGGGTTATGATAGTGATGAAGTGTAAGTTCACAACAACCAACAGACAGATAAACACCTAAGTTAAGATCCACAACAATTTACAACACTATGACAATCACAAACACATAACACTCTAAAGATTTATCTTAAGTAAGTCAAGTGTAACTTTTA
Organism: Oreohelix idahoensis; assembly: GCA_024509875.1. Classification (NCBI taxonomy): domain Eukaryota; kingdom Metazoa; phylum Mollusca; class Gastropoda; order Stylommatophora; family Oreohelicidae; genus Oreohelix; species Oreohelix idahoensis. The sequence continues at coordinate 215,346 of JAMPIV010017564.1, forward strand.
TACAATGTATTAGCTTTTTCAATATATAGATATCCTGATCCTACTACAATGTGAATCAGGAATCACAATCAAATGTAAGCACAAAGTTTATGTACAAGAATTTATACAAAAGATCTTTGTCCAGACATATACTATTATTGTAATATGAGTGTAGTGTTGTGATGTATTATTATGAGGAAATACTGGCTTTTAGTGCTAGGTTGTTGTTTGTCATCACGATTTCATGTGTTTGTACTGGTGGAAGTAATATTGAAGGATTCACAGATTCTGGTTTTTTTTAAATTTCTGTCCCTTTTGGTTTTTATAGTAAAGTTCAGTTCAGGGTTATTTTATTCAAGGTTGAGCTTTTTCATGCTGACAAGCGCTTATCTCATAATGCAGCTGCAGGAAACCTGTATCCTCTGCTCGATTGCTTCTCAGTTTGATAGTATGATACACAATGGCCGCTATCTTGTGCAAGGAGTCTGCTGCCAGCTTTCTGGATCACGCAGTCCTCAGACCGGACGATGCAATATCACCATCTATACCACGGCCCCTGAAATGAGAAGGTTGTGCCTCCTTCTTCATAACTAATATACAATATTATTCCACACTGAAGTACATGACAGTACAAACAAACATAAAGTTCAGCGCTTTTGGCCAACTGCTAGCATTTAATGTGACAATATACACCAGTATTCCTCTCCCTAATGGTTACAACGCCTCTGCAATTTCAGCTGTAATCCCTTCCATACAATAGGATAGGTGTTATGTTACTATATGGCACTCCAATATATATATGCAGTTATACTCCTCTCTGACAATCTTTTACATGGTGGAGCAATATCTAGGCTTTGCCTCATGTTTGCTACTGAACCACACACATACAGACATAATTTATCATTTCACATTCAATTTTCATATAAAATACAGATTAAAAATGTCTAGCTTACCACAATTCGTAAGGAAATACACACTAAAGATGACTGGCACAGTTTGATCTGCGGTATGTCCAGGCTGTTATTATATATTTAATTTTGGATAACACTGCCTGCTCTCATCTCTCACAATGTGTAACGATATGGCGTCCCCTCTAAGGTTTCTTCTGCCAATATCCAGTAAATTGGCCAATCGTTTTGAATATTTTCAAAAGAGTACACAGTCATTCAAATATTTTCATTCACTTTTACTCCGTTTCTAGGCATTTATTTGTTATTCATAGGTCACCCAATCAAATTTCTTTTAACTTCAAAGTTCAGCCAATGGCCTCCCTCGTACTATCTTAGACTTTCTGTCACCTTTAGGTTTCAACAAAATTCAGGGAATTCCATCCCAAGCAGATATGACCAAACCTGACAGTATCTCTGTTCTCTATATGTTTTATTACCAATATCTAATTATCTAATGGACTTTTTAGATAATTTATTACATATTCCTAGTCCACTAGCGTTCCTGTACACGACTATATGATTTTCAAGGGGCTAAGTGGCGTAGTTAAGAATACGATCTTTTTTCGATGTTAAGTGTTTAATTTCAACTACCACCTGTTCAATTCTTTACGACTGGACTATCAGTATAAAGTCAGGAGCCCTACGTAAAATATCAGGTTTCCTAATAAGAATTAAACCTGTTTTCACAACCAAACATCGTATCGTTAGTTTTTTTTTTCATCACTGTTTATTTGAAAAAATCAGGCCATGCACACTGCGAGTTGGTTTATTTTTAGACACACTGTGAGTGGCTTGCGTTACTGTGTTCCATGGTCCGTCTGTCTTTCCAATGCTAACCTTGTGCGCGATTTTGCACTAATGTTAGTTTTTAAAATCAAGGTCGTCTAGAAGATTTTACTACACATTCTATTTTTAGAACTACGGTTATCGCCTTATCGTTAAGCCTAAGCATTTTATTTAGGAACGAACGAATTAGAACAAGTAGAAATCTTGTGTTAGCCATTACGGCGTTATACAACGAAGGCGTTATCTATACTGGGAAAGCACTGGTCTTTCTCCATTCTTCTTCCTATCGTATTATTTCGTTCGGCTTTATATTTATGTTCTAATTTATATATGGGTATTAGAATTTTTCACCACAATTTCTTTCCTAGGTCACCGTGTCGGTCATGGTTTCCTAAAGACAGAGGATCATAATACCAGTAAAATACTTAACATCTCTATTCCTAAGACTAAACAAGCAAGTGAGAAGTCTCTTAGGTCTTATACAATTTTATGGACGATTCATTCAGAATCTATCCTCTATCATGGCACCTCTGTCTTCGTTACTAAAGAAAGGGTCTCCTAATATGGTCCACTGGTCTCAGGAATGCCAATCCTTTTTGGATAAGATTAAAATTTTGTTTTCAACTCCACCTATCTTAATGTTACCTACTACAGATAAGACATTTGTTCTTCGTAGTGAAGCTTCATCCACTGGGATCGGAGCGGAACTAATGCAAGAGTACTCAGAAACTCTGCATCCTGTAATGTATAGCTCTTGAAAACTTAATGCGGCAGAAAAGAATTACTCAGTTTTAGACCGTGAACTATTGGCTATGGTTTGGTCAATTCTCAAACTTCAAAGATTCCTTCTTGGCGCGCATTTCATTGTGGAAACTGACCAGAAAGCTCTTACAGCTATTCAAAGTAAAAATTTGAAGAGCTCGAGATCAACTCGATACGCGATTGCTCTTCAACCTTTTCATTTTTCGGTGCGAGCTATCCGTGGCTCAGAAAATGTGATGGTAGACATTTTGTCTAGATGCCCACATGATTCCACCTAACTGTTATGTCTTGGACTACCTAATACGTCTAACTCTACAATAGTTCTTTTCTATATCAAAATCTGTACACATTTGTAATATGTGATATATTGATTGTATCACCACTTAGCGGTTCATTAATGTATATTTACCGCTGGTCTTTTGATGATTTTTTTCTTCCTTGGTAATCATGAACTCATAGTACCTAACATGGAATTATTGTATACATTTTTTGTATGGATTTTGATATTGCCAGTATTGTAGTATAAGTTGGTGACACCTCTCTGGAAATATTTATACTTAGAGAAATACTTTCTCTGAGATGTTGAGATATATTCTCACTTGTCGATCTATTCGTCGACTTAGCCTATTTGGCATTATATAAATTACTGATATTTCTCATCTGCACATTATTCGTGCGTTGTGAGCCTATTGTTTGTTGCTCTTAGATAAAAAAAATGATTTTCATTTTTTTCCCGGGGGGTGTGGCAGTCTGTTACGCACAGATTCTTTTGTAGGCAATGTATATAGAGATATATTTATAGAAAGATATTTATTTGTCTCTTAACACTTTTTGTTGAGAGTCAAAGGTGCATAACCCTTGATTTAGTTGATGGTACATTTTATTATGTCTGTTACTTTCTCTTGGGTCTTATATGAAAACTAAGATTTACGTCGACCCATCTTGAGTTGAACTCTGGGGGTCACGCGCTTCTGCGCATGTGTCGAACGGAGGTTGTCGAGAGAGACTTCCGTGATGATGGCGAATCCTGGTCGCTGTACGGACAGAAGTCCGAAGATTTGTTCTTTTCTGTGAAATTCTGGGGGAAGGCGACATCGTCTGTGTGACTATTATGTCCATGTTCCTCCCCAGAATCTATTTGTTACGCCAAAGGATGGCGTGTGCTATTTGCTAGTGTTTTTCTAGAATGATAACGTAAAGAGAGGCAGTTACTGTACCTTTTCAAATGCCTAGATCTGCAGCCATGGTATGGTCTGCACATGTATATGATTGACTAGTTTCGAGACGACATTTTGCTAGCAGCACCATTTCTCGTATGATATACATTGCATTATTATGCATATGATCTACACAGCATTATTTATATGATGGACAGCGCCCTTTACTTATACTTCATTATGCAGCTTTGGAGTGAGCGAAGCTCATCGAAGTTAGGAGCCATTTTGGATCTCGCCTTTGCCTAAGCGGATCATCGTTCGGAGAACAGGGATGCCTTACTACCTGATGATGATACAGAGATGTCTACTATTGTAATCTACTACTGGTGGTTTTAAGATTGTTGTCATAAAAGCCTGCTAATTTACGGCTTGTAATTTTTCGTCAGAAGAGGTTCTGTCAGGGAGCCATTGATGATAAATATTTGAGAACATTAACTGATGCGATCAGTCAGGCTTGAAAGTAAATACAACTAGAACCCAGAGAGACTAGCTACTAACGTTGTGTTGTATGCACATTCTTTACGAATGTATATTTGATGTCGTAAACCATTTTCAAGCATGTGATGTTGTTGCCAACCTGTTCCAGTGACTGTAGCTGTGTTGTCAGAGTGTGCGTCCCATTAAACTGTATGAAACTGTTAACAGTAGTTCCAGCCATCATTGACTTCTAGATACGAGTGAATGAGTGCATTGTTACCTATCAACTCTACAAAACAGTACACCCATTCGCGTAACTCACACCTGTACTCTCACTCGATATAAACACTATCCCTTGCCAGGGCCTCAATACTTTGTGGGCAAGGTGACCTGAATACCTAACACTGTGTCGGTTCGAGTTGACCATCAACCTTCATCAAGATGACTAGTACACACCAACTACATGCACCACAGTCACCCTTATCAATGTAGTGTACCAGTGTGACGCCTTTGCATTTACAGTTTACATTCTACATTTATCAGTGTGGTGGCTTCATGTATACATCATTCTTCAGTGATAAGAATACATACACTTATCAATGATGGTATTCAGCCAAAAGATTCGGATAATTTTTCTTAATCATGTTTTGTGAAAAGAGGACAATTTTGACATTTCCTTCTCCGCAGCTCTCCAGCATTCCGCACCATAGAAAAGCACACAGCTCTGATTTAATCTTAAGCTTGTGCTTGTGCGGTACTGAGAGGACATCCAGATGTTGTTTAGACTAAAAAAGGCTGTTCTTGCTTTGTTCATTCTGTTGTTGATGTCTTTGCTTGCTCCGCCGTGTGGTGTTACTATGCATCCTAGGTATGTGAAGGTGTCTGTCTGTTCCAGTTGCTGATTGCTTACTGATATGGGCTCAGGTCTGCTCACATTGAGCGTCATGACCTCTGTCTTCTTTAGATTAATGTTCGAGCCCATCTGCTGGTTATACATATTAAGTCTATCCCTTTTTTCCTGGATGTGTTGATGTGAATGTGCTAGTAGTGCAATGTCATCTTCATATTCCAGATCTTCCAATGCAGAAAATGTAGTCCATCTTATTCCTCTTGGATTGCCCTCTGTTGTCTGGCTCATCACCCAGTCTATGACTGTTAAAAATAGAGTGGTTGATAAGGGGCATCCCTGTCGTACTCCTGTCTTCACCTCAAAGTTTAGGATGCTCTGCCCAACGCTACACGTAAAGTTGGCATGGAGGCTTTTTATGATTGACACTATGCAGCTTGGAATTCCATAAGCTCTCAGTATTTTCCATAAACTGTCCCTGTATACTGTCAAAAGCCTTTTCAAAATCAACGAAATTAATGTACAGCTATCTTTGCCATTCTGAGCACTGCTCTATAATGTTCCTGTGGGTAAATATATAATCTACACATCTTCTGTTCTTTCTAAATCCTGCTTGTTCTTTCCTCAGTTTGTAGTCTACTGCTTTTGAAATTCTCTGTATAATAATCCTGCCTTCAATGTACTCGGCGCGCGGCAAATTCAAGTATTGCTTTTTTGGACTTTTCTGACATTTTTGTTTACGAATATTTTCGGGTACGGAGTGCCGACTGCGTGTATATATATATACCAACGGGTTGATCACCCGTTTGCCAGTCACTTCGATTACGGAAACAACAGCAAATGGATTGATTTGCCGTTGCTCTAAAGACGCCAATAGGCGTGATGGGAAACAATGGCAAAGAAAACCTATCTGCTGTTGCCCTAAGACGCCACTAGGCGTAATGGCCACTGACTGCTTTGACGGTCGGTGGCTAAGGACGGAAGAAGAAGAATAATATATATATATATATATATGCCATTTAGGCATCAGGCAGGATAATGTGATTCGCTTGCATAGCTATGCGGGGTTGTCGCACGGAAGGTCCAGGGTTCGAGTCCTGGGTAAGCCACTCACGTCTGTTGTGTTTCTGTTGTCTAGTTTTCTACTTCTTTATTTCTTACTAGTGTCTGAAAATATACCTTATGTTTGTCTAATATGTATTTACTGTTTACAGGCCTCGGGTTTCCCTTCCTTATGTGTTATAAATGTTTATACATTTACACTTAGTAAAATGTGTGTGATGTAAATTTATTAAAGTCAGTTATGGCCGGCATAAACCAGGGATTACGAAAGTGTGACAGAATGGGGCGACCCTCTCGATCTCTGTTTTACTCCGGCTGTATTTGGTGCATTTGCAGTACTGATTTTATTGCGTGCTTTCAATTGTCTTACTTTCCTTCTCTCTATACAATGTATCGGATAGTTTATATTTTCAAGTATTCTTTCACTACTTTCAGTATACTGTGTCTTGTATATTATCTGACACTCCATATGGAGGAGCTGCATAGTGTCAATGATAAAAAACCTCTATGCCAACTTTACGTGTAGCGTTGGGCAGAGCATCCTAACCTTTGAGGTGAAGACAGGAGTACGACAGGGATGCCCCTTATCAACCACGCTTTTTAACAGTAATAGACTGGGTGATGAGCCAGATAACAGAGGGCAGTCCAAGAGGAATAAATACCTCACATTTGCAAGTGTGACGGAATTCTAAATACAATATCTAAATTATAATATAACAAGATAGTGCGTAAAGTCAAAATAAGATAGAAAATAAAAATTGAGTCCCGCGTCTTGTTCGCCCACGCCAGTTAATATGCGGGTTTTGCAAAGCCTTATAGCCGAATGGAGGGTACTGTATTTTTCAAATTTGACCTTGGATAAAACCTAACACTTGTTCCCAAAGTTCAAACAAAAATTGCCTCGATGATAGAATATATAGTAAAAGGGGGAGAGAGAGGGTGATAAATGGCCTCAAATGCAAATCGCGACTAACATCGTTTCTAAAAATAAAACCAACGCGCAAAAGCCTTGCCTAGGGCGATTCCCAAAATACGAGGAAAAAGTTAGAACATGTAGACAACTCGTGTCACAAAAACAACCTTAGCTCTTATTTCAAAGGACGTAATTATCACGTAAATAGAGAGGACAGCACATGGAAAATAATTGAACGAGTAGTAGACTAAAAATAAAAAACTAACATAGAAAAAAAAACTGTGCACTTCTGAACCAAGCCAACTAGTCCCATATAAATTGTATATTCGTGTACCGTAGGACTTGCTGACAAAGAATATGGTAGTAGTTACGCAAATAGTCCATTAATTAACTAATTATAGCCATAAACCTATAGTGGATCCGACCGGACTGTCAGGAAAGATCATGCCTGCTTATATTTTTTTTTGGCATGTTTTGAAAAAAACGACTTTGGGTAAATGAGGTTAAAAGGTACGGGATATTTGATTGGGTGGATTTTAAAGGAAGGCGAAGTATGATTGGTTGACCTAAAACTAAAAATATATTTGCCTTGGAAACATATTGGGAGTTGTTATTTGAAACGATAGATTCAAAAATAAATGTAAACATGGTCACATTGGACAAAGCAGTAGATATTGGCACGAAACGGGGACTGTTCACTGCCATTTCAAGAAAATTTTGTGTAAAGCAAGATCGATGAGAGCAGGCGGAGAATTTTCTAACATAGGAAAAGCCTGGACATAGGGCAGATCGAAAATGTGCCATATTCTATTGCCTAGTCATCGTTTACTTGTGTTATTTCCTTGCATCTGTGGTAAGATTGATTTTCTTAACATTTTATTTAAAATCAAATTTGAATGTGAGATACTAACATACGACTGTAAGTAAGTGAGTCTATGGCAGACTCAAAACAGAGTCTAGAGATTGATCCAGCATATGAAAGACTATCAGAGAGGTGTAGACCAACTAAATTATATATGATTATCATCAGGAGCATAATACCTATCCGATTATATGGAAATAAGATTATTGCTGGAATTGCAGAGGCGTTGTAACTATTAGGGGAGAGGAATACTGGTATACCTGGTCACATCAAAAGAAACTGGTGAAATGGATTGTCGTAAAGAGCTGATCTTACATGTTTGTTTGTAATGTGCCTGTACTGGTTGTAAAATATTATTGTAGGCTGTTGATTACGAAGGAGGCATATCCTTCTGATTTCAGAGGTTTTTGGTTGCTGTCAATAACTGGTGCCAGATTACAGTGGGCCGATATATTCATGCCACAGTCTTGCCTTTTTCGGAGACAACTGTAAACCACCATCATTCTTGAAGAAGTGGGAGCTGAAGGTTGTCGTTCAGCGAAGTGCAGGAAGATTCCTACATCATATTACAAAGATAGGTGCATGTTCGGCACCTGATCGCTCAACTAACATTATATTAAAAATAAGAGACTGGGAATAGTGATATAAACATTCCATCAGTGTCCACAGAAACTTACAAACAACATGCAGAGATGATGATAATAAACAATCTACCAGTGTATACTAGAAGTCACCTCAGTTAGAAAATACAATACACCCTTATATAATAATAATAGGTGTATTATGGACAGAAGATCCATTGTATAAATTGATTGATGTAATTAATTTCTATGATTTCACTTTGATTGTCAGTCCTGATTCCAAATAAATTAGATTCAGGACAATAAATTGAAAAAAAATTAACTTTACCAAACTTTCAACCACTGACTTACTAAAGATAGTCTTTTAAAGTGTAGTTCGTATGTGATTGTCGTGGTACTGTTGTGTTGTATTAGATAATAAAATAATTTGTCTAATTGTTTATATGTTTAGTTGGTTAATGCAACCTTACACTAACATTTCATAACCCTAGACACCAAACGTAGTCATCTTACAGTCTATCTAGAATAAGTCTGAATGAGATCATAGTGGTGGTAGTAGAAAGGTGCCCTGGAAATTTACTCTAATATTTATTATATTCAGGGACCTTCACAGCTGACCTCACTCAGTACATTAAGATTTCTTAACAACAAACTGTATTAACATCAAACCCACCACATATATTGGGGTATCGCTCCTGGGGATGGAATTTCTCATAGCACCAGTTATATTGGGTGGCTTGCTCCAGGGATTTGTAATTACCAATAGTATAAAACTAAAAGTATTCCTTTTGTGGAAATTAAATAGTGGTTGAGCTATCAGTGCCTGTGGTTGTTCTTAGTTATAATTAGAAATTGTTAGTTATAATTAGAAATTTGTCTAGTTAGAAATTTTAAAGGTTTGCATAGTACAGAATGGCTGATCTGGCAAAGTTTCGATCTGCTGATGTGCAGGCTGCTAAAGAACTGGGAATGGAGGGGCAAATTATGATTGCCTATGTCACAACTGAATGCGACAAATTTATTGAACGTGAAGAGAGAAAATTTGAAGCAAAAAGAAAGTTAGAGGCCGATAAAGAAATTAAGATGCTGCAGATTGAGGCTGACAAAGAGGCTAGGGCATTGGAGGCGGATCGTGAGGCGGAAATAAAGCGGCTCCAGTTTGAAGAAAAGAGACAGGCTACAGAAATTGAAGAAAAGAGACAGGCTACAGAAAGAGAAGAAAAGAGACTGGCTGCAGAAAGAGAAGAAAGAAGGCAGGCTGCAGAAAGGGAAGCAGAAAAGGAGGAGAAGAGATTACAAAGGGAACATGAGTTACGACTAAGGGAGGTTGAGTTTCAAAGCCATGCTCTTGAAAATGGTGCCAGCCCCTTTATCTCCGATGCTACTGCTAGTCAGGGAGCCTCAACCTCAGCTATGAGTTTTCATTTAGACCATTTTGTTGAGAAAGACGATAATATAGAAAGTTATCTAAATAGATATGAACTTTTGGCTACCACGTATGGTTTAGAGAGAGAAAGGTGGAGCCTAAAGTTATCACAAGGGCTTCGTGGTACAGCTTATAAAGTTTTTGCCAAGATGAGCAGGGATGATCAGGACAATTATGACATGCTAAAGCAGGCTCTTTTGTTAAAATATGAAAAGAATGGGGAATTTTATAGAAAAAAATTTAGGAATGCCAAACTACTGTCGAATGAGACCTATCACTAGTTCTCTGCACGGTTAGAGACCTACTTGGAGAAATGGACTGCTCTGGGGAAAACCCAAGATCTTAAGGAAATGATCTTTATTGAGCAACTAAGAGAGTCCATGGCTCCAGACCTGAGAAAGTTTCTCATGGAACAAGGTGCAGAGAGGCTGGGTGAGTTACTCAATGTCGCTGAGAGGTATCAGGCAGCCCAAGCAGAGGTAGCTGGTAATAAAAAGAAACAAGGGGAAAATGTTAAGGCACCACAAAACTTTAATAGGTTTGATAATAGAGAACAGAAAAAAGGTATGCAACAGTTTGATAGGCCACGCCATGATTTTAAAAATAAAACCTCACAATTCAATGAAAGGAAATATGATGAAAGAAAACCTTTTAACCAGGGAAAGAGGTATTGTAAAAATTGTCGGATGGACAACCATAACACTGAAAATTGTAGAAGGAAACCTCCTAATTTTGCTGCAATGAAATCTGGGAAGAAGGGAACCAAGGCCAACCCTACTGAACAGCAGGAACCTTATCACCCCCCCAGTGTGTGAAGATGTAATATGTAATGGGGTCACCATAAGGTGTTTGTATGATACTGGATTGGATTATGATTCAGTTGTGAGTTCTCACCTGGTGCAAGCAGATCAATATACCACAGAAACAGTGGAAATTCAAGCTGCAACCAAGGACGTAGCGACCATGACACTTCCCATCGCCCGGATACATGTGAAAACGCGATATTTGGAAGGAATCATAAAAGCAGCAGTGATAAATGAACCAATCTACCCTCTGATATTGGGGTGTAGATATGTCTTCTTGGGGAATCCCAAGAGACCTGTGATCATGGCAACAGTTCAGACCAGATCACAGTCTTAAAAGGAGGAGGATAATCCAATAAATACTCATCCAGATGAGATGAGGAAGGCACAGGCGGAGGATAAGACCTCAAGCCTTGTTTTAAGAAATTGCCCAAATGTCATACACCTCCAGGCAAGGGAGATTTCTATATGAAAAACAAATTGATTTACAGGAAGGCTGGAACTGGATCCAATGGTCACGGACAGCTGGTCCTTCCCATTTCATATAGGACTAAAGTGTTGGAACTAGGGCATGCGATTCCCTTCAGTGGTCATATGGGGATCAGTGCAACCGGACAGCGTATAGCTTGTCATTATTTCTGGCCAGAAATAACTGAAGACATAAAGAGATATGTAATGTCCTGTTCAGAGTGCCAACGGGTAGCTCCAAAGCATTGGACTGCTCCAGCAACTCTAGGGGAAATGCCCATAGTGGGAACACCTTTTGAGAGAGTTGCAATGGACATTGTGGGACCTCTCACTCGGACCAAGAGGAGGAACAGTTATATTCTGACTCTGGTGGACACTTGTTCTATGTGGGGAGAGGCGGTAGCCCTGTCATCAATCGATTCAAATCATGTGGCAGAGGCATTACTCACAATCTTCACAAGGTTAGGCTTTCCCAACCAAATCTTGACTGATAATGGCTCTCAGTTCAAGGGAAAACTAACGGAAGAAGTTTTCAGGATCTTTCAAGCAAAACACTTTCATTGTAGCCCGTACCATCCCCAAGGAATTGGCCAAGTGGAAAGGTTCAACGGGACACTCATTTCGATCCTGAGAAATTTGGCACATGAAAAACCAGATACATGGGGCCAGTACCTTCACGCCGCCCTCATTGCTTATCGGGAGGTACCCTATAGTTCAACCGGGATGGCACCCGCAACCCTGTTATTTGGGAGGCCAATAAAAGGTCCATTAGAAGCCTTGTTAAGGACATGGACTGATGAAAAGGCAGAAGAAAATATTACTTCATCATATCAATATGTGAACGAGCTGACCACTCGTCTTAAAACTGGCTGGAAACTTGCCAATGAAAATTTGAGACAAGCCAGGAAAAAGCATGCTGCCTATTATAATAAGAAAGCGAAGGACAGAAACTTAGCTGTTGGAGAGAAGGTGCTTCTTCTTTTCCCCAGCAGCAGTAACAAGTTGCAAATTGGATGGAAAGGTCCACATACAGTTCTAGAGAAGGTGTCTAGAACAAATTATAAGATAGATAAGAAGGGGAAAGAGAAAATCTATCATGGGAATCTTCTGAAGAAATATTTGGAAAGAGAAAACAAGGAAGAGACACACTTACTGACCTTGTCTGTTGCAATGGAAATGAAAAAAGGTACCACTCATCTCTCATGAATATCCCTTACATCCCTGTGAGACCGTTGCGCAGGTAAAAGTCAGTACACATTTAACGAAAAATCAGAGGGAGAGAGTTCAACAGGTTATAGATAATCATACAGATGTGCTAACGGACAGACCGGGGCATACAAACTTATTAGAATATGATATGAAACTTATAGACCCAACACCAATCTGTATGAGAGCCTATTAGATTCCTTTCGCTAAAGAAAAATCTTTGAAGGAGGAGATAGATTATCTGTTGACAGAAGGGATTATCTCGCACAGTGAATCTCCTTACAGCTCCAGTGTAGTTCTGTTAAGAAAATCCTCAGGAGAACACCGGCTGTGTATAGATTACAGGAAACTGAATGCTGTCACAGAAGGTCAGGTGGATCCGTTACCGGATACAAATCAGCTGTTTGCCAGGCTGAATAAAGCTAAATATTTCTCTAAGGTGGATCTGAGCAAAGGCTACTATCAGATTCCAGTAAGGCCTGAGGTTAGACCTTATTTAGCCCTTAGCACCTCGGACGGACATTATGCATTTAATATGTTGCCATTTGGATTGGAAAATGCTCCGAGTGTGTTCTCTAGAATGATGAGAAAATTGTTGGATCCCCTGAATAATCCATGCATCACAAATTTCATGGATAATATTCTAATAGCAACTGAAACATTTGAGGAACACATTAACTCTCTGAATATGTTATTTGATCGACTTAGAGAAGCCAATTTGACCGCTAGACCGACCAAATGTTGTGTTGGATGTAAACAGCTTGAATTCTTGGGACACACAGTATCTCGGGGAAACATGACCCCTGACCCCAAGAATTTAGAGAAATTGAAAAAAGCTCCGAGACCACAGACAAAAAAAAGATGTGCGATCTTTCGTCTTATTATGTGGTTTCTACCAAAAATATATTAAAAACTTTAACTCCATATGTGCTCCGTTGACTGATTTAACGCGCAAAGGAAATTCTGATAGAATTACGTGGACGGCGCAGTGTGAATTAGCATATCAAGAATTGAAGAAAAAGCTCACAAGCAGGCCTATCTTGAAATTGCTTGACTTAAGTCAAGAGTTTGTTTTGAGAACGGATGCGAGTAACGTCGGATTGGGGGCAGCTCTATTACAAAGGTCAAATGCACTTGATGGGGAATTAACCCCAGTTGTTTATGCTAGCCGTAAGTTGAATACAGCAGAACAAAAATATTCAACAAGTGAAAAAGAATGTCTCGCTGTCATCTGGGGAATAAAAAAGTTCCAGATTTATCTCTATGAAAAATCATTTAGGATCCAGACAGATCATAAACCACTCGTATTTCTGTCACAAGCTAAGCATGAAAATGCTAGATTATTACGTTGGTCGTTGCTCCTACAGCCATACCAGTTTAGCATAGAATATATTCCCGGAAAAACCAATGTCTGTGCAGACTTTTTAAGTAGACACCCGTACGATGAAAATCAGAATAGTCACTAGGCATGCGGAATAAATTTATCTATGTGTATTTTGAATTATGAACTGACATTTTGTAGTCTGTTCTAAATTGGGGAGATGTGTGACGGAATTCTAAATACAATATCTAAATTATAATATAACAAGATAGTGCGTAAAGTCAAAATAAGATAGAAAATAAAAATTGAGTCCCGCGTCTTGTTCGCCCACGCCAGTTAATATGCGGGTTTTGCAAAGCCTTATAGCCGAATGGAGGGTACTGTATTTTTCAAATTTGTCCTTGGATAAAACCTAACACTTTTTCCCAAAGTTCAAACAAAAATTGCCTCGGTGATAGAATATATAGTAAAAGGGGGAGAGAGAGGGTGATAAATGGCCTCAAATGCAAATCGCGACTAACATCGTTTCTAAAAATAAAACCAACGCGCAAAAGCCTTGCCTAGGGCGATTCCCAAAATACGAGGAAAAAGTTAGAACATGTAGACAACTCGTGTCACAAAAACAACCTTAGCTCTTATTTCAAAGGACGTAATTATCACGTAAATAGAGAGGATAGCACATGGAAAAGAATTGAACGAGTAGTAGACTAAAAATAAAAAAACTAACATAGAAAAAAAAACTGTGTACTTTTGAACCAAGCCAACTAGTCCCATATAAATTGTATATTTTTGTACCTTAGGACTTGCTGACAAAGAATATGGTAGTAGTTACGCAAATAGTCCATTAATTAACTAATTATAGCCATAATACTATAGTGGATCCGACCGGACTGTCAGGAAAGATCATGCCTGCTTATATTTTTTTTGGCATGTTTTGAAAAAAAACGACTTTGGGTAAATGAGGTTAAAAGGTACGGGATATTTGATTGGGTGGATTTTAAAGGAAGGCGAAGTATGATTGGTTGACCTAAAACTAAAAATAGATTTGCCTTGGAAACATATTGGGAGTTGTTATTTGAAACGATAGATTCAAAAATAAATGTAAACATGGTCCCATTGGACAAAGCAGTAGATATTGGCACGAAACAGGGACGGTTCACTGCCATTTCAAGAAAATTTTGTGTAAAGCAAGATCGATGAGAGCAGGCGGAGAATTTTCTAACATAGGAAAAGCCTGGACATAGGGCAGATCGAAAATGTGCCATATTCTATTGCCTAGTCATCGTTTACTTGTGTTATTTCCTTGCATCTGGGGTAAGATTGATTTTCTTAACATTTTATTTAAAATCAAATTTGAATGTGAGATACTAACATACGACTGTAAGTAAATGAGTCTATGGCAGACTCAAAACAGAGTCTAGAGATTGATCCAGCATATGAAATACTATCAGAGAGGTGCAGACCAACTAAATTATATATGATAATCATCAAGAGCATAATACCTATCCTATTGTATGGAAAACAGATTATTGCTGGAATTGCAGAGGCGTTGTAACTATTAGGGGAGAGCAATACTGGTACACCTGGTCACATCAAAAGAAACTGGTGAAATGGATTGTCGTAAAGAGCTGATCTTACGTGTTTGTTTGTAATGTGACTGTACTGGTTGTAAACTATTATTGTAGGCTGCTGATTACGAAGGAGGCATATCCTTCTGATTTCAGAGGTTTTTGGTTGCTGTCAATAACTGGTGCCAGACTACAGTGGGCCGATATATTCATGCCACAGTCTTGCCTTTTTCGGAGACAACTGTAAACCACCATCATTCTTGAAGAAGTGGGAGCTGAAGGTTGTCGTTCAGCGAAGTGCAGGAAGATTCCTACATCATATTACAAAGATAGGTGCATGTTCGGCACCTGATCGCTCAACTAACATTATATTAAAAATAAGAGACTGGGAATAGTGATATAAACATTCCATCAGTGTCCACAGAAACTTACAAACAACATGCAGAGATGATGATAATAAACAATCTGCCAGTGTATACTAGAAGTCACCTCAGTTAGAAAATACAATACACCCTTATATAATAATAATAGGTGTATTATGGACAGAAGATCCATTGTATAAATTGATTGATGTAATTAATTTCTATGATTTCACTTTGATTGTCAGTCCTGATTCCAAATAAATTAGATTCAGGACAATAAATTGAAAAAACATTAACTTTACCAAACTTTCAACCACTGACTTACTAAAGATAGTCTTTTAAAGTGTAGTTCGTATGTGATTGTCGTAGTACTGTTGTGTTGTATTAGATAATAAAATAATTTGTGTAATTGTTTATATGTTTAGTTGGTTAATGCAACCTTACACTAACATTTCATAACCCTAGACCAAACGTAGTCATCTTACAGTCTATGTAGAATAAGTCTGAATGAGATCATAGTGGTGGTAGTAGAAAGGTGCCCTGGAAATTTACTCTAATATTTATTATATTCAGGGACCTTCACAGCTGACCTCATTCAGTACACTAAGATTTCTTAACAACAAACTGTATTAACATCAAACCCACCACAGCAAGGAGAGGTAGAGATAATATTACGAGAGGCAGGTTGGTAAAATTCCCTTGTACCAAGCTTAGCCGTGGCGGATTAACGCTATCTGCCTAATCACCGATAAGACTGGTGCGGACATCACTGTCGCGTTTAGATAGGTGTTAAAGTTATGTATGGTCCCGCCTGAGTATAGGAGATGGTGATGATACGTGAGGAGTAAAGGTATAAGAAAGAGTTATCAACATCTAACTTTTGACAGACGCAGCCCTAACTTTTGACAGACGTAGCACTGGATTTATTCAGAAAGTTGAGCTGTTTCAAAATCGGCACTCACCACAGAGCCAGCCGATAGGATTTACCAATCAATCAATTACCATCAAAAGTAACAATTTTTAGCAACTAGCTGTTTCCAACTACCAGAAATATTTGTTTTTCCATTCTTTGCTGTGAACACAAGGTCTCGATTTTTTTCTACATTTAACTATTCGAGGTGACATTATTGATCCAAGAGTACCCTAACAAACTTGGCGTCCACCTTATAAAGTTATCATCAAGGCTGGACTGGGGCCAAATTTGGCACTGAACACTGACAGTATCAATATCGATAAATATATTCAGGATAACTGTATATTCCAGGAAATATCACTAAGATATATATATATATATATATATATATATATATATATATATATATATATATATATATATATATATATATATATATATATATATATATATATATATATAATTCTGATGTATTTGATCTTTCTTTTAGATATTCGATGTTGTAAAGTTTAAATGATAATAAGCAACAATAGAATTAAACGTTGTGTGTTGGTCAGACCCATACCCATTTAACCATAGTTTTTTTACGTTTGTGTGTCTTGTTGTCACATAGCTATGTGTGTGTGTGGTTAGTGTAACTTATGTTTCTACAAATGAGGAGGCGCAAGATTGTCTTATTCTAAATTACAGTCGTATAGATAGGCTGGACTAGAGAAACTACTCAGTCCAGAGACAGATCTTCTCCTTAATTTATTCACTCGTGGAAAATCTATTTCTTATACCCTTACTCCTCACGTATCATCACCTTCTCCTATACTCAGGCGGGACCATACATAACTTCAACACCTATCTAAACGCGACAATATCCAAATCTTAGTATACGGGGAGACAATTGATGGACAGACACAGATAAGAGATTACTTTCTGATAAAATAATAAATTGTTACTTTTGAAACACGTTGTCATATGAGGTTAACGACATGTTCGCAAGTCTGTACGCACGGCATCGTATGACTTATTGCCATAAATGGTAATACGTGACCTTTTGCTTTACGCACCTTATTTCACGTGGAAAATTTTGAAATTACCACACCCTACCCCGCCTGTTTGAAAATGATTGGAGCGTTTCTTTAACTCCATAAACAACAGATGCGTGAGAGACTGTGAATATAACCTGGCATGTTTCAGTGTTATTCCACTTTAAAGATCGCTTGCCAAGAAACCAGACCTTTCTAGAGTGAAGCCTGGAATTCAAAATTCCTTCTTAACATACCGGACACCTTTTATTGGAGAATTTTGGACGGACTTTCATAGCCCAAGAAATATCTTTCATATTAAATAAGGAAACCTGGATTGAGGAAACTGAAGGATCACACACGAAGTCAGAAAGGGAACTTGTTACATTAACGACACCCCAGACGCGTGTAAGAGACCTATTCAAGTCTCTTTTATTCATATGAGCAAAACGTCTGTGAGCCAGAATTGGCGTAAGCTGTCATGTTATATTTTATATTACTAACATGTGAACTAACATATATACAGAGTGTCCATAAAAGAATGTACCTACTTTTTTTTCACCTACTTGACCATTGTGTGGAGAGACATGTAACAATTACCGGTTTCAATTCAACTGAGAAAGTTTCACTTGAAATACCCGCCGTGCCCATGCGCTCTGTTTTTACAACATGGCACCGACCAAACAACAGGAGCTCTTCTCCACTACCATGAAGCAGTGAGAGGGTACCTCAATGAACTTCTCCCACAACGGTGGATCGGTCGCTGTGGTCCTGATGATGCAGTGTTGCTGGGATGGCACCCGAGGTCCCCAGACATGACACCTTGTGATTTCTTTTTGTGGGGTTTCATCAAGGACAGAGACTTTGTCCAACCGATGCCTCGAGATCTGGTAGAGCTGAAAGAGCGGTTCATTTGAGTATTTGCTGCTGTTACAGGACCATACAGGTTATGCTGATTCGAGTGTGGGAAGACTAGATATCTGTCACTTCACGAAGGGTACACATGTTGAGTCTTTGTAAGGTATTCTTAAAACTTGCAGAGATTATCTTACTTTTGTGATAGAAAGCATCCCCGTACCACATCATTGGGCCAAGAAAAAAATGTTTGAAAAGGGTGCAATCTGTTATGTATATTGCCATGTGAATTTTAATATGTGAAATTCGCTCGTGGATGTCCAAGTAGTTTGAGGCTGGACCTCATCGTATAGAATGATGATTCATAAACCACCCCTGCATGGGCTGGTGATTGTTTTATTGCTAGTTTCTTATTTAGAACTAAAAGCAGAAAGTAGTCCCAAGTTCCATACGGAGCGGGGAGGGAATGATGAAAGAAATTATGTACATTTTAAGTATAATACTTACAATTTCAAGCAGTGCAAATGTGCATATAAACATATTCACTTTAAAATTAATGTAAGTTTTCAAGCTTTAAACCAGTGTAAATGTGTATGTAAAAATATTCATTTTAAAGTTAATGAAAGTTTCCAACTTTTCAACTCAGTGTAAACATAAATGAAAACATATTCAATTTATATTGTGAACACTTTTCAACCAGTGGAAATGTAAATTTAAACATATTCTATCTGTATTATTAACTTTTTCATTTAAATGTAATGAAAAGCTAAAGCTTTTCAACTTAAATGTAAAAAAAGTTTTATCCCGAGGGATTAAATTTAATTCTCATCACGGGTAAATTCTGAGATAAATGGGACGGTGGAATGGGAAGATAGAGACCCATAACCATGGGTTGGGAAACGCAATACTCAGAAGAGCGTTTTGTTTCCATTCTTAATCATAGTTTTTGGAGGTACCAGCAGAAAGTACTATCTCTGGAACCATATATATATTTGCTATCAATTGTACCTATACCTTGTAGTGGTATGGCAGCTTGCGTACCTTGACAGCCCCCAGAGCTATGCCAGCAGGAGTTTTACTCCTGGTAGGTTCAACCATACTGAACAGGTCTGCGCTGAAGAACTGAAGGTAGCACTGGAGAAAATCAAGATGGGCAAAGCAGCAGGGCATGATGGTATAACACCAGAAATAGTTAAGTACATGGGATCATCAGGCGACCTATTACTTTTAAGGGTCCTACAGGCAGCGTTGTGCAACAAGACCATTCCAAAGGATTGGGAGATTGCCATCATAATACCAATTTTCAAAAAGGTAACAATCGACAATGTGGCAACGACAGAGGCATATCCCTTCTCATTGTCCCTGGTAATCTACTCTAGAATCCTAGAGCAGAGACTCTGACGCCTATCTGAGCAACAATTGGATGAAATCCAGTGCGGATTCCGAGCACATCGAAGTACTCAAGGCCTAATCTTCACACTCACTCAGACAGCTGAGTGAAAAGGCCCTTGAGTATAAGAGTGAGATGCATCTTTGTTTCATAGATCTGGAAAAGGCATTTGACAAGGTCCCCTGGAGCAAACTTTGGGACTGTTTGGCAAGGAAGAACATTCCAGCACCTCTGATTCATGCTATACAGAGCTTCTACAAGTCTTGCAGAAATTATGTGAGGACAGCAAACCATAAGTCAGAAGAGTTCAGGACCACCACTGGGGTAAGACAAGGTGATATCCTGTCACCTTATCTTTTCTTACTTCTCATTGACGATGTTATCAAGGCATGTATGGAGAGAACAAGAAAGTATTCAGTGGGGTACTGGAAGATGAGACAGGTATGTAGTTCAGAGCTGGCATTTGCTGATGATGTTGCCCTGATTGCTAAATCAGAGGCACATCTCCAATCCAACTTGCAAGTCTGGAAGGAAGAGCTGGAGAAGAGAGCGATGGTCATTGTGGTAATATGAGAGGTTATTGGTGTTACTCAACTATATGTAAACAGAGTGAGGTCAAGCTGTGTAAGTCCCTGAGTCTAAATGTTGATGATGTTGTATTCTCAGGGTACCTATCCGCTACTTCTCTGAGATCTCACTCTGGGAAATATTTTCTTGGTATGTTATATGGCTACGTGTCTAGGGTAATGTAGGTATAGTGATGTGTCAATAAAACAAACACAACTGTAACTCAATATAATTGAATTAAGTAAGACAGTGTGTAAATTTATATAATTATATTACAATTTTTAATATTCCTGAACCTCAATTTTCTGGAACAGGAATTTTCAACTCAAAGAAATGTTTCTTTATTTACAAGTTTTAAATAAATAGGGTGGACATCATGTCCATAAAATGATAAGTCTAAAATATCAACAGGTTTGTACTCCCTACTGGAATATGTTAACACTGGATACGAATTATGTCAATGATTTGAGGGTTTGTGTGTTTCATCATGCCCTCTTTTAATTTTTTTGTATTTAGGTGGAATGATAAGGATGAGTTCTCAAGTGCCAATTTTAATGGACTTATCTTAAAAACCTGTCTGTGGTGGTGGCTTGAGGATCTTCAAGAACAACAAGTATTTCAGAGTTCCCCTAGATGCTGATGTGGCAGGAAGCTTGCAGTTATATAAGAAGCTCTCTCTGTGCCCAGCGGGTCTGAATTTCCAGGGGTTATGTCACTTTTCAATTTGGCAATTCAACCCTGAAATAAAAAGGTTATGTTCCCCTCTTTATATCATATCTATAATCTCATTCCACAATTTTATCAATAATACATTCAAAAGGAGGGTCAGCTACGCATGCCAACCAATTGCACCAAACCCTATTTTTGTTTGACCATTTTTTCTTCCAGTGTTTTCATACTGTTCCCATATGGCTGCAACGCCACTGACCCCTTAAGCATTGATTTTCTTCCATAGAATCAGATGGGGTATACAATGTTCTTCTTGTGACCTGTTAAACATTTTGTGCAAACATCCTATGTAGGTTTTCATGTGTTATTTGAGCACTAATGCACTGCAGAAAACTGCTAGTAGCTTCTGGACTTCCAGTCGTAAGATTTTTAAGGCAATATTCAAACACAATTTAATTCTATTTTCTTCTAAGTCTGATTTAGGCATTTCCTATCTAGGGTGTCGTAATCTCTTCCAATAGGCAATGTCGAACAACACCAAATTATGGCGCACTATCTGTGTGGCCTGTACATGCTAATGAAATATCAATAAACTTATTTATCTTACCGCAAGTAAAGAATAAATCACACAATCACAAGATTGACTGGCGGTTCATGGTTCAAGTTCAGACCGCTATCGTCCAGACGGCAAAGGCATTCAACATCAATGCTTTTCATCTGCTCTCAATCTGTCTGTGTTTTAATTTTTCTAAAATGGCGCACTATGCTGGCAGATTGTTAATTTTATCGCCCCATCCTAAACTACAATTAACCAATCAGAAACGCGTTAAGAAAATTAAACTTTTCAGAAGGCTATCAAATTGAGCAGTTCAGAAGTGTGTTTGTTCGTCTGTCTCAATTTTATTTATGCAATATCTGTGTTATTAATGTGTCGATTTTTAATATTGAAAGTGATTATTAAACAGACAACTGTCCTCTATCTTCCTATATAGTTTCCTTTAATTATTTGTCCCCGTTTTCATATGTGTAATTTTAAAGTAATTATTTGCTCCTTTCACTGAACTAAAATATTAGTAAAATAAATGTTTCTAAGGCCAGATAATTTATTATAAGGGAAAATCTTATGGTATTATATTTAACAATATTAACGCTACAATTCAAGAGATCCCTTTTATTTCCCTTCCCTCCTCGATCCTTAACCACCGACCGTCAAAGCAGTCAGTGGCCATCACGCCTAGTGGCGTCTTGTAGGGCAACCACAAATTGATTCCACTTTGCACGGTCGGTGGCCATCCTTCGTACAGTGCCCCAACTCTGGTTCATTCTTTGCATCTCAGCCTCCACAGTCCTCCGCCAAGTTGTTTTTGGTCGGCCTCTCTTTCGCTTTCCTTCAGGGGTCCAAAGCATAGCTGTTCTTGTGATGGCATCGGGGTCTCTTCTGAGGACATGACCAACCCAGCTCCAGCGTCTGCCAGCTATGATGGTATGCATGTCCTCTTGCTTGCTACGAGTAAGCAGATCTTGGTTGGTGATGGTATTCGGCCAAAAGATTCGGTGAATTTTTCTTAGGCATGTTGTGTGAAAAGAGGACAATTTTGACATTTCCTTCTCTGTGACTCTCCAGCATTCCGCACCATAGAGAAGCACAGAAAGCACGCAACTCTGGTATAATCTTAATTTTGTGCTTGTGCTGTATTGGGAGGACTTCCAGATTTTATTTAGGCTAAAGAAGGCTGTTCTTGCCTTATTCATTCTGATGTTGATGTCTTTGCCTGCCCCACCGTCTTGTGTTACTATGCTTCCTAGGTATGTGAAGGTATCTGTCTGTACCAGTTGCTGATTCCTTACTGATATGGGCTCAGGGTTGCTCACATTGAGCGTCATGACCTCAGACTTCTTTAAATTGATGTTCAAGCCTACCTGCTGGCTAAATTTATTAAGTCTATCCGTTTTTCCCTGGATGTGTTGATGTGAATGTGCCAGCAGTGCAATGTCATCTGCATATTCCAGAACTTCCAATGTTGAAAATGTAGTCCATCTTATTCCTCTTGGACTGCCCTCTGTTGTCTGGCGCATCACCCAGTCTATGACTGTTAAAAATAGAGTGGTTGATAAGGGGCATCCTTGTCGTACTCCTGTCTTCACCTCGAAGGTTAGGTTGCTCTGCCCAACACTACACGTAAAGTTGGCATAGAGGCTTTTTATGATTGACACTATGCAGCTTGGAATTCCATAAGCCCTCAGTTATTTCCATAAACTGTCCCTATGTATGCTGTCAAAAGCCTTTTCAAAATCAACAAAATTTATGTAAAGCTGTCTTTGCCATTCTGAGCACTGCTCTATAATGTTCCTGAGAGTGAATATATGGTCTAAACATCTTCTGTTCTTTCTAAATCCTGCTTGTTCTTTCCTCAGTTTGTAGTCTACTGCCTTTGAAATTCTCTGTATAATTATCCTGCCTAGTATTTTGCTGGGAACTGAGAGAAGAGTGATTCCTCTCCAATTATTGCAGTCTGAAAGATCTCCCTTCTTGGGCAATTTGACAATTATTCCTTTGTTCCACTCTGATGGTGTTGTCCCCGTTTTCCACACTTGTGCAAATAGTGGTTCTAATAGTTCTGCTGCTAGCTCAGGGTCTGTCTTAAATAGCTCTGCATTTAAGTTATCATTGCCCGGAGCTTTACCGTTCTTTAACCCTTTGATTGCTGTGATGATTTCTTCTTTTCGTGGAATGTCTGTATTTACATCTAGATCGTTTTCAGCCTCAGGAACATTCAATTGTGTCTCTGGTATTTCCTTGTTCAGAGTTTCTCTGAAGTGCTCTGCCCATCTTGTTTCCTGTCCCTCTGCTGTCTTGATGAGATTTCCTTGCTTATCTCTTACTAATGTAATATTGTTTGCACCTTGTTTTCCGCTGATGAATTTAGTTATTTTGTATACTGTGCTTTGTTCATTTCTCAGTGCTGCCTCTTCTGCCTGTTTTGCAAGATCGTCTAGGAAATTCCTTTTGTTGGCTCGGGTTTGGCGTTTAACTTCCCTGTCCAGTTGACTGTACTGTTCGCTATATAGTTGCTTTAACCTGGGGGACTTCGCTTCTGTTTTCTTTCTTTTCATTTCCTTTCTCATCTTTATGGTGTTTAGTGTTTCTGGTGTTATCCAGTCTTGCTTCTTCCTTTCCTGGAATCCTAAGCATGATTTGCTACTTTCCTTATATATTGTTGAAATGGTGTTGAAATTCTGGTCTATATCATCAGTCAATGTCTTTTCCTGGCTTTTGGCAAATTGATATCGTTTCTTAATGTCGGCCACAAAAGCTTTTCTGGTAAGGGGGTCCTTCAATTTGCTGATATTAAACCTTTTCTGTGTAGTTACAGTTGGTCCAGCCCTTCTTAGTTTCACTTTCAGTTTTGCTACTACTAAATGGTGATCGCTTCCCACATCTGCACCTCTTCTTACCTTCACATCTTGTAATGCATGTCTCCATCTACCGTTAACCATGATGTGGTCTATCTGGTTTCTGTCCCGACCATTTGGTGATTCCCATGTTAACTTGTGAATTTCCTTATGTGGGAAAAGTGTTCCTCCAATGACCAGGTTGTTAATGCTACAGAAACTTATTAGCTTATCCCCATTTTCGTTTGCTATTCCGCTGCCGCATTTCCCCATTGTTCTTTCATTATATGTATTGTGTGTACCAACTTTCGCGTTGAGGTCTCCCATTACTATAACAAGATCATATCTAGGTGTGTCCTCCATTTCTTTCTGCAGTTGTTGATAGAATTCATCCTTGACCTCCTCATCGCTATCATTCGTTGGTGCATAGCATTGTATTATTGTAGTGTTGGTGAATCTCCCTCTCAATCTCAATCGTATCAGTCTGTTGTTGATGGGTTTCCATTCCAGTAATGTCCTTTCTATCCCTTTCTGTAGAATAATGGCTACGCCTTCACTGTGCTGTCCATCCTCTCTTCCAGAGTAAAGTACTGTTTCTCCTGTTGCTGTTTTAACTTTTCCTGCCCCTGTCCATCTGCTCTCGCTTATCCCCAGGATGTGTAACCTATAGTTTCTCATTTCTGCCGTGACCTGTCTTAGTTTACCTGTCTCGTACATTGTCCTGACATTCCAAAATCCTATTCCTGTATCCTGTTTTGCGGTCAGGACATCCGTTTTCATGTCAGTGGCTTCCTTTCGGCTTTCACCACTGACAGTCATACGAGCCACAGACTCCGAATGTCCATCCCGCAGCAAAGTTTGTTCATTTGATGTTGTTTCCGTAACTTCATAATTTTTTTACATAGACAGGAGTGTCAGCCCTATGCTAAAACCCCCAACCTGGAGGACCAGGGTACCAGCTTTTGTCTGACCCCTATCCACACAGACCAGTCCAGCTTGGTTGAACCTACCAGGAGTAAAACTCCCACTGGCATAGCTCTGGGGATTGTCAGGGTACGCAAGCTGCCATACCGCTACAAGGTATAGGTACCATTGATGGCAGCCTTTTATTTAAACTCTCTTTATTTATAAAGAAATACATTATCTAAGTTTTTCCAAACACACCGATTAGGCTTGCTTTCCAATTTAAACAACCTCCCCTCTCCCCTATAAAACGATGTAAGATTTTGGTTAGTTGCCAAACTTTACGGCGTTCGTTCATAAATATTTGGGAAGGGTAGAGCGTGTGTGTGTTTGGGGGTGGGACTTTTACGCTTGGTGTTAGAAAATTCAAATCTTTATTTAAATGTTGGCGGTTTGATTTGACGATTGCCTTGAGACAAATTTCAAATGCTGTAGTTATTAATAGATTTTAAGAGTACGTTAGTTAATTTTCTAGCGGTTGATTTGCCGTGTCCTTCAGACCAAGGTCAAACATGGAAATTATTTATAGATTTTTAACGGGGTAGTAGAAAATTCAAATTATTTTGTCCAATTTTTAGCGGTAGGTTAGACCTTGCCCTTGACAAATTTCAAACATAGTAGTAGTCGGTTATAGGTTGTAAATTTACGTTAACTAGATTTTTGAATCGGGAAAATTTGAGCGGGGTGTCACACAGAATACTTTACTACATTCATAAGCAGCTCTAAAACAAAATCCATAGGGATATCACGAGAAGAAAGAAGACATCAGATTAAGCTGGGAGAATAGGTCCTGGAGAAGGTCGACCACTTTAAATATCTCGGAGCTATTATAGACCGAAAGGGAGGCATCAATGAGGAGTTGGCCACTTTAAAAGCAGCAGCTGGGAGACTTTTCAGGCCATAAATCGAGGATTCCTCAGCAAGAGAGAGGTTGGTAAGAAAACGAAGATGGCTGTATACCGCTCCACCTATGTCCCAGTCTTGACATATGAATGCGAGTCATGGGCAACGACTACAACCCACAAAATCCAGATCCATACCTCAGAATTGAGGTATCTGAGGAAGATGGTTGAAGTAACAAGAAGAGACATGGTCCGCAACCAGACGATACGTCAAGGCCTAAAATCCCACTCCCTGCAGACCCAAGTAGAACAGTGCAAACTAAGATGGTTTGGCCATGTCTGCAGAATGGGAGAAGATCGGCTACCACGACAAGCATGGGAAACAAAGAGCAAGGGATCCAGACCCCCAGGACGACCCAGAGTCCGCTGAGAGGACAACATTAGACAATCTTTGAAGGACCGAGCACTAGAATGGAACCAGCCCAGGAGGAAGACAACCGATAGGATAGTCTGGCGCTCTCTCTTCCAAACCTCTACACCTCACGGTAGAAGGGGAACGACTAAGTAAGTATGTAAGTAAGTAAGTACGGTTCAACCATGCTGGACACGTCTGCGCTGGTAGGAATCAGACAAAATCTGGTACCCTGGCTCTCCAGGCTAGGGGTTTTAGTACAGGGCCAACACCACTGTCTAAGTTAAAAAAATGTTAACCGTTACAGACACAGTGATAAATGCAAAAACTGGAAGGACATCCGGAGTCTGAGGCTCGTGAATCAGAGCTGGGACACTGTACGAAGGATGGCAGCCGGCCGAACAAAGTGGAAGCAGTTTCTTCCTGCCCTACAAGACGCCACCAGGCGTGATGGCCACTGACTGCTTTGACAGTTGGCATCTCAGGATCAAAGAAGAGCAAGACAATTATATATATATATATATATATATATATATATATATATATATATATATATATATATATATATATATATATATATATATATATATATATATATATATAGAAAAGTGAAAGAGTGTGAATAAATCTTTATATATAGATACAACCATTCGGACAAAATGATAACGAAGTGGTGACATATAAAATGAGCACATCATGATATCGGCATCATCCACATTCTTCTACCTACAGAGCACGGCGCTACCGCTGCCGTTGGTTCTTTGATACAAAATCCACATGAAGCAGTCGCCAGGTCTTGCAGTGGTGGCTTATGTGGCATTTTATTTTACACGATGGGATTGCTGACGTCATGCACAACGTTTACGCACATAAACATATTTACACATTGTTAACATATACAAATAAGACTCACCCCTTGCTTAAGAAGGGATGCAGCTTACTTTGTTTCACAGAATCTTTGATAGCGATTACTGCTGTAGTTACGATGCAGTTTTCCAAAGGAAGAGCTAATGATAATTGTTTAACTACAAGATCTAAGCTCTGATTAACTTGGGTAAACAGTAAGGAAAGCATCTCAGCTGCAGGGAGGTGAGGGAGAGTAGTGCACACTGACGTGTGATAGTGATGTGCAAGAGAGATAGACAGAAGGCACAGGCTGAGTCAGTGAGTTCTTCACTAAGAAAACCGCACACACAGCTCTTCTTGTTTTCTCTGGCGACAATATTACTATTTTGCACACACTGTGTCACTCACAAATAGTAGGGTAAAGAAGTAAAGTTAGATAGAGGTTTTGGTAGTCTGAACAGAGCAAACAATCCTATCGAGGATAACTCAATTTTCTTCAATTTAGAAATGTAAATAAATCAATAACAATTTTACAGAAAATCAATTTCCACGAGAAAAAAAACTTAACACTCTTAAGTTCAGTACTTTCATTTGAAATAAAAGAATGCTTCTGGTATTAATCACGTCTTTTACTAGATATCGTTTATGTTGAATCTCCTCTGTCTCTCTCTGTCTCTCTCCCCCTCTCTCTGTCTCTCTCTGTCTCTCTCTCTCTGTCTCTCTTACTCTCTCTGTGTGGTTGGGAGCAAATGTACAGGTTTTTTTAAATTAATGTGTTTGCTATTTTTCTTTATATCACGCCCATTTCAACCATCTACCATGTACATGGAGCTGTTAGTTATATCAGGATGTGTTTCATTTATTGTAATATGTTTTTGTTTGTTTTTATTTTATACTATATTACTCGTATCTCTAGTAGGTATTTTTCCTTTTGTAGTTATAGTTCAAAATTGTTTAATTATCCAAAATATGATATTTTCCAAGCTGGTATGTTTTTAATTTTCACTGGAGGGTTTATTTGGTTAATCCGTATGTATCTGGGGGAGTTTTCACCATTGTGGACTACTGGCCCGGATCCTTATTTATTTACTTTTTATATGTTAGCTTTAGTTTTTGTAATATAGTGTTTTATTAACTTTTGCACTTCTGATGGGGTCTTAGTGCCTTTGAGATTTTCTACACTCATTTCTACCTTGTTGTTACTACAGTATGTCTTAATGTTTTCCCTCTGCTGGTCATATTTTTGCAGTCCATCAGAAAGTGTCTAATCATGTTTGGTTCTTGACACTCTTCACATGTGGGTTCCTCAATCATGAAATATCCAGTTCCAAGCTTGAGCCTCAGCAATTTTTTTATTAATTGGTATTTTTAGCTCATCTTGTATTTGACATTTTTTGCTTGGCTTTTTTAGGATTTTATATGAGTGTCTTGCTTTTTTACTTTGGTCCCATGCTGTTGTACATTCTTTAGTTATTGCTTGAGCAATTAAGCTTTTAAGTTCAAACTTCCCCAAGCCTACTTCAGTTTTGTTATATCAAGTTCTTCCTCCTTTGGCGTCTTTGTCTGCAAGCTCATTTCCTGCTATCCCCACATGTGATGGTATCCATGTTAATGTTACAGTGCATCCTACAGTGTGCAATATGTATTGACATGTAGTATTTCCTCTATAATATCTGGCCTGCTACATTCATTTCTGTTTCTGATAACTAATACTGATGAAAGGGAATTTGTGAGAATGGTTACTTTATTTGGTGGGTTTTCTGCAGCTATTTTTAAAGCTTTTAGGATTGCCACTAATTCTGCTGTAAAGATGGATGTATTACCTGTTACTTTGTATCTTTTATAAATTTTTAATTTTGGTATTGCTCTTCCTGCTTCTAATTGCCCTTCTTCATATTTTGACCCATTAGTATATATAGTTAGGCTATTATTTATATACCGTTCTATGTACTCTAGTGTTTTACTTTTTGCTGAGATTATGTCTTTAAATTTGATTATGATCTTTGATAAGTGGGAGTCAGTTTCTGGAACTTTTAGTTCCCATGGTGGGATCTTTGCTTTATACTGAGCACTACTGTTTATAATATTAAATAGGTTTGGGTGTTGATCCATTTCATCCATTGTTTTCCACCCTGACGGGTATTTATTATGGTTTAGTTGAATGTGGCTTATGTACTGGTTACCCCTATCAAAGGTTTTATGTGCTGGGTGAGTTGGATCTTTTGCCACTCTTGCCCAGTAGCTAAATCTCAGCTCTTTTCTCCTTAGCTCCAGTGGTATAAGGTCTAGCGCTGCTTCTAGTGCCTCTGCTGATGTTCCCTTTGAGGCACCTGCTATTATTGACAGTGCCTGGTTTTGGACTGTGCTTAGTTTATATGTCCTGGTCCTCTAATTAGCTAGTCTTTATACTCAGTAGTTTGGGCGACGCACATATGATCTCTCAGGGGTAGTATTTGTTATAGTCGCATTAATACTAGAAGTGTTCGATAATTGCTTTAATCAGTCCTATGCATTAGTGTATTTTCGGGGGGTTGATTATTACAAGGAGTGACGCGGATTCACTACTCTATTTTGTGACCGCATGGCCTTCCACGCTAGCATTATCCCTACTACTTCCATGCTAAGCATTTATACGTGCTATAATATGCTACATATAAGAATGACAGACCTCAAACGCAAATAAGACGTTTTTACACAAAACGCAGTATCAAAGCTCAGTTGGCAGTTACTGCTCTGAGAAGGCAAACGTAGGTTAGTCCCAGATAATAATGAATGGGTTTTTATGCGCGGAGAGTGGGAAACGAATGTTTGTGTGATCTGGTTTTTTTTTTTTGTAATCCAATTGTTAAGTTGGAAACGATCACACGTGAAAAAAAGTCAAAATAACAGAAAGTCGTGTGCAAAATGTCTAAAACAGAGAAACGTGTACATAAATTTAACGTGTGGAAAAAAAGAATGGGACGTGTGGAAAAAGGCGGGAAAAAGACAGAAATAGTATAAATAGAAGAGATGTGCGTAAAAGGGGAGTGATTTCAGGATTTATGATTCTAATGATTACATGATTTTTTACATTTGAGGATTTTACAAATAGTGTTAAGTGAACTTCGTCTTTGAGAATATCAAGACAAGTTTTTAAGTAGACAAATCGGTATATTATTCTATTGGATATATATATATATATATATATATATATATATATATATATATATATATATATATATATATATATATATATATATATATATATATATATATATATATATATATATATATATATATATATATATATATATATATATATATATATATATATATATATACTTCATTCTGTTGGATATAAATGTTCCTCTTGGATAACCAATCATCATTGTGAAAATTTACAGTGTTTGTCTAATGACATCAATAAACTCTAATATAATTTTCTAATGAATTGCTGTTTGTGGAAATTTACAGTAATTTCTTTTGGATATACGTTGTTATGCTGAAACTGTTTTGCTTATCACCAAACTTAAAGGGAAGAACATACCTGGGAAGAAGAAGAAAAATGAGTAAAGGTCAAGTATTAACATCTGTGGCGGAAGGCCAGTTAGCACTTGAACCACAACAACATATGAAGGATTAACTAAAATTGAATATAACTACTAGTACCGTATAACCTTACACGGCCACAATATCAAGCAGTGATATTCCCTGATTTGCCTGAACTAATTGGTTCCCCTGTTTCGGCAAAGATCGTGATCTGTCCTTGCTTTGTTTTTTACAACCTGGGGTGAAACAGATTAAGTAATTCTTGGATCTGGCCGGACAGATTAACTCGTCAACTCGAACAGGGACGACCTTTCATGTCTATAGTTTATAGATAAAAACATCGGTGTACCGGTCAATCTTCCGCAAATCTATTGATTACGACACGCCATGTAAGCGATACTTATCTATTTTACCCATATAGTGTATCTACGTTTGGTCACCGATCAATATAAAAAGTAACAAGAAAATTTCAGGTAGATGAGAGAAAAAAGGGAGGTTAGAATAGATATGTAAAAAAAAAACGAATGAGGGAATACCGTCTTGTCATACACTCCAAGCAAATGCCTTTTTTTTCTTACATGCTGCGGATCACGCTAATGATCCCTGTCTACGAAGCACTAATTTTGTGGTGCCTCGTTGACAGGGAGTATACTGTTATTCGCTTCCGTAGCTAGGAGGTTGTGCCGTTCGGAAAGTCATGGGTGCTTTTCTCCGATAAGCCACTCACGTCTGTCCTTTATTTGTTGTCTAGTTTTCTACTTCTTTAATTCTCACGAGTGCCTGAAGCATACCTATATGTGTGTAATATTTATTTATTTACTGTTTACAGGTCTCGGGTTTTCCCTGTTTATTTGTTTTAAATGTTTTTTTTGCACCTTAGTTGCGCAACAACAAAAAATGATAACGCAGGTGCTTTTCCATACACTAAGGATGAAACATAATAGAAAATATTTGATTGAAAACAAGAATATGCTCACATGGTATCAAGGCAGAGCCTGAACTAGGAGAAAATTATATCACATATTCTGTGATGTCGAACGGAAGGTGCATTCATTCATAACCCACCACTCCCAAAGGAGCATATGCCTTCAACAAACACATGCAAAGTCCTCTTGTCACGTGCCATCATCTCAAGTTCTTTCCACGTTCTCCTCGTCATTTTCACCTCTGTTTCCAGCTCTCTTCTCCATGTGCTTCTTGGTCTACCTCTGCCTCTCTTGCCCTGGGGGTTCCAGAACAAGGACTGCCTTGTAATGCTATCAACAGGTTTCCTCAGTGTGTGTCCTATCCATCGCCGTCGTGTCCTTCTCATCTCTTGTTCCACTAGCACTTGTCTAGTTCTTGTCATCAGTTCCACT
Source organism: Oreohelix idahoensis (assembly GCA_024509875.1). Lineage (NCBI taxonomy): Eukaryota > Metazoa > Mollusca > Gastropoda > Stylommatophora > Oreohelicidae > Oreohelix > Oreohelix idahoensis. The sequence goes on from JAMPIV010017564.1 coordinate 247,628, forward strand.
TTGGCAACCTTGTCATACCATTTTAATCCCTCTATTCTACGCAATAACCCATTTATGAAAGGCTGTAGTTTCCTGGTTGTTGTCTTTGTTGTTCTCCATGTCTCAGAGCCATACAATAGGACTGACTTCACATTTGAGTTGAAGAGTCTTATTTTCGTGTTGGATCCGATTTCACTTGATCTCATATATTTCCCAATGCAATGGAAGCTCCTCTTGCTTTTTGTATTCTTAGTTTAATATCACTGTCTGTCCCTCCAACTGTGTCTATATTGCTGCCAAGATATGTGTACGATTCTACATCTTGTTTTGGTGTTTCTTCAAATTCAACCCTGCATTACCTGCATTTATTCTCATTATTTTTATCTTTCCACTGTGTATTTTCAGACCCAATTGCTGTGACCCCTCATCTAGTGTTTTCAATTTGTCCTGCATCTGATTACGGTTATGGGACAAAGGAGCCAAGTCATCAACAAAATCCAGATCATCCAACTGCTTAGTCAGAGTCCACTGGATTCCATTTCTGTTGTGTGTTGTCGATGATCTCATAACCCAGTCTATTGCTAGTAAGAAAAGAAATGGAGACAAGAGGCATCCCTGTCGCACTCCTGTTCTTATCCCAAACGGTTCTGTAAGCTGTCCTTCGTGAAGAACTCTGCATGTCATGTCTTTATATGTTTTCTTTATTAAATTAATGATCTTCAGGGGAACTCCATAATGCCTCTCCAATTTCCAAAGTGATTCTCTGTCTACACTGTCAAATGCCTTTTCGTAGTCCACAAATCCGATGTATAGTGGTGAATTCCATTCCAGACTTTGTTCAACTATTATTCTCAAAGTGGCTATCTGGTCTGAACATGATCTGTTTTGTCGAAAACCTGCTTGTCCATCTCTCAGTGTCTTGTCTATGGACTCTTTTAATCTCTCAAGGATAATCCTGTTTAATACTTTTCCTGGCACTGATAGTAGCATTATTCCTCTATAATTTGTGCACTCTTGTAAATTTCCCTTCTTAGGCAACTTAACCAGATATCCTGCCTTCCATTCTGCTGGTATCTCTTCCTTTTCTCAGACTTTACCAAGTAATTTATATAACATCTCTGTAGTCGTGTCAATATCTGCTTTGATGGCCTCTGCTGGAATGTCATCAGGTCTAGACGCTTTTCCATCTCTTAGAAAATAATACGGTAATATTCAAATAATACGGAAGGTTAATTGTTTTAATTGGCCCATCTGAGTAGAATGGATGTCAACAGATACGGGAGAAGGTATAGAAAATAGATTTTTCACATGTGGTAGATTGAGGGAAAGATATGTCTCTGGAGTGATTAGGTTGTCTCCTCCAGCCTATCCGTACGACTGTACTTTATTGCAAGACAGGTTTTACCTCCCTATCAAGAACAGATACGTTTCTCTACACACACACAGAGCTATGTGACAACAAGACAAACAAACGTGAAAAAAACTACAGATAAATGGGTCTGGGTCTGACCAACACACAAAGGTAAGTTTCTTTGAAGTGTAATGTCATTTAAAGTTGACAACATCAAAATATCTAAAGGAAAAGATCGACGAGTCATTTACATGCATTTGGAATCAAGCAGAAAAAGTGCACCCTCCCCGAATGGAGACAAAAAACATAAAAAATTATTAACCCAAAGGTTGAAGGTTAGCACTATATGACAGAATGAACAGTAGTGGTACTCTATGAGACCCAGTAAAATAAACAAACTTTTAGACAAATCAAATATATGGATAGTTTTCCCGCAAACAAGAAAAATACTCGCACACTCTTTCAAGCAGTGGCCACTCTCACACTCTTACCTAATTGCCTGGTATGGTAGGTCTGTAATATCCCTTGGTAATAGAATTAGTCCATGAATATATTATCTATTTTCACTTACTCTTCTGTCACCCCAGTTTTTGCAGATCCAAATTGGCCCTAATCCATCCCCGATTCTACACAGCGTAGGTATTTAGAGAGGTATACTACATTTGAATTACGACTGTCAGGAGTCGGGATAAAATAATGTTCACTGCTGTGGCTGGTAAAAATATAAATCTGGGTTTGGTAAGTCCAGTGATAACAATTTATTGTCCTTCAATACTCTCTGGCGAGTGCTCGTTTACAAATGAAATCGGTGACACACAAGACAAGAAAAGGAGAAAATAACAAATCCAAAAAAGAAAAAGACCGCTGGCCGCCCTTGTGATCAGGTCTGCGAAGAAAACAAGAAGCATTATATAAAAATGCTACTACTATATCTATAAAAAACGGGACAAGACGATCTCTTCTCCACTCCGTCAGTCCTGATTAAATTTAAAAGGCACACGGTGTTTCCTTACGCCTAAAATTTAGCAGACGCCACTGGCGCTCAGTTCGGTCGGACTGAATTATGTTAATTCGCCCGCCCCTGCTCGCACCGGCGTTCAGCGTACAATGTTAATTATTATTTAATCTCTCCATACGCGCTACCTAGACAATGATCGCCTGTCATTAAATAGCTATTAAATTTTCGGCTTCTGTTAGTTCGTCGTAAGGTATCAAAAATAATAGACACTATAATGACAAATATGCAAAAATGAGATATAACGTTTAATCTAGCTTCCCCCTATCAGTCGCTTTATAGCCTATAAGTCCAGTCAGCTAAACCGTCGGGTTTATCTCTCTTCTGTAGAGATTAATTGCTGCGTCTGCCTATACTGTTAACATCATTTCGGTCTAAGGTATGCGGGTGGCGTGACTACCATTTTAATAGAATATCTGGTATGAAATCGCCACGCGTTACTTTTTTCACTCGCTTTACTAGCGAGAAAAATCTAAGTGAAGAACAAATGTTAAAAGCTATACTTCTTAAAACATTAGCAGTATTATTCTTTTAACAAGAAAATTCAGAAATTAAATCTTCACGAAACACTAATAACAAATCCAAACAAGGAAATTGTTTACGGCTGCACGCTAGAATACTTCCAAATTCTGACTGACAACTGATAATGTCATTATACATATCATTGAATTTCTCTGATCTCTAATGTATTTAATTTCGCGTCCCGGTGAGACCCAAAATTCAGATGCTAGGCGTATCAAGATAAAAGACTTACGGTTGGTCGATGAGGTTTCTCGTCTGGAGTTTTCGACCGGTATCAAAAGACTTTCTGTTCGACTAGCGGGTTTCTCTTTAAGTATGCCCGCTTTTGAAGATCAAAGAGGCCATGGGTTTCTAACTTACCCTGAGTACGAAACTTCAAAAGGGTCTGAGTTTTTGTCTGTCCGACGTGCTTGCCTGTCTGAGAACTATTATGATTGACAGATGCTCGCGTGAAGGGGCCGAGGTAAACACAGCCTGATTTGCTTCCCTGTTATGACTGACAAGTCACGCAGTTTGTAACTATTTCGTTACCTCGTGTTAAGAGAAAAGAAGGCGGGACAAAATGGTACGTTGCAGAAATAGACAGTTGGTATATATGCCTGTTTAGCTAGCAAATCAGAGAGCAGCTATTAGGTTGCAATAAGCTGTCAGATTCTACCATCACCGGTGTCAATACATTGTCGAGGTATGGCGGCTTGCGTACCCTGATTACCCCCAAAGCTATGCCAGCGGGAGTTTTACTCCTGGAAGGTTCTACCAAGCTGGACAGGTTTGCGCGGCAGGGATCAGACGAAAGCAGACACCCTGGTCCTCCAGGTTGGGGGTTTTAACATAGGGCTGACACCCCTGTCTATGTTAAAAAAAATTGAAGTTACGGAAACAACAACGAATAAACAAACTTTGCTGCGGGAAGGACATCCGGAGTCTGAGGCTCGTATGACTGTCAGTGGTGAAAGCCGAAAGGAAGCCACTGACATGAGAACGGACGTCCTGACCGCAAAACATGATACAAGAATAGGATTTTGGATTGTCAGGACAATGAATGAGACGGGTAATCTAAAACAGGTCACGGCAGAAATGAGAAACTATAAGTTACACATTCTGGGGATAAGCGAGAGCAGATGGACAGGGGCAGGAAAAGTTAAAACAGCAACAGGAGAAACAGTACTTTACTCTGGAAGAGAGGATGGACAGCACAATGAAGGCGTAGTTATTATTTTACAGAAAGAAATAGAAAGGACATTACTGGAATGGAAACCCATCAACAACAGACTGATAAGACAATGCTGCAGTAATACAATGCTACGCACCAACGAATGACAGCGATGTAGAGGTCAAGGATGAATTCTATCAACAACTGCAGAAAGAAATGGAAGACACACCTAGATATGATCTTATTGTAGTAATGGGAGACCTCAATGCGAAAATTGGTACACACAATACATATAATGAAAGAGTAATGGGGAAATGCGGCAGCGGAACAGCAAACGAAAATGGGGATAAATTAATAAGTTTCTGTAGTATTAACAACCTGGTCATTGGAGGAGCACTTTTCCCACATAAAGAAGTTCACAAATTAACATGGGAATCACCAAATGGTCGGGACAGAAACCAGATAGACCACATTATGATTGGCGGTGGATGGAGACATGCATTGCGGGATGTGAGGGTGGGAGGGGTGCCGATGTGGGTAGTGATCGCCATTTGGTAGTGGCAAGGCTGAGGGTGAGGCTGTTAGGGGCTGGGCCGGCTGTGGCTGCACAGAGGGGGTTTGACGTCGGCAGATTGAGGGACCCCCTTGCCGGAGGGGATTTTGCGGCTGACATAGAGAAACGATGTAAGTTTGCCAGGGGTCGGGGGGGACGTTGGCTGATGGTGTGGACAGGAGGTTCAACGCCGTTTCAGTAGTGTGTAGGGAGGGGCGGCGGGTCATGCTTGGGATTTCAGGAAGGGGGGGGAAGGCTGGATGGCACCGGAAACACTAAACACCATAGCGCTGAGAGGGGAGATGAGAGGAAAGAAAACAGAAGCGAAGTCCCCCAGGTTAAAGCAACTATATAGCGAACAGTGCAGTCGGCTGGACAGGGGGTTGAACTCCAGGCCCGAGACAACGGAAGGAGTTTCCTGGGCGGTCTTGCGGTGCGGGCGGGAGGGGCGGTGCTGGGAGGTGGACAGAGCACGGTGTACATGGTGGCTAAATTCATCGGCGGAGAAAGGGTTGCAGGCGATATTACATTGGTGGGAGATGGGCGGGGAGAACTCGTGGCGACAGCGTGGGGACGGGATGGGTGGGGAACTTCGGGGAGCTCTGGGCGGGAGCCGCCGGAGACACGGTTGGGTGTTCCTGGGGCAGAGGGCGATCTTGATGTGGGTGCTGACGTTCCGCGAGGGGGGGGGGAGGTCGTAACGGCGGTCGGGTGGGTTGGGCAGCAGAGGGACTCTTGGCCATGATGTCTTGGGTGCAGGGCTGTTTGGGACGGACCCTGAACTGGCGGCGGAGCTGATGTAACCGCTGTTTGCACGGGTCTGGAAGGCGGGAGCAGCGCCATTGGAGTGGAACAGAGGAATAATTGTCAAATTGCCCAAGAAGGGAGATCTTGCGGACTGCAATAATTGGAGAGGAATCACTCTTCTCTCGGTTCCCAGCGAAATACTGGGCAGGTTTGTTGTGCAGAGGGTTTCGGGAGCGGTGGACCACTGGCTGAGGGGTCAGCGGGCAGGATTTGGAGAGAACAGAGGATGTGTGGATCGTACATTCACTCTCGGGGGCATTGTGGAGCGGTGCTCGGAGTGGCGGGGACGGCTGTGCATTGATTTCGTTGATTTTGAAAGGGCTTTTGACGGCATACGTGGGGACAGTTTTTGAAAAATACGTTGGGCTTGTGGAGTTCTGGGCTGCGTGGTGTCAATCATGGAAGGCCTCTATGCCAGCTTTGCATGTGTTGTTGGGCAGAGCGGCCTAACCTTTGAGGTGAGGACAGGAGTGCGACAGGGGTGGCTCTTGTCATCCACTCTATTTTTGACACTCATGGACTGGGTGATGCGACGGACGGCAGAGGGCGATCCAAGAGGAGTGGGATGGACTGCATTTTCTGCATTGGAGGATCTGGAGTGTGCGGATGACATTGCACTGCTGGCGCATTCGCATCAGCGCGTCCAGGAGGAGACGGACGGACTTGGTGAGTTTGGCCGGCGGGTGGGCTTGGGCATCGGCTTGCGGAGGTCGGGGGTCGTTGCGCTCAGTGCGGGCGGCCGTGGGCCCGTGTCAGTGGAGGGTCGGCGGCTGGATCGGATGGGCGCCTTCGCATGCCTGGGATGCGTGGTGACACCGGACGGCGGGGCGGGCGGTGTGACGATATTCTAAATACAAAATCTAAATTAAATAATATTATAGTGCATAAGTCAAAAGTAAGATAGAAAATAAAAATTGAGTCCAGCTTCTTCGTCCCCACGCCAGCCGGTATGCGGATTTTGATAAGCCTTATAGCCGAATGAAAGATACTGTCCTTTCGAAATTCGTCCTTAAGATTAAATGTAACACTTGTGCAAGTTCAAGACGATAGAGTGATAGAATAAAAGAAAAGGAGGGGAGGGATAGAAAGACAGAACTTAGGGGACGCCGTCTCGCGTTGATTTCACAAAAGCCAACTAGCGCGACATAGCCTTGGGCGATTTTCAAATTACGATACAAAACTAAAAAAGTTCGTCAATTGGATCATGTAAACAACCTTAGCTCTTATAAGGAATGACGTAATTCTGACATCATACGAGAGACTCTCGTATTTAGTTTGAAAATAGTTAGAAAAAGTATGGAACAGGTGGTAGTTTCTAGATTTGAACGACTAACATAGAAAATATATGGAATTATGAACCATAATACATAGGGCCATAAAAATTATATATTCGGATGCCTTATGATCTCCTGAGCAATAATATGGTGTCAGTTACGCACTAGTACAATAAATAACCAAGATATTGGCAAAAATACTATGTATTGTAAGACGGACTGACGAAAACAAAAAATCATTCCTGCTTATTTTTTTCATAGCATGTTTTGAAAAAAAGCTTTTGGGGAAATGAGGACTAAGAGGTACCTATGATTTGATTGGCTGTAGTTTAAAGAAAGACTAGATAGGATTGGTTGACCTAAAACTAAAAATATATTTGCAGGAGTAAACATAGTAGTTGGGAGTTTTTTTTTTTAAAGTTTGATTCAAATGTACATGTTCCGATTGGCCAATGCATTACATATTATCGAGAAACGTAGATTGTTCGTTGCCATTTTGAGAAAAATCTTTGATGAAAGGGGAGCGATAAGAGAATTCTTGTGCTTTTAAAACTTATAGAAAGCAGTCTGGACAAGGCAGATCTAAAGTGTGCCATAAATTGTTTGCCATTCATCGTTCGCTTGTGTATATTTCATTGAAATTTGTTGTAAGATTGATTTTATTAACCTTTTATTTAAAATAAAGTTTGAATGGGAGATACTGCAATGCGAGTGTAAGTAAGTGGGGCCATGGCAGACCTAGGCAGAGCCTAGAGATTGATCCATCATATGAGAGACTATCAGAGAGGTGTAGAACTACAAAATTATATATGATTGTCATCAAGGAGCATAACGCCCATCATATTGTGTGGAAGAAGATTACTGCTGGGATTGCAGAGGTGTTGTAATCCATTAGGGGAGAGGAATACTGGTATACATTGTCACGTCAAATTATAATGGTAAAATAGGTTGTCATCAAGAGCTGACCCTATTCGTTTGTTTGTACAGTACCTGTAATAAATTGTGGAATATTATTGTATGCTTGTTATAAAGAAGGATGAATAACCTTCTTATTTCAGGGTTTTTTGTGGCCCTGTCATTAACGTAATACCAAGCTCGTTGGAACTGATTGATTCCTGACACTGTTTGCATATTTCGGGCACGTGCTGGATGCCATTGCCTTTCAATAAGTGGAACAGATTGTCCAGCGAGCCTAGGAAAAGATCTACCGGTGTTATCCTTCGCAGATAAGTGCCTGTTCGGCACCAGGAAGCTCAACCTCTATGAACTCTAGTTTTTTAAGAATAAAGACTGAAAATATTAATAAAAAATGCCACCTCTGACAAATGAAAAGCAAATGAACTATAGGGAGGGATGTTAACCAACAACCTACCATTATATATATAACAGTATTAACCTAATTTATAAAACTACACCTACACACTTTTATTATAATAATAGTTGTATTATGGACAGAAGTTCCATTGTGTAAATTGATTAATGTAAATAATTCACTTGATTTCACTTTGATTGTCAGTCCTGATTCAAACAAATAGAGTCAGGACAAAATAAATTGAGAAAAAAAAATTAACGTTACACAAAATTCAACCAATGACTTACTTAAGATAGTCTTTTAAAGTGTACTTTGTATGTGATTGTCGTAGTATTGTTGTGTTGTGTTGGATAATAAAATAGTTGTTTATATGTTTAGTTGGCTAATGCAACAGTACACTACATATTCATAACCCTAGACACCAAACGTAGTCATCATACATTCTAGTCAAAGAATAAGTCTGAATGAGATCATAAAGGTGGTAGCAGGAAGGTACCCTGTAAACATATCAAATATTTGTTATATTCAGGGACCTTCACAGCTGACCTCATTCAGTACACTAAGAGTACATAACAACAACATTTCTTAACATCAAATCCACCACATATATTGGGTAGCTCGATTCCGGGATTTTAAATTCTTATAAATTATATTAGGGTCTCAGGTCCAGGGAAATTTTAAATACCTATAAAATAAAACTAAAAGTATTCTTTTGTGGAATTTAAATAGTGGTTGAGCTATCAGTGTCTGTGGTTGTCCTTAGTCATAATTAGAACTTGTTAATCACAAATAGAAATTTCTCTAGTTAGAAATTGTACAGGTTGCATAGTATAGATTGGCTGATCTGGCAAAGTTTCGATCTGCTTCTGTGCAGACTGCTAAAGAGATGGGCATGGATGGGCCAGAGCAGATCCAGTATGTAACCTCAGAATGTGACAAATTTATTGAACGAGATAGGGAAAACAGGAAATTAGAAGCTGAAAGAAAGTTAGAGGCTGACAAAGAAATTAAGAGGTTGCAGATTGAGGCTGACAAAGAGGCTAGGGCATTGGAGGCGGATAGGGAGGCGGAGATTAAAAGGCTCCAATTAGAAGAAAAAAGGCAGAAAGAGAAGAAAAGAGATTAGCTACAGAAAGAGAAGGAAAGAGACTGGCTTCTGAAAGAGAAGCAGAAGAAAAGAGACGGGCTGCTGACAGGGAAGCAGAAGATAGGAGATTGCAGAGGTAGCACGAGTTACGACTAAGGGAGTTGGAATTACAAGGCCATGCTCCTGAAAATGGTGCTAGCCCCTTTACCTCCGATGCCACTGCTAGTCAAGGAGCCTCAGCCTCAGCTATGGGGTTTCATTTAGACCATTTTGTTGAGAAAGACGATGACTTAGAAAGTTTTCTGGGGAGATTTGAACTTTTGGCTACCACGTATGGGTTAGAGAGAGAAAGGTGGATCGTAAAGTTATCCCAGGGTCTTAGGGGAACAGCTTATGAAGTTTTTGCTAAAATGAGCAGGGATGATCAAGACAATTATGACATGTTAAAGCAGGCTCTTTTGTTAAGGTATGAAAAAAACAGAGAATTTTACAGAAAAAAATTTAGGAATGCCAAGCTACTGTCGGGTGAAAATTAACACCAGTTCTCTGCACGTTTAGAGACCTACTTGTAGAAATGGACAGCTCTGGGGAAAACCCAAGATCTTAAAGAAATGATCCTTATTGAGCAATTGAGAGAGTCCATGGCTCCAGACTTGAGAAAGTTTCTCATGGAACAAGGTGCAGAGAGGCTGGGTGAGTTACTCAATGTCGCTGAGAGGTATCAGGCAGCCCAAGCAGAGGTAGCTGGCACAAAAAGGAAACAAGTAGAAAATAGAACCCCTCCAGACCAAGATGGATATTATAATCATAGTAGGGACCATAAAACGCCAGGGGTAAGCAAAATTTTGATAGGCCACGTAATGATTATAGGAATAAAAACCCACAATTCAATGACAGTAGATCCTACAGAAAGGACGGAAAATATTGTAAAATCTGTAGGATGAATAATCATAATACAATTGACTGTGGTAGGAAAGTTCCTCCATATAAAGCGGCATGCATGATAACAGTGGACAAAGGGAGGAAGAAACTGACAGAGAATCACATTAATCTTCATCATCCCCATCTGTGAAGAAGTGACGTGTAATGGTGCCAGAGTCAGGTGCCTTTACGATTCAGGTTTGTAATATGACTCTGTTGTGAGTGCAACCCTGATGCACCCTGACCAGTATACCACAGAGAAAGTGGAGATACAACGGGCCGTAAAGGGAATAGCCACCATAACACTTCCCGTAGCCGAGATCAATGTTAAGACTAGGTACGTGGAAGGAGTGATTAGAGCAGCCGTGTGTGACAACCCTAACTACCCGCTGGTGTTAGGAAGTAAGTCTGTTTTTCTAGGTAGCCCTGTAAAACCTGTGGTAATGGCCACGCTCCAGGTCAGGTCGAACTCTAGTAAGGAGGAAACACCACCACTAAACATTCATCCTAAACAGATGAGAAAGGCCCAGGCAACGGACAAATCATTAAAACCTTGCTTTGGAAAATTGCCAAACAGCCATGCACACCCTAAGAAAGGACAATTCTATATGAAGGAGGGACTGCTCTACAGGAAAGCTAGAGCAGGATCCAAAAGGGAAGGACAACTAGTGTTGCCCAAGAGTTATAGGGAACAAGCGATGGCGCAAGCACATGTTGTACCAGACGGTGGACACCAGAAAATGGGTACCACACGCCAAAGGACATCTGTAGCATATTTCTGGCCAGGCGTAGCTGAAGACATTGAAAAATTTGTTGAGGCCTGCGACCAGTGCAGCAAGGAAAAGTCCACAGGGTGGATAACTAATAATCAGATGCCCGCCAAGCATTCTGAAACACATGGGCCAAACATTAAACATAATAATAATCATAAAAAGGTAGATAACGTGGATAGGAAAACCCCTTGCCACAACCAGTCTTCCCCAAAAATATTTACATTAGCATCTCTGCTTATGGCACAAGGAAAACGCATAAATAAAGACCAGACATCCCAGGTTCAGTTTGAAGCCGCTTTTCGTGAACTGGCCAACATTAACATTGAAGAAAATCCGCCAGATTTGAATTCAAAACAAAGTGTTAACAAAATAACAGTGGGTAGTGGGCGGTTGCGCACTTGGGCAAGTGTTCAACGCGCTTCACAATATGGCTATTAATTTAGCATGATAAGGGCACTGGTGACATTGGTAGTCACCCGACCCCACACTGTCCAATGGGAAGTATTGTACGGACCCTGGATGGAGATCACCCACATATATTATAGCAATGATACAGGACGAATTGATTTCTGGTGCAGACAAATTCATTTCCCTACATATTACATTATTTCACCAAAATTTGTCGTTAGGCGGAGAATATAGTGGTGAATAGGGCCTCCAGTTGAGTGGCGCATTATAGAATCAGATATTGAAAATAGAAAAAGGTGTTTCCAAATTCAACTCAAGCCTGAGCTCAGACCAAGGGATGGTTATGGGCACCTCGGAGATTAACCGGTGCTTTTGGGATTGAAATTACCCCGAGTGTTTATTCCGGCTGATAATGAGATTACTGGAACACCTAAATAACTCTGCCATCACCATTTTATAGATTATCCCCTCATATTTTTTGCAAACTTGACGGTCATCAATTTTCTCTGGATATGTCCTAGGACAGACTCAGTGAAGAGAAATGTTGAAAATTGACTTATATCAGCATAAGTCAGACAGTAATATCTGCAGCTGAGATGGATTCTTGGATTGCAGAGGTCTGGGGCAGAATTATTGAGTCGTGCCTACTTTGAACTGACCCAACTGCCTTAATCCAGGATAAGATACAAGAAGAGTAAGCCTATTGATTAAATTTATCTATGTGTATTTCGAATTATGAACTGACATCATGTAGTCTGTTCTAAAGTGGGGAGATATGTGACGATATTCTAAATAAATTATCTAAATTAAATAATATTATAGTGCATCAGTCAAAAATAAGATAGAAAATAAAAATTGAATCCAGCTTCTTCGTCCCCACGCCAGCCGGTATGCGGATTTTGATAAGCCTTATAGCCGAATGAAGGGTACTGTCTTTTCGAAATTCGTCCTTGAGATTAAATGTAACACTTGTGCAAGTTCAAGACGATAGAGTGATAGAATAAAAGAAAAGGAGGGGAGGGATAGAAAGACAGAACTTAGGGGACGCCGTCTCGCGTTGATTTCACAAAAGCCAACTAGCGCGACATAGCCTTGGGCGATTTTCAAATTACGATGAAAAACTAAAAATGTTCGTCAATTGGATCATGTAAACAACCTTAGCTCTTATAAGGAATGACGTAATTCTGACATCATACGAGAGACTCTCGTATTTAGTTTGAAAATAGTTAGAAAAAGAATGGAACAGGTGGTAGTTTCTAGATTTGAACGACTAACATAGAAAAAATATGGATTTGTGAACCATAATACATAGGGCCATAAAAATTATATATTCGGATGCCTTATGATCTCCTGAGCAATAATATTGTGTCAGTTACGCACTAGTACAATAAATAACCAAGATATTGGCAAAAATACTATGTATTGTAAGACGGACTGACGAAAACAAAAAATCATTCCTGCTTATTTTTTTCATAGCATGTTTTGAAAAAAGCTTTTGGGGAAATGAAGACTAAAAGGTACCTATGATTTGATTGGCTGTAGTTTAAAGAAAGACTAGATAGGATTGGTTGACCTAAAACTAAAAATATATTTGCAAGAGTAAACATAGTAGTTGGGGGTTTGTTTTTTTTAAAGTTTGATTCAAATGTGCATAGTCCGATTGGCCAATGCATTACATATTATCGAGAAACGTAGATTGCTCGTTGCCATTTTGAGAAAAATCTTTGATAAACAAGGAGCGATGAGAGCAGGCTTGTGCTTTTAAAACTTATAGAAAGCAGTCTGGACAAGGCAGATCTAAAGTGTGCCATAAATTGTTTGCCATTCATCGTTCGCTTGTGTATATTTCATTGAAATTTGTGGTAAGATTGATTTTATTAACCTTTTATTTAAAATAAAGTTTGAATGGGAGATACTGCAATACGACTGTAAGTAAGTGGGGCCATGGCAGACCTAGAATGAGCCTAGAGATTGATCCATCATATGAGAGACTATCAGAGAGGTGTAGAACTACAAAATTATATATGATTGTCACCAAGGAGCATAACGGCTATCCTATTGTATGGAAAAAGATTACTGCTGGAATTGCAGAGGCGTTGTAACAATTAGAGGAGATGAATACTGGTATACATTGTCACGTCAAATTATAATGGTAAAATAGGTTGTCATCAAGAGCTGACCCTATTCGTTTGTTTGTACAGTACCTGTAATAAATTGTGGAATATTATTGTATGCTTGTTATAAAGAAGGATGAATAACCTTCTTATTTCAGGGTTTTTTGTGGCCCTGTCATTAACGTAATACCAAGCTCGTTAGAACTGATTGATTCCTGACACTGTTTGCATATTTCGGGCACGTGCTGGATGCCATTGCCTTTCAATAAGTGGAACAGATTGTCCAGCAAGCCTAGGAAAAGATCTACCGGTGTTATCCTTCGCAGATAAGTGCCTGTTCGGCACCAGGAAGCTCAACCTCTATGAACTCTAGTTTTTTAAGAATAAAGACTGAAAATATTAATAAAAAATGCCACCTCTGACAAATGAAAAGCAAATGAACTATAGGGAGGGATGTTAACCAACAACCTACCATTATATATATACCAGTATTAACCTAATTTAGAAAACTACACCTACACACTTTTATTATAATAATAGTTGTATTATGGACAGAAGATCCATTGTGTAAATTGATCAATGTAAGTAATTCACTTGATTTCACTTTGATTGTCAGTCCTGATTCAAACAAATAGAGTCAGGACAAAATAAATTGAGAAAAAAAATTAACGTTACACAAAATTCAACCACTGACTTACTTAAGATAGTCTTTTAAAGTGTACTTTGTATGTGATTGTCGTAGTATTGTTGTGTTGTGTTGGATAATAAAATAGTTGTTTATATGTTTAGTTGGCTAATGCAACATTACACTACATATTCATAACCCTAGACACCAAACGTAGTCATCATACATTCTAGTCAAAGAATAAGTCTGAATGAGATCATAAAGGTGGTAGCAGCAAGGTACCCTGTAAACTTATCAACTATTTGTTATATTCAGGTACCTTCACAGCTGACCTAATTCAGTACACTAAGAGTACATAACAACAACATTTCTTAACATCAAATCCACCACAGACGCGGACATCGGCATCGGAGTGAGTAGGGCAAGAGCGGCCTTTTTTGGCCTGGGCGGCTTCTGGGGGTCCTCTCGGTGCGGCACAGGCGCAGGGTTAGGATTGTATCGGAGCTGTGTGCTTTCTGTGCTTCTCTGTGGTGCAGAGTGCTGGAGAGTTGCAGAGGGGGAGGTGTCGAGATTGTCCTCTTTTTGCACAACATGCCTGGGAAAAGTTCACCGGGTCTTTTGGCCGAGTGCCATCGCCGACCAGGGTCTGATTACTCGGAGCGAGCAAGAGGACATGCACACCGTCATGGCTGGCGGGCGCTGGGACTGGGTTGGCCATGTCCTCAGAGGAGACCCCGATGCCATCACGGGGGCGGCTATGCTTTGGACCCCTGGGAACGGGGGGGGGGCGAGAGAGAGGCCAACCGAAGGCAGCCTGTCGGAGGGCTGTGCAGGCTGGGATGCAGAGGGTTGGCCAGAGTTGGGGCGCTGTGCGGGGGGTGGCCGCCGACCGAGAAGTGGAATCAATTTGTTGTTGCCCTACAAGACGCCACTAGGCGTGATGGCCACTGACTGCTTTGACGGTTGGCGGCTACGGATCAAAGAAGAAGAAGAAGCTGTCAGATTATACTGTAGATTTTTTTTCCATTACACGGCACATGTGACGAGAGCGTTTATTGGATATAAGTGGCTGAGTGCGTTTGATTAAAGTGCTCTTATTTGCTAAATTAATGTTAACTATAATGGCCGTTCTCGAGACGTTCTGAGTGTTATGACTTGCTTTTTTACTTGTAAATAGATTGTTTATAAATGTCAGCAAAAGAATTGATCACCAATCTGGTATATATATATATATATATATATATATATATATCTTCTTCTTCTTTGATCCATAACCGCCAACCGTCAAAGCAGTCAGCGGCCATCACGCCTGGTGGCGTCTTGTAGGGCAGCAACAAATTGAGTCCACTTTGCTCGGTCGGCGGCCATCCTTCGTACAGTGCCCCAACTGTGGTTCATTCTTTGCATCTCAGCTTCCACAGTTCTCCGCCAAGTGGTTTTTGGTCGGCCTCTCTTTCGCTTTCCCTCGGGGGTCCATAGCATAGCTGTTCTTGCGATGGTATCAGGGTCCCTTCTGAGGACATGGCGAACCCAACTCCAGCGTCTGCCAGCTATGATGGTGTGCATGTCCTCCTGGTTACTCATATATATATATATATATATATATATATATATATATATATATATATATATATATATATATATATATATATATATATATATATATATGGTTCCAAAGGTTGTTATTGCCGGGAGTTGTAGTGAGGATAAGCTCTCACTGCAGATTAAATACTTCTATGGCACGCGCCTCAAACAGCCTCTGACAACCAAGTCCAGCTCCCGGCCTTCACGTGTGGCTCAATTTGAGCCCGGCGGAACTGTTTCCACTGACGGGAGAAGGGGCAAAGGCGAGCGACTGGCGCCTTAAAACCAGCAGCTTCGGGCAGATAGGGCTCGTGATCCTTGGTTGGTAGCTTATCTAAGAGAAGGAACTCTGAATTCAAACCACCGCTGCCTTGCGGGAATATCCATTTATGGAATTGGCTTCGGGAGTAAACCCTGAGGATAAATCCGGAGTCGGAGTCCCTAAGGCAGTCTAATGTCGATTCGACATTATTCTGGCAACTCCTGCGACATGGCTGGTACCAAACTGTATCGGCTACTGCCGTTCCTTTGGATCTACCGGCTGTGTGGAGAGGGGGAACATGCTGCATGGGCAACAGCTTGATCTCCATATAACTGTGCCCAAGCTCGCGCCCTGGAGAGGACACTCCAGCTTCACCCTATAGGTGTCGGCAAAACACGGGAAGTAGCAGTTACCGGTTATAAGCATTTTGCCCAATTGGCGTAGGGCATGGCGCCAGGGGCTACTTCCGACAGTGGGAGAGGTTCTAGGATCTCACTGGACAGCTACCGCCCGCTTCAAGCTGGGCAGCCCCCAGTCAATAAGGTGTTGTCCCGCCACTGTCTGCTTTCCCCATTGGGTGCATGGGGATTAGGGTCAAACCCGAACTGTGGACAGAAAATTTTGCACCAAGCAATTATCGAAAAAATAGAAATAAGCAAACTCTCAGATTGGGATGCTGGACTGTGTTGACTGGACTATCCGAAAACCTACAGGATGTAAACGATGTAAGGAAGACAGCCATAATTAATGATGAGCTTAAACGACTTCAGGTGGATATAGCTGCACTTCAGGAAACGCGCCTGGCGGGCTCTGGAACGGTGAGCGAGAAGGACTACACATTTTATTGGCAAGGGAAAGATCTTAATAAAGCTAGAGAACACGGAGTAGGTTTTGCGGTCAAAAAATCGCTAACTAAAATGGTTGAACCAGGCGAGAATGGATCAGAACGCCTGTTAACGCTCCGCCTGCAAACTAGCACAGGTCCCATCACCCTTGTCAGTGTGTATGCTCCTACTCTGTACTCTGCCTCAGAAGCTAAAGATGAGTTCTACGAGAATCTAACAGCAATTATCAAAAGCATACCTAGGCAAGAACAGCTTGTTCTCCTTGGTGACTTTAACGCTAGAGTGGGTGCCGATAATGTTTCATGGCCTTCATGTCTGGGCAGGTTTGGTATTGGCAAGATGAATGAAAATGGACAACGGCTCTTAGAGTTGTGCGTCCACCATGACCTCTGCGTGACCAACACCTACTTTCAGACAAAACCCCAGCATAAGGTGTCATGGAGACACCCACGATCCAAGCACTGGCACCAACTTGACCTGATTCTCGTCAGAAGGCCACTCCTCAGGTCTGTGCTCTCCACGCGCTCGTACCATAGTGCAGACTGTGATACAGATCACTCCTTGGTTTGCTGCAAAATCAGAGCACAACCAAGAAAACTCTATCGTGTCAGACATGAAGGGAAACCACGCATTGATACCAGCAAGATGTCAGACCCTTTCATGATCGCTCAATTCACTGCGACCTTCGAGAAAGTGCTCAGTAGCCCTCAGCATGGTGATACTATTACAGAGAACTGGGAGCATCTACGGAAACCGAGTGCCAGAACCGTACAGATCCTGAGGGCTACGAGAAGCAAAGTTCAACAGACTGCTCGACGCTGTTCTAATGACTACTGGCTCCATCTCAGTGAGAGCATCCAGATCGCAGCGCAAACAGGCAACATTAAACAAATGTATGACGGTATAAAGAAAGCACTTGGCCCCCATAAAAGTAAGACGGCACCGCTAAAAACCATCAGCGGAGAGAAGCTAACCGATAAGGGTAAGCAGATGGAGAGGTGGGTCGAGCACTACTCTGAGCTTTACGCTAGAGACAATACCGTTACGCCTGCAGCCCTTGATGGTGTCAACAGTCTGCCAACTATGGAGGAGCTGGATGCCGAACCAACATTAGAGGAACTCAGCAAGGCCATTGATAGCTTGGCCTCTGGCAAAGCACCAGGCAGTGATGGGATTCCTCCTGATTTAATCACATGCTGTAAGAGCACGCTATTACATCCCCTGCATAGGATGCTGTGCCAGTGCTGGGAAGAGACAACTATTCCTCAAGACATGCGAGATGCCAAGATTGTAACACTGTATAAAAATAAAGGAGACAGAAGTGATTGCAATAACTACAGAGGCATCTCTCTTCTTAGTATTGTTGGAAAGGTTTTTGCCAAAGTCATCTTAATGCGACTACACAAGTTAGCTGAGCGCATATATCCAGAGTCACAGTGTGGATTCCGAGCTGGCAGATCAACAACAGACATTGTCTTCTCTCTCCTCCAGCTTCAGGAAAAATCAAGAGAGCAGAAAAGACCATTATATATCGCCTTTATAGACCTCACAAAAGCATTCGACCTGGTTAGTAGGGATGGACTCTTTAAAATCCTCCTGAAAATAGGCTGCCCTTTTAAAATGCTGGAAATGATAAAGTCATTCCATGACGGCATGAAGGGAACAGTCCAATATGCTGGAAGCACGTCACAGCCCTTTGATATACGAAGTGGCGTTAAACAAAGCTGTGTTCTGGCTCCGACCCTCTTTGGAATCTTTTTTGCCTTACTCTTGAAACATGCATTCAGAGATGCAACTGAAGGAATATGCCTTCACACTAGGTCAGATGGCCGTCTGTTTAATCTTTCAAGGCTGAAGGCAAAAACAAAAATCAGAAGGGTCACTATAAGAGACTTGTTGTTCGCTGATGATGCTGCAGTCGTCACTCAAAGCCAACAGGAGCTTCAGAGCTTGATGAATCGCTTCACTAAAGCATGCAAGGACTTTGGCCTCACAATAAGTCTAAAGAAAACGAATGTGCTGAGTCAGGATGTGGGTGCTGCACCAGTTATCACTATCGATAACTATGAATTGGCAGTGGTGCACCACATCACATACCTAGGGTCTACCATCAATGACAAACTCTCACTGGATACAGAAATCGACAGCCGCATTGGCAAAGCTGCAGCTACCTTTGCCCGCCTCACATCGCGTGTTTGGGGAAACTCTAAACTCACAATGAAGACCAAAGCTGCGGTATATAATGCCTGCGTCACCAGCACACTCCTATATGGCAGCGAGACCTGGACGACCTATGCTAAGCAAGAAAGAAGGCTCAATACCTTCCATTTGCGGTGTCTACGCCGCATCCTCGGCATCTCGTGGAAAGATAAAGTGACAAATGTCGAGGTGTTGTCACGTGCTGGCCTTCAAAGTATGTATACGCTTCTTAGACAGCGCAGACTTCGCTGGCTTGGCCATGTTCGCCGCATGGATGATGGTCGCATCCCAAAAGATATCTTCTACGGACAATTAGCAGATGGCAAGAGAACAAGTGGGCGACCACAGCTGAGGTTCAAAGATGTGTGCAAGAGAGATATGAGGGCACTGGACATGGATCCAGCAACATGGGAGGATAAAGCTGCCGATCGCACTAAGAGGCGATGCTATTTACGGCGCCACCTCAGATTGGGAGAAGAGAGGCTCACACAAAAAGCAGAGGTGAGGAGAAAACGTCGAAAGGAGCACCAAGAAAATAAGCAGCTGAGGGCTGTCAACTCAGGGGCGAATTCCCATAGTCAGTTATGACTGAAGGGGCTATTATTATTATTATTATTATATATATATATATATATATATATATATATATATATATATATATATATATATATATACTTACTTACTTAGTCGCTCCCCTTCTACCGTGAGGTGTAGAGGTTATATATATATATATATATATATATATATATATATATATATATATATATATATATATATATATATATATATATATATATATATATATATATATATATGTATATATATATATATATATATATATATATATATATATATATATATATATATATATATATATATATATATATATATATATATATATATATCAATATATATATATAATACAAAACTCTTTTTATCATTAACTTCCTGTCACAGTGACTATTAACTATTAATTTATTTTACCATTTCGTTCCATTTGTTATTAACTCTTTAATGTTCTGTTTTCCTGGACATTTTGTATTTCTTTTCTTTCATTTTTTCACCTTTTCAAACCCCACCCGCGTTTGGTTACGTTTGGCTGGCCTTTAGAATTAAAAATTCTTTAACAGTCAGCGTAGCGATAACGTAATGTTATCTAAACGCACCTGTGGTCCGTCCAAACAGGGGGAATTTCTCTGGTCGCGCTAAGCCTTTGATCACGAGCGAGAGACGGTTTCTGTGAAAGAAACCGCTTGTCTGTTTGAGGTAACTTCTGCAGGTGGTCTCTGTGTTTGGCCTTCAGAACGCATTAGTGATCATAATATTATGTCTATCGGGGACATTTTCTCAAAGTTGTTGCTTCTGAAACCTTTTGTCTTACTCTAGATTACATCTTTCGCCGAACATCTGTAGAAATATGCAGGCCAGGTGTCCGGGGGAGCGTCCTTTGTAATCTATAAGAGAAGACGGGTTTAATAAGCCAACACACTCGTGAGCTTGATTCAGCCACAACTGTATTATTATAGCAAGAACATTGCACTTTCTATGTACTCAGTTTGGGGATGTTATATATATTTCCCCAAGGGGGCATACGGTTATTGTGTAATGTCAGATGCTGTATTTTATGTAAATTCACTTAATGTTGTAAGATGAATAAGCATATTCATTCAACTGTAACTACAAGGTTAGGTTTCCTGTATGTTGAGATTGGGAGAAGAGGAGGAGATTTTGCTGTCAGAACATTTACTGACAGTTACATGGGTGTACAAAAGATATTAAGCCTATGCGGGCACATGCTATAATTGATAGAATGGAAGGAGCGGAGCATGACTAGGTTATAAAACATTAGATTGATTTTGTTGTTGCTTGAGGTAAAGGGTGTTTTTTTTGGGTCTCAGTTTCAGGGAGACCGAATCGCTAGAGCAGACTCCAGTCAGGCTAAGAACGACATGTTCTCTTCGATCTAGAGGGTTTCTGAATACCGCTAGCAATCACGAGTCGTCAACCCCCGTTCCTGAATCAAAACCCCTTTTTGTCAACGCCAAGTTAAGCTCACGCAGTGCAACGAGCCAACGCTAAATCTGAAATCATCTATTGCAGTAGTAGTTCCCTACTCGCCTATTGGATTACCAGTCAGAGCATTGCGGCTTTCAGAATATCAAAACCGCCCAGCATGTCTATAGCAGAATCTGATATCACCCGACTTTGTGTGCCTAAACGGGGCACTCAGCCAAAACCACAGCCAAACCAGTTTAAACAGGATTTACAGCCAAGCAAGCAATAGCGCCGGATAAGAGCGCCTAGGACTCTTTGTCCTCAAGTAACTTCGTCTGGTGTATTTCTGGGTTTATGTAGAACTTCGCACTTAGGAGCGGCCAGCAAAGATAAACAGCGTCTTCCAGCCTAACTCGCGCAATTAGAGGTAACCAAAGTCAGCACCAACAAGAAAGTTTTACAGGTTAATTCCATCACCCATGGAGTATATTTTTACGTAAAAGACACTTTCTGTAGCTGGCACATTTGGTCCCACGAAAGCGGACAGACTGACACGCAGTTTATTCATTTGGGAAACCGGACATAAATGCGTCTTCCATCCCCTCACGCAATTAGGGGTCACCAAAGATAGCGCCTACATTGGATTTACAGGTCAATTCAATCACCCATGGAGTATATTTTTACGTAAAGTGTGGTAAGTTGGGATGATATAAATATTTATAGGGGGCTTAGTGTACTGATTGAGATCAGCTGTGAAGGTATCTGTATCTAATAAGTGTGGTGTATTACAGATGACCTTACTTTGCTACCACATTTAGACCTCAGTCAGACTTATTCTGGAAGATAGTGATGACTACGTTGAATGTCTAGGGTTATGATAATGATGAAGTGTAAGTTCACAACAACAACATACAGATAAACACTTTAAGTAAAATCCACAATACTTTACAACACTGTGACACGCACATACATAGAACACTCTAGAAGACTATCTTAAATAAGTCAAGTGTTAACGTTTAAATTATGTATTAATTTCTTTCAATAATCGATATCCTGATTCAACTACAAAGTGAATCAGGAATCACAATCAAATGTAATCACAAGTTGTATATACACAATTTATACATAGGATCTTTGTCCTGACATAATATTATTACAATATGTGTGTAGGTTGTGATGTAGTACTATGAGGTAATACTGGCTTTTAAAGCTAGGTTGTTGTTTGTCATCATGACTTCATGCGTTTGTTACTGGTGGAAATAATATTGGAAAGGTTCACAGTTTCTTTTTATTTGAAAGAAATAACTGTTCCTCTTGATTTAATGTAAAGTCAATTTTAGAGGGGGATACACAAGATTGAGCTGCTCTGGCCAACGAAATCTTATCTTCTGAGTGGGCGGCAGGAAAACTGTCTCCTCTGCTCGCTTGCTTCTCAGTTATCTTGAAAAACAACACTGGTCGATATCTTGAACAAGGAGTATGCTACCAGCCTCTGGATTCAGCAAAACTCCGACCAGGTGCTGCTATAATACTTCAGTACCACGGTCCCTGAAATAAGAAGGTTGTACCTCCTACTTCAGAACTAATTTATAATCTATTTCCACACTGAAGCACAATACATTACAAACACAGAGTTCAGCTTTAGGCCAACTGCTAGCTTCTCATGTAACAATATACCAGTATTCCTCTACCTAATGGTTACAACGCCTCTGCAATTCCAGCATTAATTCCTTCTATACAATAAGATAGGTGTCATAGTACTATTTGGCAATCCCATATATGCCTATGCAGTTATACTCCTCTCCGACAAGTTTTTTTCTCATGGTGGAGCAATATCTAGGCTTTGCCTCATGTTTGCTACTGAACCACACACAGACAGACATAATTCATCAATTCACATTCAATTTTCATCTAAAAAATATCAAATATGTCTATCTTACCACAATTCAAGGAAATATTAAACAAGTACGTTGACTGGCAATGATTTATGGCACAATTCCGATCTGCTTCTGTCCCAGGCTTTTATTAGAAACATATGAGCTGGTTCTCAACGCACTTGCTTCTACAAAGTTTATTTTCAAAAAGTGGCCCTGAACAGACGCTCCTAATTGACTATATCAAATGGTCTAGCCAATGAGACCATGTTTACAAGATGCTTTGAAAAAATTTACCCTTCCTACCGTTTCCATTAACAACAAAAAATCGTATTTGCAGTCGACTAATCATATTTCGCCTTACATATCACTCTAGCCAATCAAATCGTCTCTAACGTGTTGGCCTCATTTCACCTAAAGCAGTGTCCAAACATGCCATTATGAGCAAATATGATCTTGTGCTGTCAGACAACACCACTATAGTATTTTGGCTATAATTTATTAATTATTAGACTATTTGCTTAACACCTAACATATTCTTTGTCAGCAAGACCTAAGGCACCCAAATATTTAAGTTTAATGGAGCCAAGTGGCTTCGTTCAAAATATATATTTTTTTCTACCACCCGTTCACTTCTATACGATGTACTGTCAGGCTAATGTCAGGATTTCAGACTTAAAACAGTATTGTGTCATGTTTCCTAATAAGCATTAACCATGTTTTTTAAAACCTTACCTCGTATTGGTAGTGTTTTTTTTTATTACTGTTTATTTGAAAAAACCAGGTCTTCATGCCTTTCGCGTTCACTTTTTAATCGCGAGACGACGTGGTAGTATTGGTAGTATTGCCTGCGTTCCTCCGTGCATCTCTCTCTCTCTCTCTTCTAAGCCTGTCTGTCTTTTTTAGGTTAACGTAGTGTGTTATAATGACATTAATGCTAGTATTATATCTAGGTCATTAAGCAGTTTGCGTATCTCAAGGTTTTCTAAGAAACACAGTACCCGTTTTATTTTTTAGACACGCGTGTAGTTTATGCAGACGGAGCAGAAAAAGGGGGTTTCTTGTTCAGCCATTATGGCGTTCTACAACACAGGCGTACGCTTGAATATTGATGACTATTGATGATTATTTGATTATTGATGATTATTGATGTAATTTTATGTTGTTGTGATGAGATGCATTATTCCATGCTTTTCTTCATTTAATAAAGTTTACACATTTATTAATGCGCTGTTCCTGACCCTTCCATCCATAATTAACTTGTTTTAGCTCTTTACTATAATCTCTATGTTTGATGAGAGAAAAGAGTGAGAGCAGGAGGTGCTTAGACATTAAAAGTGAGTTGAGGCTTGGAGAGAGAGATCACTTTGATAAATCTTCTTCCAGGTTGTCTCAAGTCCATCTCCTATTTACACCTTTCTGTATGTGTAATCTATAACTCTGTCAGTCCACTATCCCTTGTCGATTTCACCACTATTGTCCAACTCGACAAATACTCTACAAGTTACTCAACCACGACACTTCCTTAACAACTAAACATACTCGTCCTCCAGACAACCGGACGTACCTCTATTCCTTTCTCTAAGCTCCACAGTGTTGCAAGACTGGAAGAACTGTTTCAGCTTGTATTCATATGATTCATTGTCATTCTGAGAGACTGGTTTCTCTAAAATGGCGATCAGACGATCCTCATTATCTTTCGTAACATCGTCCAACACGTTTTTATGAACTGTAATACGAACAAGGTACTGTTATTGCTGGTTATAATAGTTGGAATGGTGAGTGCAAGACACACAAAAATTAGATTGATCATATATTCACAAACAAAAGTTTCCATCACTATCTTTAGTTAGCAGAAATAAAGACAAAACTCAATAGATATCCAACAGTACATTGATGTTGCGATTTGGAAAAAAATACTCTGAAAATTGAACCGTAAATGATTAAATTCACTGATATTTTGATTATAAATACAATTCTCTCTGAATTTTAGCTGTGGAAGCATCTTTATCATTTAGCCATATATATTTATTCAGACAGTGATTTTACACAAAGGAAATTAACTTTCCAGTTGATTTTCATCCATAAATCTAATTCACTGAGGAAATCACTTTTTTATTGGAAAAAAAGACATTTACATTCAAAACCGTTGGTCTATTTACTGTGCACAGTCAATTAAGTGTGGCATAATAACACTAAACCATCACAGGAGATTAAAACGAAGGAATCATTCAAATTGAGATAGAGAGATCCAGTCATACACAAGCTCAATCAAGTCAGACTGACTGAAAACAAGCACAAAGAGCCCGTGCAGATATAGTTCGAAAATTTCCCGAATTCGCATCACGATTTTACAGTTGAGAAGACGCCAGGCTGACTTTCTACAAAACTGTGTGATAAGCTTCAAGCTACTAAATATTCGAAGTACTATTGTGTCTGAAAGTATAAGTGGATAGGTCGTTAAGTATCTTTATATCATGTAAATTGATGTAACATTTAAAATTCATGTATGTATGTAACATTGTAACATTTACAATTCATTTATGTATCACATAAATCTAAATGCTTGTGTTTTGTCTCCCCCCCCCCCCCCCCCCCCTCCAATCTCTCATGACATCTGAAGTTGGTCTTCAACTGAATATAACCTGAAAACATTCCTCGAACAACATTGAGTCTGCGAGCTGGTCGTCTCAGGGGGAGGCTTTATTAGGAATTCTAAATGCTAGCAATAGCAGCTTAAAGTCCTTTTCATGTCTTGGATTGTTATTGCTGTATAGCAGTTCGTTTCAGGGATATGCGAAAAAGTTCATGTTGTCATTTTGGGAAAGGAGATTACCTTGGCAAAACTAAATTCCAAAAGAAATAATTGTAAGAGCATGCTGAATAAATGTGAAATGATATTAAAAACCTTAAATGTATTTTCCTGTTTGTCTTTTTATACTGTAATGTTGATATACAAAGGTACGACGTACTCCATTGACTGATATAATGACAACTTCATGTCAGTGTTGTCATAAATGAGGGTTTTAATCTATATGGCAAATCAGTCACCGTATGCATGTCCCAGTGCTAACATTAAGATACCATAAGCTTGTTTGTGTTATTTCCCTTAAAGGCTCTGAGATAAAAATTGAAGAGAGACACTCATCCAGCATACGAAACAAGAAGCAACGCTGCACGTCTGGCAGAAGCATCGAGACTTCATGTCAGAGGAAGAAAATTCAGGAGCACCGTGAATACGAGGAAAACCAAACCAGCAGGAAGCTACAGAACTGAATGAACAACAATTTTCAAACAGATAAGTTGTTTACGTATCGAAACACTCTTTCCCCCCCCCCCCCCCCCCCCCCCCCCCCCACCCCCCCCCCCCCCCCCCCCCCCCCCCCCCCCCCCCCCCCCCCCCCCCCCCCCCCAAAAAAAAAAAATAATAATAATAAATGAATAATTAAATCTTCACCAAGGCCATATTTTGTTCTACTTAGTCCATATTAATTTAATCGAAGACTTTCCAAATACACAGTGAGTGCAGATTATAGGCCATCCTAATTTAGTTTTGTTCCCAAATCATTATATAGTATCATATGTAGGTTTTATGGAATATTGATTATCATAAGATACTGTAAACTGTCTCTCGCCACAAAGGTGCCCGGGTTCGAATCACGTTACCGACACGCTCCAGTAAATGGGTACATGACTCTACTGTTTGAGTTAGGTAAGGAAAAGGCAGCGAGGAAGGGAACAAGTCACCCACCTCTCGATGCTGGACCTAGTATGGTGAAGTCTCTAACACCCCCCTACTGCTGTATCAGCTATGGCACTACCGTTATCTTTACTGTTAATGTGTGTAACTGTTATCGTAATGTTATCGTAATGTTATCGTAATGTGTGTAACTGTTATCGTAATGTTGCAATATTGTCATTTATTTTAAGGTATTTTATTTTGTTTATTTTATTGTTTAAATAAATATAATATTTAAAATACATGTTGAAACAAATAGATTCAGTATAGAAGACGAGAGAACGGAAGGGCATAATGTTCAACAGGCATTCGCGCCCAGTTCCAAAACTCTTTAAAAATAAAATCCGTTCGTTTGTTTAATCCTAAATGATGAAATGACAGAAGTTCCAGAACCAATGCTTATAAAATATGCTAATAAAATATACATTGAAGAGAACCAAAAAAAGTAACAATGGACGTCAGAAGAGATTATATTTTATAATTTTTCAAGTGAAGCAGAGCAAGCTGCGGCTAAAGAAAATAAAAAGAACCTGTACAACATGGGAACAAGAGATAAGAACAAGATGCTGGAGATAAATTGGACAGACATTTAAGAAACCTGCTGATAGCATTATGAAGCAGCATTTATTCTTGAACCCCCAGTATAAATGATGTAGAGAGAGAGAGAGACCAAAGAACATATGAAGAAGAGAACTGGATACAAACATGAAGAGGATGAGGATGATATTGCAAGACTGAATTGATGGTACCGGACACGAAGACTTGACATTCAATTAGTGAACTACGAATAAGCTTTAGACAGTTTAGACAGGTAATCACTTTGAAAACTGAAGGAGCATTGTGCAGCGTGATTGAAAATGTTAACGCTGTTTCCAATCATGTGGAAACTCATACATAGAGTTGATAAGCTCAGTCAAAAGGGTGCCATTTATTTCTCAATGGCAGGGACGTACACAGAAAGTATGTTCATGTAATCAACTGGCCTTATTGCATTAGTTTCTTATACGTTATTGGAACTCCGTGACATGATCCGTATGCTGGATTTATCGGATAGACATATTGATTTTGTTTTATTGTTTCATGTCATAGATGACTACTCCCTGTCGAGAAAGGCCTGATCCCAGTGTAGTAATCTGAATTTGACTGATAACCAATGTCGGTATCCAGTCTAGCAGTCTGAGTTTGACTGATAACCAATTTCGGTATCCAGTCTAGCAGTCTAAGTTTGACTGATAACCAATTTCGGTATCCAGTCTAGCAGTCTAAGTTTGACTGATAACCAATTTCGGTATCCAGTCTAAGTCTGAGTTTGATTGATAACCAATTTTGGTATCCAGTGTAGCAGTCTGAGTCTGACTGATACCCAATTTTTGTATGGAAGTTCCTGCCGCTTGGCTCACTTACCACTTCCTTCCAACAAGACCTGTTGGCTGGGTGGTCCAGGATCCCTGGTCTACGTAATCATACCACACTGCTGCTAGGCTGGCCTTCCGTGCTTGTTATCTACAGGTGGATTTAAAAGCCCCTTGCTATTTTTAAATTATTTTCACTCATCCAACTGATTTATATGAAACAAACATCAAGATAAAGAGAATTACCTGCCACGGTATTACACACAATTTTATGTCGCACTAATAGTGAGATCTGGACTGGCCAATACAGGATTTTATAGCGGGTAACTATTGCTGTTGTCTCTGGTAAAGCACATTTATTGGCCGATACAGGATTTTATAGCGGGTAACTATTGTTGTTGTCTCTGGTAAAGCACATTTATTGACCGATACAGGATTTTATAGCGGGTAACTACTGGTGCTGTTTCATGTAACGTACATTTATTGGTCAATACAGGATTTTATAGCGGCTAACTATTGGTGCTGTTTTTTGTAACGCACATTTTTTTCGTACGCCCGCTAATACTCGAGGCGAAATCTCAGGTTATTATTAATGTCTAACCTGACATTGATTTTACGTGAGTATCCCTTTTTTTCTTGTACAGAGATAGGTGTCCCTCGCCATTCATTCAGATACTCGCACATTTATAGGCCGATTTAGATTTTTATTTTAGTTTGTTTTGTTTCTAGAAATAAAAGAAAAAAATAAAACTTATTACCCATGTGGCAGTTATTATAGTGACCATCTGTCACTTGTAACGTACATTTATTGGCTGCTGTAGATTTTATTTTATTTTATTTTGTTTCTAGCCTCAGAAAGCGGCCCGCATAGCAAGAGGTGATAATTGTCAGAAAATAACATTATAAGAGAAAGAATTTCTATCTACGTTATTTTTACAATATTTAGAAAGTCAAAGAATGAAATATTCGGTCCTCTCGCCGGCGAAAACATATGCCATTACCCATATTCACATCTTAAATGCCAGGAACGTCTGAATGCAGTGTTGTCAGGAGGATCTGCGAATCAGTGCACAGATGTCAAAAGCAGAAACTACAATATTAAGAAATATCCCAGACTTCAACAGAATAACTCTTCGATGCGCCAAACATCGAGGTTAGAAAGATACAAAACGTTAGCGCTTGTAAACATCATAAAAATCAAATACAGAATATTACTTAGCACAGATACAAACCTGCGTCAACAAAGACTGGCTTGGAAATTTGATAGTTGCCACAGGCGTACTCGTAAAAGTTCTCACACGGGTCGACACTTCTGTTCATCAACTGTAGGAAGCGATCCGCCGTCTTCAGGCAGCTGGGGCTGGTACAGTAGCTGGCGTCTAAGACATGGTAGATAACGTCCTATTACAATCGCTGTCTACTATTTCAAAGAGTCTTTATTTACTTTACTTTTACGCTGATTAATTTCTTCATTTAATAAATTTAAGGCCATCTGCAACCTTTTTGTACTAGTATCTATTTAAATTTCTAGCACTTATAAATGAGCCATGTGTGTGAAATATTTCCTGTTGTCTCTGAGGAAACTCACTCCTCCCGTTAAAAAAAAATTATAAAAAAATACAACTATATAGTGACCCTATTTTCATGCATGTTCAAAATGTTTAAAAACAGAGACAATGTATATCCTAATTATAACTCTTCAGTAGTTAAACAGGTAATTTCTCTTCATCAGTTTAAACAAAGTGGTTTTGAATTTTACAAATATACAGATCTTGATAACATAAATTATTTTTAAAAATTGTATCTAATGGAAGTTTTAAAGTAGTATGTTCAGTTTTATATTTACATTTGGTACTCTTAACTCACACCAAAAAAGGGCCTTAGCAAATTTAAATACAACATTACAATTCGACTACAACCAACAACACATTACAATTAAACTCTTTTTTACCCATTACTATTTGTATTTCACGTTTAGCCTGCGCGTTTTAATGTGAGTCCTTCAATTATTTATAAAAAATAGCATTCCACAGTAGCCTCTTCACATAACTTTTTTCTTTGCACTTGTTCCATTAACGCGTCCTGGAGAGAATCATTTGTTCCATATAACCCGTCCTGGAGAGAATCACTTGTTGCCCTTGTTCGAGGATTGTTTACTTGTGTAGTGTTTTGTCACGTAAAATCAGGATTTCTTTAACATTGTGTATCCACCTTCCTCTCAGGTGTCCCTCTGCCAAATAGTCAGATCTTCGTGCAACTGATTGCCAGTTCTGAGTCGTAGTTCGCTCTCACATTCATTAATTAACCCTTCGGTTCCATAAGGTGCTTAGACCTTCTACAAACTTATGAAATGTCTTGATATCACGTGGCATTAGCTCCAGGTTTTTCCGTGCCGTCTTCATCTCCTACATGCATGTCACCAGCTCTCTTCTCAACGTGTTACTTGATCTCTAACTACCTCACTTACCATGGGGATTGCAGAACGAGGACTATCTCGTAATGCTATCAGCATGTTTCCTCAGTGTGTGTCCTATCCATGTCCAGCGTCTTCATCTCATCGCTTGTTTAACTCGCATTTTTCTGGTTCTTGACATCAGTTCCACATCAGTGACCCTGTCATATTCTTTCATTCTGTTTTATCTACGCAAAAACTTACTTAGGAAAGTCTGTAGCTTTTTGGGGGTTTTTCGTTGTTGTTGTTGTTGCATAACTATATATATTTCTCTGTCATAAAGTTGGAGGTCTCTGTTTGTCTTCTCTCATCATCATACAACTTCTCGACGGAGTTGATAAAGATAATGCTGTAAACCTGATCTTGCAGCCCAGTGGTGGCAGCTGATCTTACTGCATTGTAAAAAAATCTCCGTCGCTGGAGCACAGCTGATAAATAAACACACACCAAATCCTGTATACCTGTACCACCAGTTTAAGGTCCATCCATATCTTTATCCTTGTCAGGTCCTTAGCCTGTTCTTTGTCCCGTGTTCTATTTTTGGTTTCATTCTATTTCTCCTACCCTGGGGTTTTCCAGAACAAGGACTGGCTTTTAAAGCTATGACCTTGATTTTTTTTTCATGGTGTGGTTTTTATCTAACTTCAGCATTGTCTGACAATGTCTATCTTTTGCTGTACATTGTGCTCTGTCAAGCGGCTAGTATACGATTTGTGGACTTGGATAGTGGAGAGTTCTTGTAAATTATCCCTTCCTTGACCATATGCATTTTTCTTGTCCATCTTCCCTATTGGCCTCACTCTATTTATCATACCCAGGGTATTCCTGAAGAATACTGCATTTTAAAGCTATTAACTGGTCTTTGTCAAAGTGTATTTTTTATCTAACGCCAACATTGTCCCATGTAACTTCTACTGTACACTGTGCACTGCATAGTGGCTGGTATAAGAGTTATGTCCGTGGATAGTGGGGAGTTCTTGTAAAATATGAATCTGGACGGTTGACATATACCCCCACTGACGTTAACATATTTATAATACAGACTGTTGGCAGACACAAAGAATGGTTTGGTTTTGGTTTTGGTGACCATCTTCATTATGCATGGACAACTCCATCCTGCTCCAATCTCCTCCCTTAGATCACAGAAGGAGGATCTCAGCACAGTGCACGAACTATGTAGCACTTTTGAGGATCCACATGTCTGTATACAAAAGTCACGCATTCTATAAATATGTTCTGTGGTGGTTAGGCTTCCTGATTTTTAATTTTTGCCACGGCAGCGGCCGTATGGCCTACTCTTTACAAATTAAAACTGTCGAGAGATTTTTAACGTGCGCAACTTGCACACAGGACCTTATTTTTGTTCGTCTTTATCCGAGAAGGCTAAGCATCCGATGTCACTACCATAGGAGATTAGATTGGAGTTTTAAATCTTTTAGAAAAAAACCATTACCACAAATTTTATTCCCTCTACTTGGAGCGAACCCCGTACCTAAAGAATTAGAGGTGGACAACATACCTACACCTATACCCAGAAAACACAGGTATAAGAGTTGTGTCTAGTACTTAGTTTCAATATAAAGAATGTATGCGTACCGTATGTACTGCTGCCCGTTGTCTGGTGTAGTAATTGGGGATCTCTAGGGTGACTATAAAAATAAAAGGAAACTACTCGCTAGGAAAGTTACGAGAGGTGACTATTATGAAGCTGTACATGAGATTGGCAACTTCATCATACAAAACTTATTGCTACATGTGACGTTCTAATTTATTTTGAAATTATATAATATTGGTCAAGCGAATCTAGGGTAATAATGGTTCAACTGTTAAATGGTAACGAACATAGAAAATTGGGAAATAATTGTAGATCACTCCTGTTAACGATTCTTGACAATTTATTTACATGTTCCACAACACATGGCTCCACATGATAATCATAATTCATTGACACTCTTGTTCAACCAGGCCAACCACAACGAGCCATCAAAGTTCATGCCTAAAACTATGGCAGTAATTGTGTTTTCGTCTGTCTGGTACAAGTCCGAGATACAATTATATGGTGCTCAAGCGTATATTATCGACACGATACTTCCCTGGTCAGTAAATAAATATACATATAAGTATACACCTCCTTAGTATGCAGACACACTGGTGGACATAAGAACATTATCAGGGACACACATGAAACGCAGCCATTCCGGCTTGAAACAATTCCAAAAGTCAACTGTCGTTACTCTGCACGCGAGTCTACGTAATTATTTTATTTGACGTCATATCAGTCTAACGACGTTCTTGTTGAGCACCAACATAATTAATAATGTTGCGCCTCTTTTTGCGCACCGCAATGTGTTCATGATTTTGGACCATCGCGGTGCTCAGCAAGAGGCGCAGCACTTTATAAATCACCACTTCAAAAGAATGTGAAAGCTTTGGTGCATGCTTTTTACGATATGACCAAATGCAGTTGGAACTCCATGATAATAATAATAGCCCCTTCAGTCATAACTGACTATGGGAATGCGCCCCTGAGGTGACAGCCCTCGGCTGCTTATTTTCCTGGTGCTCCTTTCGACGTTTTCTCCTCACCTCTGCTTCTTGTGTGAGCCTCTCTTCGCCCAATCTGAGGTGGCGCCGTAAATAGCATCGCCACTTAGTGCGATCGGCAGCTTTATCTTCCCATGTTGCTGGATCCATGTCCAGTGCCCTCATATCTCTCTTGCACACATCTTTGAACCTCAGCTGTGGTCGCCCAACTGTTCTCTTGCCATCTGCTAATTGTCCGTAGAAGATATCTTTTGGGATGCGACCATCATCCATGCGGCGAACATGGCCAAGCCAGCGAAGTCTGCGCTGTCTAAGAAGCGTATACATACTTTGAAGGCCAGCACATGACAACACCTCGACATTTGTCACTTTATCTTTCCACGAGATGCCGAGGATGCGGCGTAGACACCGCAAATGGAAGGTATTGAGCCTTCTTTCTTGCTTAGCATAGGTCGTCCAGGTCTCGCTGCCATATAGGAGTGTGCTGGTGACGCAGGCATTATATACCGCAGCTTTGGTCTTCATTGTGAGTTTAGAGTTTCCCCAAACACGCGATGTGAGGCGGGCAAAGGTAGCTGCAGCTTTGCCAATGCGGCTGTCGATTTCTGTATCCAGTGAGAGCTTGTCATTGATGGTAGACCCTAGGTATGTGAAGTGGTGCACCACTGCCAATTCATAGTTATCGATAGTGATAACTGGTGCAGCACCCACATCCTGACTCAGCACATTCGTTTTCTTTAGACTTATTGTGAGGCCAAAGTCCTTGCATGCTTTAGTGAAGCGATTCATCAAACTCTGAAGCTCCTGTTGGCTTTGAGTGACGACTGCAGCATCATCAGCGAACAACAAGTCTCATATAGTGACCCTTATGATTTTTGTTTTTGCCTTTAGCCGTGAAAGATTAAACAGACGGCCATCTGACCTAGTGTGAAGGCATATTCCTTCAGTTGCATCTCTGAATGCATGTTTCAAGAGTAAGGCAAAGAAGATTCCGAAGAGGGTCGGAGCCAGAACACAGCCTTGTTTAACGCCACTTCGTATATCAAAGGGCTGTGACGTGCTTCCAGCATATTGGACTGTTCCCTTCATGCCGTCATGGAATGACTTTATCATTTCCAGCATTTTAGAAGGGCAGTCTATTTTCAGGAGGATTTTAAAGAGTCCATCCATACTAACCAGGTCGAATGCTTTTGTGAGGTCTATAAAGGCGATATATAATGGTTTTTTCTGCTCTCTTGATTTTTCCTGAAGCTGGCGGAGAGAGAAGATCATGTCTATTGTTGATCTGCCAGCTCGGAATCCACACTGTGACTCTGGATATATGCGCTCAGCTAACTTGTGTAGTCGCATTAAGATGACTTTGGCAAAAACCTTACCAACAATACTAAGAAGAGAGATGCCTCTGTAGTTATTGCAATCACTTCTGTCTCCTTTATTTTTATACAGTGTTACAATCTTGGCATCTCGCATGTCTTGAGGAATAGTTGTCTCTTCCCAGCACTGGCACAGCATCCTATGCAGGGGATGTAATAGCGTGCTCTTACAGCATTTGATTAAATCAGGAAGAATCCCATCACTGCCTGGTGCTTTGCCAGACTCCAAGCTATCAATGGCCTTGCTGAGTTCCTCTAATGTTGGTTCGGCATCCAGCTCCTCCATAGTTGGCAGACTGTTGACACCATCAAGGGCTGCAGGCGTAATGGTATTGTCTCTAGCGTAAAGCTCAGAGTAGTGCTCGACCCACCTCTCCATCTGCTTACCCTTATCGGTTAGCTTCTCTCCGCTGATGGTTTTTAGCGGTGCCGTCTTACTTTTATGGGGGCCAAGTGCTTTCTTTATACCGTCATACATTTGTCTAATGTTGCCTGTTTGCGCTGCGATCTGGATGCTCTCACTGAGATGGAGCCAGTAGTCATTTGCACAGCGTCGAGCAGTTTGTTGAACTTTGCTTCTCGTAGCCCTCAGGAACTGTAGGGTTCTGGCACTCGGTGAACGTTTGTATTCATTCATAGCACTGCGCTTAGCTTCAATGACAGGTGCCATCACATCTGATGAAGCATCAAACCAGTCATTTGACTTTCCTGTTTTCTTACCAAAGGTGGCAAGTGCAGTACTTTGAATGGTGTTCCGTAGATGCTCCCAGTTCTCTGTAATAGTATCACCATGCTGAGGGCTACTGAGCACTTTCTCGAAGGTCGCAGTGAATTGAGCGATCATGAAAGGGTCTGACATCTTGCTGGTATCAATGCGTGGTTTCCCTTCATGTCTGACACGACAGAGTTTTCTTGGTTGTGCTCTGATTTTGCAGCAAACCAAGGAGTGATCTGTATCACAGTCTGCACTATGGTACGAGCGCGTGGAGAGCACAGACCTGAGGAGTGGCCTTCTGACGAGAATCAGGTCAAGTTGGTGCCAGTGCTTGGATCGTGGGTGTCTCCATGACACCTTATGCTGGGGTTTTGTCTGAAAGTAGGTGTTGGTCACGCAGAGGTCATGGTGGACGCACAACTCTAAGAGCCGTTGTCCATTTTCATTCATCTTGCCAATACCAAACCTGCCCAGACATGAAGGCCATGAAACATTATCGGCACCCACTCTAGTGTTAAGGTCACCAAGGAGAACAAGCTGTTCTTGCCTAGGTAAGCTTTTGATAATTGCTGTTAGATTCTCGTAGAACTCATCTTTAGCTTCTGAGGCAGAGTACAGAGTAGGAGCATACACACTGACAAGGGTGATGGGACCTGTGCTAGTTTGCAGGCGGAGCGTTAACAGGCGTTCTGATCCATTCTCGCCTGGTTCAACCATTTTAGTTAGCGATTTTTTGACCGCAAAACCTACTAGGTGTTCTCTAGCTTTATTAAGATCTTTCCCTTGCCAATAAAATGTGTTGTCCTTCTCGCTCACCGTCCCAGAGCCCACCAGGCGCGTTTCTTGAAGTGCAGCTATATCCACCTGAAGTCGTTTAAACTCATCATTAATTATGGCTGTCTTCCTTACATCGTTTACATCCTGTAGGTTTTCGGATAGTCCAGTCAACATAGTCCGGACGTTCCAGCATCCCAATCTGAGAGTTTGCTTATTTCTATTTTTTCGATAATTGCTTGGTGCAAAATTTTCTGTCCACAGTTCGGGTTTGACCCTAATCCCCATGCACCCAATGGGGAAAGCAGACAGTGGCGGGACAACACCTTATTGACTGGGGGCTGCCCAGCTTGAAGCGGGCGGTAGCTGTCCAGTGAGATCCTAGAACCTCTCCCACTGTCGGAAGTAGCCCCTGGCGCCATGCCCTACGCCAATTGGGCAAAATGCTTATAACCGGTAACTGCTACTTCCCGTGTTTTGCCGACACCTATAGGGTGAAGCTGGAGTGTCCTCTCCAGGGCGCGAGCTTGGGCACAGTTATAAGGAGATCAAGCATTTGCCCATGCAGCATGTTCCCCCTCTCCACACTGCTGGTAGATCCAAAGGAACGGCAGTAGCCGATACAGTTTGGTACCAGCCATGTCGCAGGAGTTGCCAGAATAATGTCGAATCGACATTAGACTGCCTTAAGGACTCCGACTCCGGATTTATCCTCAGGGTTTACTCCCAAAGCCAATTCCATAAATGGATATTCCCGCAAGGCAGCGGTGGTTTGAATTCAGAGTTCCTTCTCTTAGATAAGCTACCAACCAAGGATCACGAGCCCTATCTGCCCGAAGCTGCTGTTTTTAAGGCGCCAGTCGCTCTTTTTGCCCCTTCTCACGTCAGTGGAAACAGTTCCGCCTGGCTCAAATTGAGCCACACGTGAAGGCCGGGAGCTGGACTTGGTTGTCAGAGGCTGTTTGAGGCGCGTGCCATAGAAGTATTTTATCTGCAGTGAGAGCTTATCCTCACTACAACTCCCGCAATAACAACCTTTGGAACCATGATAAGAAACTCTATATTAATATTAGTAAATTAATATTAGACAAACATAAAGGTATGTTTTCAGGCACTCGTAAGAAATAAAGAAGTAGAACACTTGGACAACAGAAAAACAACAGACGTGAGTGGCTTACCCAGGGTTCGAACCCCGTACCTTCCGTACGACAACTCCGCCTAGCTATCAAGCGAATCACACTGACCCCACGGCCAGTAAAGCATCTTTTTTTGGGGAAGGTACGGGGTTCGAACCCTGGGTAAGCCACTCACGTCTGTTGTTTTTCTGTTGTCCAAGTGTTCTACTTCTTTATTTCTTACGAGTGCCTGAAAACATACCTTTATGTTTGTCTAATATTAATTTACTAATATTAATTTACTGTTTACAGGCCTCGGGTTTCCCTTCCTTATGTGTTATTTAAGAAACTCTATTCAGAGCGATACAACAGGAGGCAATCTGATTATGAGAAGAAGTCGATCAAGTGTTTCGGCCCCATAATCTATTTTACACTCTAAGGGGGGGCGGGCCCACTTGGGTCATGACTTCCAAGTGTAAGCATCCCGTTGTCTTGTGCACATAATTGAACCCACTCCACCTTGGTAGCAGCTTTCAAATTCATTCCTATTTTCTGCCAGCTGAAGGTTATTGTGAAAGTAGCCTCTATGTTGAACACTTATTGCTTTCCCGAATTCCATAGCGCGTTGCGGTTGTTCCACAACCAGCACGGAGCATTATCCGAAGTAACGCTGAGCCTCTTAAACGCCCTTGTTCTTGACTGTCCCCTCAACCCCAACAGTTACAGTAGATCATACACTGAGGCCGCCACTAGAACTCTTGCACCCACCTCAACAGCCATGACCCTTGCAGTGAACCCATCGTGTCTCAAGTCCGTAGCCAGATTATTATACTTGGCGACTTTCAACGAGTATTGCCAAACTGGATTCAAATGGCACGGTCAGCTCAGTCATTATAATCTGGTGCGATGATGAGGAATGAAGCACTATATCTGGCCGTCTTCGGAACCTGTGATACTCTCTGGATATGCCCCTAGCCCAGGCAGGTCTACTGCCATCTCCCAATCGTTTGCACAGTCAAGAAGAGATGGTAAACTGCTACTTGGTTTTCTTGGTTTAGGATGTGCTGACTTTCCTGCTCTCAGAAAGTATGTATTTGCGGTGCTCGTCTGACTTTGCTGTTCGCCTTCACCCTTGCCAGGTCTATTGTAGCATCCAACTTATTTAGTACTTTGTTGTTGCGCAATGTGTATCGCCCTTGCCCTAATGACACCTTGCAAGCTGAAAGCATGTATTTAAGCAGTGGCCATAGCAATTTAGGTATCAACATGAACTGGATGCACTACAGTATGACCTTTCCTAGGAGTCTGCTTTGCTCTATGATCTGTAGTCCTATGTCTGCCATTTCCATTGTCCGTTGAACTGCCTTTGAGCCGTTTAACGAGGCATCATACACCCTGCCAAGGTTCTTGGTTCTTGAATGACAGTCGGGAGTCTTTGGTTTGAAACCATGAATGTGACCTCAGATGTCTTCCCTTTCCTGTCTGATAGGCTTCTATACTTCTTATTTTTTAAGCTCATTCTGCACCAGCTGACTAGTTCATCCAGGCGTTCTAACATTCTCTGGGCCTGGTGTTCATCTGATATCAGAATTGTTGTGTCATCCATGAATGCTTTAAGCGGTGGCATGTGATACCTTCCATTAAGCTTTGGACCTGTTGCAAATCCTTAGGCCACTTTGAGGCTTACCTGCATAGCCAACACGAATAGTATCGGATAGATAGTACATCCATCGCCATTCCAACTTGTAAGTCAATCCACTTCGTTGTGTACTCTCTGGCTGAAAATATGACAGAGAACCCTGAGAAATACAGCTTCAGCTTTGATGCAATTTATTGTGGGACTTGGTACATTTCCAGGGCCTGCTACAGCATATTGGTGTGGAATGTATCCATACGTATTAGCTAGATCCAACCAGATTGCATGGCCAAGCTTTATAAAGAGCGAAAATGGATAAATATTAGTGATTATGGTTAGTGAACTGCTTTAGATTAATTAATCAATGTCTGGAAACAAGTTGTGTATTTTTAGCGCCCGGCTAAACTGATAATGTTCTTGAAATAACAGAAGTTCTATAGAACGTACCCATAACAACCCCAGCATTTGTTGTAGTCCAACAGTCTAGCTGTGATTCCGTTCTGCCATAGAGTCCTGCAAAGACCAAGACTAACAAAAGCAGAAGCCCAGCTATTAAGATCAAAATAACTTCCTTTAGCGTTAAGTTCCAGCTCTTCATGTTGATCAGGCTGGTATTGGAAGACTCGTCTGTCATCTTAAATTATTAGCCCTCGAGTCTATTAATCTGGACAGAATGTCTAATGTAGAATGTCTTTAATGCTTGCCCTGTAGAAGAATATCAGTTCAATATTCTTATATAAATGAAAGCCTTCTTCACACGTATGTATATTCGCATGTATGTATGTATGTTGTAAGTTGCAAATGCAAATTAGTGAGCAGACTGATGTCTTTAGGGTTGGCGACATTAAAAGCCAGATTTCTACGTAAACACATAAATAAATATGAATGCAATTTTACGATTGTTCCGGAGTATAACAGATTCAATGTATTTTTTTCGTCCTTCTTACTTCCAGAGAGATATTATATGCAGGAGTCAAAATAAAGTACCACAGATAACTATGGCAAAAGAGAAGTTGGTACGAAGCCGAAGATGGCTGTAGCTCCACCTATGTTCCAGTCTTGAAGTATGGATGCAAGTCATGGGCAATGACTATAACCCACAAAAGCCATATCCAAATCTCAGAAATGAGGTATCTGAGGAAGGTGGTTGATGTAACAAGAAGAGACATGAACCACAACCAGTCAATACGTCAAGCTCTAAAACCACAACCCCTGCAGACCCAAGTAGAACAGTCTCAACTAAGATGGTTTGGCCATGTTTGCAGAATGGGAGAAGATCGGTTACCACGACAAGTATGGGAAATTAAGAGCCAGGGATCCAGACCTCCAGGACGACCCAGTGTCCGCTGGGAGGACAATATTAGACAGTCTTTGAAGGACAGAGGACTAGAACAAAACAAGGCCAGGAGGAAGACAGCCGATAGGATAGTATGGCGCTCTCTCTTCTAAACTTCTACACGTCACGGTAGAACAGGAACGACTAAGTAGTAAGTAAGTAGGTAGCTATGGAAAAGTTGCCTTATTGTTTGAAGTGCAACTGAAAAAATATAACTGTAAATGTAATGTGTCTTAATAAGTGAATAAGCTTTGGTAAAATGTCATACAATGATATATAGTAAATTATATTTTTATGAGGTATGGTTATTTCCCTCAGACAGCCGTTGGATGACAAATTACTTCCTTCTTCTTCTTCTTCTTCCATCCTTAGCCACCGACCGTCAAAGCAGTCAGTGGCCATTACGCCTAGTGGCGTCTTAGGGCAACAGCAGATAGGTTTTCTTTGCCATTGTTTCCCATCACGCCTATTGGCGTCAAATTACTTCCTGATGAATGTTAAATGTTGGTGTAAGAGTATGATCGGCTGATGTGGTATAATTCTGGTTACCACATTGATACAGGTATTATGGTCAACTCAAACCGACACAGTGTTGGGCATACAGGTCACCTTGTCCATAGAGTATTGAGGCCCCGACAAGGGACAGTGTTTATGTAGAATGAGAGTGCAAATGTACGTTATGCGAATGGGTGGTACTGTTCTGCAAAGTTGACAAGTATAAAGGCACTCATTCACTCATGTATGAAAGTCAATGATGTCTGGAACTACTGTTGATAATTTCATACATTTAATAGGACGCAAACTCTGACGACACATATATAGTCACTGGAACAGTTTGGCAACAACATCACATGCTTGACAATGGTTTACGACATCAAAGATACATTCGTAAAGAATGTGAATATAATAGAACGTTAGTAGCTAGTCCCTCTGGGTTCTAGTTGTATTTACTTTCCAGCCTAACTGACTGATCACATCAGTTAATGTTCTCAAATATTTATCATCAATGGCTCCCTGACAGAACCTCTTCTGACGAAGAATTAAAAGCCGTAAATTAGTATGCTTTTATGACGACATTCTCAAAAACCACCAGTAGTGGCTTACAATAGTAGACATCTCTGTATCATCAGATAGTAAGGTCTCCCTGTTCTCCGAACGATGATCCGCTTAGGCAAAGGCGAGATCCAAAAATGGCTCCTAACTTCGATGAGCTTCGCTCACTCCGAAGCTGCATAATGAAGCATAAGTAAAGGACGCTGTCCATCATATCAATAATGCTGTGTAGATTATATGCATAATAATGCAATGTATATCATACGAATAATGGGGCTGCTGGCAAAATGTCGTCTCGAAAATAGTCAATCATATACATGTGCAGACCATAACATGGCTGCAGATCTAGGCTTTTGAAAAGGTACAGTAACTGTCTCTCTTTACCTTATCATCCTAGAAAAACACTAGAAAAATAGCACCCGCCTTCCTTTGGCGCTAAGAATATATTCTGGTGAGGAACATCGACATCATAGTCACACAGACGATGTCGCCTTCCCCCCAGAATTTCACAGCAAAGAACAAATCTTCGGACTTCTGTCCATACAGCGATCAGGATCCGCCCATCATCACGGAAGTTCCTCTCGACAACCACGATTCGACACATGCGCAGAAACGCGTGACCCCCAGAGTTCAACTTAAGATGGGCCGACGTAAATCTAAGTATTTCTCAACAAAAAGTGTTAACAGATAAATAAATATCTTTCTATATATATCTCTATATTCATTGCCTACAAAAGTATCTGTGCGTAATACTTCCCTTGAAAAGAAGCTAGAAAATTTTAAATTTCCTTGTCACAAATGTGCACCTATTTTTTAAATAACTTCGTACCATAAACAGTAGAGTTATACAACAGTGTACGCGTATAAAAGTAGATTATGTATGAGTTTAGACAGAGTATGAATGAGTTGTGTGAAAGTCG
Source organism: Oreohelix idahoensis (assembly GCA_024509875.1). Taxonomy (NCBI): domain Eukaryota; kingdom Metazoa; phylum Mollusca; class Gastropoda; order Stylommatophora; family Oreohelicidae; genus Oreohelix; species Oreohelix idahoensis. Next base: position 289,290 of record JAMPIV010017564.1, read on the forward strand.
ATAAAGTTACTAATGTAAAATAGAGCGGGAGGTTTGATTTCTGCAGAGAAGAGATATATAATTAGGTATCTAATGTCTTCTTCCAGCCACACTCGAGTCAATGTTTAGAATGTTTGCGCCTCATCCGTCCTCTCCGCTAAATAGGTTAATCTATTACAGTAAGGACAACACAAGTTGACATCAAGTGACAGGTATAATAGAAAGTGAATTGTAACCGCTTAGAATATATAAATATATTTACTAAATAAATCAACATAACATAAAATAATAACCTCTCTAGCTTTGATGGGCTAGTGATCTCATATCACAACAATGCAATAAAGAGCAAAGACGAATCGTATGTATTCCAAACCACCAAGTGCCCATACATGTACAATAAAAGAAAATCTAACTAACAGGCGCAGTACCCAGTCCTCTTGTGCGAATACGGCTGCTGCTGTTTGGTTAAATTAATCCGCAGGAAAATACCTCCTATGCTGTAGAAGTCACTAACTAACTTTCCTTCAGTCAGCCTAAATAGTATCCCACCGTTCCGCTTCAATATTCCACCGAATTAAAGAAAATTTATATTCCGTCACTGTAGGCTGTGGAAAGAACACCAATCCCAAAAGCAGTTAGTGGTATTGCTGAAGATTAAGGCTTTCAATGTAGAGACTTTGTAACCAATTGGTGTATTACTAGTGTCCTAGGCGTTTAGTTGAAATATCAGTTGAGTGCTTGACGAGGTTAAGTCCCGATTGATAGACTCCAGCTGATCGATTTGAACTGACGTCTGAATGGAAACGAGTAACCATGAGGGGGGTCAAGTATGCACCTCCTGTAATGGTTAGAGATGATGAATCGTGCATCATCCAGATGGGAACAGCGTTCGGCCAACTAACAAGGATCTATGGTGCCCTGTCTGTATATTTAGTAGTAATTGGGTGTCAATGGGTCTGACAGTATGTGTCATAGTACGTGGAAGGTGAAGGAACTAGCAGTCTGTGAATGTAATTAGAAGGTGCTGAAGGAAGCAGATATAGATATGAAAAATAAATAAATACTAGAAGTAAATCAAGGGTGACTGACATCATAATGGAAACGGGACTAAATAGAAAAGGGCGCTTCAGACAGAAAATTGCTGGGGGTTCAAACCACGGGGTTTAATGCAACGCTTTATATATATATATATATATATATATATATATATATATATATATATATATATATATATATATATATATATATATATATATATATATATATATATATATATATATATATATATATATATATATATATATATATATATATACCTGTCACAAAAAGTAGGGGATATTGAATTTAAAAGTTATCAAAAGACAATATATTTCAAATTAGTTCATTTATTCCTTCGTACAAGTAAACTTGAGCATCATAACAAGACATTTGCGGTATAAGAAGAGTTATGGCTTTACTCACATGATTTTAGTCGCACTGGCAACCAAGGCGGTGTAGGTACTTCATTTTCACAAAAATATTTCAATATTTCTAAAAACGTGTAGGGCTCTCGTTTGCCGCTAAACATGCATTGCAACGACGTCTCATACTGCAAATAAGCCTTCTGATGTTGTCTTGAGGAATTCTCTGCCACTCCTGCTGAAGGGCCTGGGCTAACTGTTGAAGAGTCTGTGGAGCGGCTGGACGTTGTTGGATGCGTCTATTCAGGAGGTCCCACAAATGCTCAATAGGAGACAGGTCGGGGGACATCGGCGGCTACGGTAAAGTTCGGATATGCTGCATCTGAAGGTGATCTTGGACGACGCGAGCATGGTGAGCACGTGCATTGTCATCCTGGAAGATGAAATCTGGTCCGTGCAGTTGAGCAAATGGCAAAACAATAGGCTCGATGATGTTGTCACGGTAGTAGAGCCCTGTGATATTGACCTGGCATATGTGAAGGTCGGTCCTGTCATTCATACAGATGCCTGCCCACACCATTACACTGCCACCTCCATAACGGTTGTGTGCAACATTTGCAGGAGGCTGGTAACGCTAACCTCGCCGTCGCCAGACACGTATTCGACGATCATGAAAATTCGAAACGAAACGGGACTCATCAGAAAACATCACTGATGCCCACTGTTGATTGGTCCACCGATGATGACGTTGGCACCAGTCCATTCTTGCTCGTCTGTGTTGTGGTGACATGGGCAAAGCTACATACGGTCTGCGTGAGGCCAGTTGCACTTGGTGCAAACGGTTTCGTACTGTCTGAGTTGAGACCCGGATCCCAGTGGTCTGTTCAAGGTGTTGCTAAAGTCTAGTAGCATTTAGAGTCCGAGTTCTGAGGGCCTGAGTAACAAGAAGTTGATCTTGGCGGCGTGTAGTGACTCTTGGCGGCCAGTCCGAGGCAGATCAGCCACTGTGTGGAAATTTGGATACTTGTTCCACAGTCTGCTGACAACTGACTGTGAAACATTGAGGTTCTGAGCAGCATCCACTTGCTGACTTCCGGTTTGCAACATGCCTATGCCTATCCATCTCTGCTGTTCTGTCAAACGTTCCATGACGAAGAAAAGAAATTTTATCTGTTGCAGAGTCTTATTATACCTGTCCATGGTGAGTAGTGTTCATCAAACCCGAGATACACGCATTTTTGTGAAAAAGAATAATATGTGAACTTTACGGATGGGCCCCACCTCTGTTCTTGGAATTGGCTTACTCATCACGAGTCACCAGGTCAACATGATATTGGACGTGAGAGTGGAGAAGAGCGTGCTCGATATGTCCGTACAACCATTAAAATACGAAATCCCCTCTTTTATAAAATAATACATACAATCTTAAAATATCCCCTACTTTTTGTGACCAGTATATATATATATATATATATATATATATATATATATATATATATATATATATATATATATATATATATATATATATATATATATATATATATATATATATATATATATATATATATATATATATATATATATATATATATATATATATATATATATATATATATTTTTTTTTTTTTTTAATTTTTATTCTCTTTTTTTTTTTTTTTTTTTATTATTATTTCCCTCTTCTCTCCCCGTATTTATTCACTTAAAAAAAAAAATAATATTTCTGTTTTCGCACTCAGTTTCCAGTCCTTCTTTTCATTATTTTTTATTTATGCTTTGAGGTTACTATCCACTTCGATTTCCGGATCAGTGGGAGACATTTTATTTCCAACATGTCACTCACATCAGGGAGTGTTTTTTCCTATTGTTTTAAGTTTTATGTTTCCCTGTTAATCCTCACTTTCTTTAGCTTCTGTTTTTTGTTTCTCTGTCCCTGACGAAAGCCTTGTGGTCGCAACGTAGGATTTTTCTTGTCCGTTCTCTTAAAAATACGCATTACCAATTGTTTGTTTTTTGTGATTTTTATTCAGCAGTAAACATAAGGGACTGTGCTATATTACAACAGTACACAGAAGTAAAAATGAAGTACTGTAATACAATTCAACAGTAACACAGTAGTAAATATGAGGTACTGTTTTATAATATAACAGTAAAACAGCAGTAAACATGAGGTACTGTACTATAATTCAACACTAAAACAGCAGTAAATATGAGGTACTGTATAATAGTACTAAAGTAACACAGCAGTAAATATGAGGCACTGAACTATAATACAACAGTAACACAGCAGTAAATTTCAGGTACAATGCAACAAAACAACAGTAGCACAGCAGTAAAAATGATGTACTACATTATAATAGAACAGTAGCATAGCAGTAAATATGAAGTACAATACTATAATACCACAGTAACACAGCAGTAAATATGAAGTACAATACTATAATACAACAGTAACACAGCAGTAAATATGAGGTACTGTATTATAATACAACAGTAACACAGCAGTAAATATGAGGTACTGTACCATAATACAACAGTAACACAGCAGTAAATATGGGGTACTGTACTATAATACAACAGTAACATCGCAGTAAATATGAGGTACTGTACTATAATACAACAGTAACACAGCAGTAAATATGAGGTACTGTACTATAATACAACAGTAACACAGCAGTAAATGTGAGGTACTGTACTATAATACAACAGTATCATCGCAGTAAATATGAGGTACTGTACTATAATACAACAGTAACACAGCAGTAAATATGAGGTACTGTACTATAATACAACAGTAACACAGCAGTAAATATGAGGTACTGTACTATAATACAACAGTAACATCGCAGTAAATATGAGGTACTGTACTATAATACAACAGTAACACAGCAGTAAATATGAGGTACTGTACTATAATACAACAGTAACACAGCAGTAAATATGAGGTACTGTACTATAATACAACAGAAACACAGCAGTAAATATGAGGTACTGTACTATAATACAAAGCATTAAATTAAAGTCATAAAAGATTATAAAGGTTATATAACAGCATACAATGACATTTCCCAATCATAATCAAAATAAAGTATTTGTTTAAGCAAACAAGAACGTAATGAAAATAAGAAAAAACACCAACAAATGCAAAAACAACAAACAAATCCAAACCAACTTTACGGTAAATCAGACAATAATTCGAGTATGATCACATTGGGGTAGTACAGAACTGGAACTCCTGAAATATTTGAACAGTCTGCTATTGAGTGAGTATGAAATCCGTGTTTTTCTGTGCTCTCCCTTACTCAAGAGCAGAATCAGATAGAACGAACGAACGAACGTACGAACTTTATCTTCAAATGGTTTAGAATTGGGCACGCAGGCCTGTCTAACATTCTGCCCATCCTTTCTCTCGTCTCCCATACTGAATTTATTTATCCAACAAATGCATTTTCAATATCATTTTAAAAAAATAAATAAATAAACAAAATCAATGCAATAAAACAAAGTAAAATCCCACCATTGCAAAAGTATAACTGTTACACACATTTACAGGACTTTATCATAATCAATAATGAACAGGGCAGAATAATCCTTAATAAATACACATCACATTAGAAAATGATTTGGGAACATAACTAAATTAGGGTGGCATACAACCTGCACTCATTATGTATTTGAAAAGTCTGCGATTGTATGAATATGGAATAAGCATGCTGTTTAGGTCGTGTTTAAGATTGTTCCACAGATGAGCAGCAGAAAATGCTACACTTTTCTTGAATAAGTCAAGCCTTTGCTTGGGCACGTGTAATATGTTTAAGCGTTGGCTGTGTCTTCAGTTGTATTTGAAAATATTCCACAGGTACGTTGGAACATTCTGTGATAGGATTTATGAATGAATTTTGCTTTGTTGAAGAGTAAGCGCTTTCTTAGAGGTAATATGTTAAGATGTTTATGTAGATCTACTAAGTGTGTTAGGTGTTTGTCAGAAACTAGGCGCATTGCACGTTTTTGTAATAATTGGAGTCTCTTTGTGTTGGACATGGAGCAGTCATTCCACTGATGAGCTATTATCTTTAAGGCTAAAAAGATAATTATACACTTCAGTAACTGTCATCAAGGGAATGTCGGGTGGAACTGAGTTTGCACATGTTTTCTCATAGAATGCTGAAAGTTTGACTAAGTCACTAGAGGAAGGTGGTATTGTGGATTTCAAACTATCTATTTCTGCGTGAAAGTGATTGCTAAAGTCTGTGCAAGTAAATGAAGTGTTGGGAGTTAAGAAGTCTGATGCATTACGTTTTTTGGCCAAAGTGTTGATTGCCTTCCATATCCTCTTACAATCTGGTTAGTTCTCAACCACATTTCTGAAGTGATTTTTTTTTCTTTGTGAATTAAATATTGAACCTTGTTCCTTAGTACCCTATATGTGTTAAGGTCCATATTTTTATGCGCTTGGTCTCTCTGCTCTATAGTATCCAACACTTCTTGCGTGATCCACGGAGATTTTATTTGTCGTTTGACGCGAATTTCCTTAGCTGGTACGTGCTTGTCAAACACACTATAAAAAATCTCCGTCCAGTATGCAAAAGCGTCGTCCGGATCAGGAAGTTGATAAACACTGGCCAGAGGTGCAGTCAGCAAGTCATTTAAAAATAATTCCCTATTGAAATTTTTAAAACTTCTAAATTTAATATTTATATATTTATTTTTGGGAATTTTATATTTATTCTTTGACCATGTGCAGTAAATACGAGGTAAAGTACTATAACACAACAGTAACACAGCAGTACATATGAGGTACTGTATTATAGTACAACAGTAACACAGCAGTACATATGAGGTACTGTATTATAATACAACAGTAACAAAGCAGTAAATATGATGTACAGTACTATAATACAACAGAAACACAGCAGTAAATATGAGGTACATAGTGTTCTATATTACAACAGTAACACAGCAGTAAATATGTGACACTGCACAATAATACAACACTAACACAGCAGTAAATGTGTGACACTGTACAATAATACAACAGCAACACAGCAGTAAATATGAGGTACTGTACTATAATACTTCTTTATTTCTCACTGAGTGCCTGATAACTACCTTTGTGTGTTTATTTATTTACTTTAATACAACAGTAACACAGTAGTAAATAGGATGTACTGCACAATAATACAACAATAACACAGCATTAAATAAGAGGTACTGTACTATAATACAACAATAACACAGCAGTAAATATGTGGAACTGTACTATAATACAACAGTAACACAGCAGTAAGAAGCGAGAAACAGTACAGTTAAATACGATTAACATCAGCAATAACCACTTGACAAAATTGTACATCCTGTTCGGCGAGACGATTTTTATGCAGCAGGAAAAACTAAAAAGGTGCAATAACATAACAGTAACACAGCAGTAAAGATCAAAAATGAAAATAACAACATGCCCTGGTTGGCTAAAACCAACCGCTGTTAGTAACACATCCAGGTGGTGTACTGTAGTGTAGTACGGTGAAAAAACAACTACAGTATTTGAAAAAGTATGGTGCTTTTTAGCAGTTATCTTAGCTGTTTATGGAAAATGAAAATCATTCACAACTATGCATAATGTTTGTAATCTTGTTGTCTCCCCTGTCACATCAAATTATATGTATATTCATTTATTTTTTGTAAAAGAGGGAGGCAATTCAAGAGATGAACAATTGAAGATTTTTAGTCGTATTAAAATTAATTATGTAAAGTAGTAATAGCTTTTCTCCCACTCACAGAGCAAGAAATATTAGTTAATTAGTATTTACACTCAAAGTTTCTTTCTTACATATTGACAATCAAAAATAAAATATTTATCTCTTGATATATTACAAATATAAGAATTATTATTGTAATAGAACTGTTTAAGCAGAATTTGTTACCTTCAAATGAAACGACTGTATTATTTGACACAAATTAAATCTCAGACCTAGGGGTCTTTTTTATTTCGATATGCGCCCTAATATAACCATGTGCCCGGCACAAAAGATCAGTATAGTGACACTTATGTGTCATTAGATCTTTTGTGTGAAAACACAGAGGATCATTGGTGACACTTGTGTGTCATTGGGTCTTTTTGTGTTGGGACATGCGTTTATGTTGGATGCGTTCCAATGCGACTCATGCGAGTTAAATGCGACCTCATGCGAGGAAATAATATGCGACCTCATTCAAGGAAAAAAAAAAAAAGGTCTTTTTTATTTGGATATGCGCCCTAATATAACCGACTAGGTTGAACGGGACGCGCCTCGCCAAAACGTGGCAACACTTTAAAAAAAATAATAAGTACTACTTCTATCATATACTTGTAATCTCAGATCTAAGGGTCTTTTATGTTTGGACATGCGCCCTAATATAACCGACTAGGTTTGAATGGGACGCGCCTCCACAAAAAGAGACAAAGCTTTATTCAATTAACTGACTAATTAAAACTGAGAATCCTCCAATGTCGTATATATTCTTCGTTACTGTAAGGTGCAGAAAGATGGAACATGAAAAAGCAATCGGAAGAAAGAACTGAGGTTCTCGGGATATGGTTATATAGAAGATTGGGCGCATCTCTCGGACAGAGAAGAAAACAAATAAAGAGGTACTCTAATTCCTAAAAAATAGAAAGAGAATTAATGAAGGAGATAAATATTAGACAGCTAAAATATTTTGACAACATAAAAAAACATCCTACTTTACTGAAGACCGTAATGTAATACCGACTCGAAAGCAAACATGAAAACAACGCTATAAATGGGAAGATAGCATCAAAAAATAGGCACCAGAGTGCACCATCAAGATAAGAGACAGAAGACACAGGAGGTGCACTGCAGCTGACCTTTATTGTGAAGATAGCGGCTCTTTGTCACAGGTTGTCTTCCATGCTCTGCAGTGATAAGCCAACATGGGCCAAAATTTAGAGTATAAAATAAGGGACTTTAAGTGTATCTACCTTCGCTCAAGATTACTCTTGGCAGAGTTATAAATAGAAGAATGGTGCTTCTATTGTAGGGTGTCTTTATAGGATATTTCAGGAATCAAGCACAACGCTGAATTTTTCAAGGCTGTCGTTAACTTTGCATCTGCCCGCCCCTACTATGAACAGAAATATATATTAGCTCGTTTCTGAGCACCCAACTGAATTTGTCAGCATAATTTTACTAAGGAAGCTCTGTTATATTTTATATTTAAAACCACCGATTCATACGTGTGCACTTCTCTCTGTAATAATTAAATCAGCTAATAATTTGTAAATACATATACCAAATTTAATTATTGTTTTTACACGAGTAAATAAAAAAATGAATTTAGAAATTGAAATGTTCAGAAAAAAAAACGTATAGATTTGTTCGTAGACTAGAAAGATTGAAGTGGTATGATAAGATAACTAATGTGGAACTGATGACAAGAACCAGATGCAGGAGATGAAGACATGACATAAGTTTGTTGAAGACCTATAGTCGCACCCCACACGAGCACTTGGTCGAAAGCCTATGATTTTTTATAGAGCTAAACATTATTGATACTGTAAGACACAGACCTTCAATAAACCCACACCAAGTTCTTCCTATTCTGTGCCATTCGGAGCAGGATCCTTCAAATTCTACCCTATCCTATTTTATATATGTCCCATAATTTCCTTCTCCAAGGTTTTCTAAAGGTATGTCGTAAGAGATGACTACTTTAAGCTTGTGCATGTGGCTGCCAACTTCATCACGTTAAACACACTGCTACAAAAACCATTAATGCTGGAGCACATAAATGTAACAGTGCCGGCTTTCCATCAGGAAACAATTTGCAGTAGGTGTTCCTCGCTGCATAGGCAACAAAAAAGAAAATGAACAAAACCTTCCTCTGTTTCTCCTATTCTTGGGAATTGCAAGACAAGGACTGTCTTGTAATATTATCAGCTTTCTTCCTCGTCGTGTCAGATTCAAAGCCAGCATCTAACAAATTTGCTTTACAAAATATATGTTACTTCTATTGTTCTGTATCATGAAAAATTCCATTTCTGATTACACAGACATATTATGAGTGTATTATGTACTGTTTTTATATTTTTTAAGTGTGGTTTAAATATGATCATTACTCAAGATTTTTTTTTGGTGGTAAATATAGTTGTTGATTAACGGCAGTTTAAATTGTAAAAACCAGTTGTTGAATCCGTCAACAGTATAGAAGATTAGTAACATGAGAAAAAATAAGCTTACATCTGTGATTTTATACTGCAATGACAACAGAAAAATGTAGGCCAAACTACAAGCGTAAAGGTTATATCCATGAAATTACTACACGAAGTGTCATCTACGTACCTTCACTGAAGCGGCAAGTTCTATCTTCACAGCGTGCTGCTTACAATGGTCGTAAACCAATGAGAGAATTCAACTTGGTATTGGCTATTAAACAGTGACGAGCTGAGCAGTCCCTAGTAAAACAACAACAACATGACATATGAGCCAGCAGGCGTATCTAGGACTCACTGTAACATGGATCGTACATTCTTTCTAGATTTCCAAAGACGTAATGACAGTGATTCTAAAACACTGGTATTATAAAGGTATATGAAAATAATCTCTGTGACCCTTTATAGTTCACAACTCATTGGTCATTCGCATGTCACCGTTCATTCTTTGGTTACTTAATGTTTTGTATGAATCACTTTATGGCTGTAGTCACTGCTTCGTTGCTTGCTTCTTGCATATTTACATCCCCTTTTCTTCATTTAAATGTTTTCGATCATTTTGAAAGAAACACTGTAAGAACGACTTAAGTTTCAAAATAGGCTCACGGTCTCGCTGCATTATGACAAGCGCCCTAATTCCACAAAGTCGTGCTGCCCTAAACATGGTACCTCTTCGAAAAGGCGTTAAGCTAGGCATGAGCTTAGTTTTGATTTTTTTTTTTCAAGGTTTATTTCATAACCTCAGTTACGTTTTATCGACATCTACGTTCTTGAGACGGTGTAATTGATACACATTAGCTTGATAGCGTCGTGTCGATACCGGTGTGTCTGTTGCCATGGTGTCTCGTGATATGACGTCGTATACAAGTCTTACTGGCATTATCTGCATGAATACGTACATGTTAGGGAAACGCCCCCTGCTCACATTAATACTGCTAGAACATGAGAGCGTATGAGATGAGAACTAGAGTGGGACGGGAATGTCTCTTGTCATTATTTCTCTTCTTCTTACTGGCTAGCGATTGGGTAATGAAAACATCGATATTAGCCAACAGAAATGGAGTTCATTGGACTTTGTCTAAACATCTTCACGATACAGATTTCGCCGATGACATTCCTTGTCTGTTCCATAACAGATGCAAGACAAAATGAAAATACTTGTTGAGAGTTCACATCTAGTGGGTATACAATTACACAGGAAATAGAAAAAGATAATGATAATTTATGCAGAAAAAGATATTAAGATGGCACTTGACGAAACACCCCTAAAATATGTAGAATCATATATGTATCTTAGCAGCACTGTAGACCGAGATGAAACTAGCTTTAATGCATTGGGAAATAAGTCAACTGTCTAGTCAGGTTTGTTCAATGTCAGTGACAATTAATGAACAACGAACTCAAAACCCAAGACGTAAAAGACTTTCATAAATGTGTGATTGTGTAGAATAGAAGCATTGAAATGATATCACAAGGCCACCAACGGGAAACTGATGACAAGAACCAAACCCGGTACCAAAGGAACACGTGATAGGTGAAAGACACGTGTGATGGGTCGGACAAACGTTAGGGATCCTTGTTGATAGCATTATGGGCAGTCCTTGTTCTGGAATATCCGGGGCTAAAGAAGTCGAGATACACCGAAGAGCACAGGGACACGTGACCTGGAGACATAATGTCTTCTTCGATCCATAACCGCCAACCGTCAAAACAGTCAGTGGCCATCACGCCTGGTGGCGTCTTGTAGGGCAGCAACAAATTGATTCCACTTTGCTCGGTCGGTGGCCATCCTTCGTACAGTGCCACAACTCTGGTTCATTCTTTGCATCTCGGCTTCCACAGTTCTAGGCCAAGTTGTTTTTGGTCGGCCTCTCTTTTGTTTTCCCTCGGGAGTCCGTAGCATAGCTGTTCTTGTGATGGTATCAGGGTCCCTTCTGAGGACGCGGCCAACCCAACTATGATGGTGTGCATGTCCTCCTGGTTACTCCGAATAAGTAGTTCTTGGTTGGTGATGGTATTCGGCCAAAAGATTCGGAGAATTTTCCTAAGGCAGATTGTGTTGTCGTAGATTTTTGATAGGTATTTAAGATCAATTATGGTCCGGACTGAATAGAACTAGAACAGGTGATAGCTCAGTGGGAGATAAGGTAAAGAAATAGATTTTCACAAGTGAAATGGTGAAAGGTAAAGTCTGTCCCTGCATTTGAGATATAATCTATCCAGCCTACCGGTTACGACTGAGATTCTTAGATCAGACAGTTTTCCTATAAAATCTGTTTAATTCAAATGTTATCTCAGTGTTAACATACGGCTGTGAGAGTTGGAAAATAACAAAATCATTGGAGAACAAGCTGAATACACTCGAGAACAAATGTCTTAGAAAACTCATGAACATCAGTTGGAAAGAATTCAAGACTAATCGACAAATAAGAGAAGACTCTAGGAAGAAATATGTCTCCAACTATATAAGGAAAAGACGATGGTCATATATCGGTCATGTCCTACGAATGCAAAACAACAGAATACCACTACAGGCGCTCACTTGGGTTCCTGAGGGTAAGAGGAAAAAAGGAAGACCAAAAGAAACACTCAGAAGAACAATATTAAGAGAAGGAAGAACGTTGGGCCTAAATAATGTGCAAGAGCTAAGAGGAGTGACGTCACAACGAACAACCTGGAGAGCACTGGTTTCTGCATTATGCGCCGTGTTTGGCGCTTAAAGAATTTATTATTATTATTATTATTACTCATAGTTTTAATCCTCCCTCCCTCTGTTGAGACAAGATCCGATTAGAAGAAAGTTATTAACCCCCAAAGAGTCAAAGGTTCATACGCTATGGTCTAAAATTTCCCTCTACAGTAAAGAACAGAGTTTATACGTTAATCTATTCTGAAAGGGACATCATTAGCAATAACTTGCATAAAAAATACAAAGTGAGTACATGGATTATACAATAAAAGAATTATTCATCCCTGCTTTCTCTCGCTCTGACAAACCTGTGATCACATCCAGTCACTCTTACCTAATAGGTGCTTTCACAACATCTGGAACAATCGTTAAGGTACACACAGCAAATCCAAGGTTGGTTTTTGTGACGAAACAAGCCCCATTTTCTCCAAGAATAATTAATCCAAATGTTGGGAAACGCTTGATTCGTTACTATTAGCAGGATGCTGATTATGTCACTTCAATTTGTGTCCAGGTAGGAAAATACTTAAGAGATCTAATGTTCACAGTGTACAGTAGCTTGGAATATTCGATCGTTAAATCGAGTGTCAGGTAAATAAATCTGTTCAGGATAAATCTTCTTCACAACACAGTGGTTGTTATTCAGATAATGTCAATGATTGATTCTGTCGCCACCACAGGCTGAAAGTATATGAACTTGGAAAAAAAAACAAATCTGGATATCTATAAGTCCAGATACAATTTATTCTTGATATTCTTTGGGTTGGTACTCTATCTCTTTCTGGATGTAAAACACGAGGCCAGATCGGTCACCTTGAAAACCCGATATTTATATCAGAATGTTCTCTTGTACTGTTGGACTTAAGTCCGTTATTCTCATATTCATATGGACGCCGCTGGTAAGGTTTAGGGTTTGACCCAATAATGTGTAAAGGAGAAAAATACAAATACTTAACCATAATACAGTATTCTCAATCCTATCCTTAACCCGCGTAAAATATAATATATTTATCCACTTTGGTTATTTAACTTAAATCATAACCTACAAGCTTAGAGCTTGTCTCATAGTTTAAAACTCCCGTGAAATAAATTCTAGTCATTTAAATAAATGAATCATCATGAATAAGAAATAAATACATATTTCGTCAATACTCATGATGAACAGTGCATTTACAACGATTTTCAATCGCTGGCGTTTTATTACAGCTCAAAGTTAGCTATTAGGTCTGCTGGTAAACCTTCATCAAAGGAAATAGCGAACAGCAATAAAATATGCGTGCTAAATTAGAAAAAGAGACAGATCTCTGAGTATAGGTGGGTTTTATGTTAACAAAACAGGTGTAGGTGAAAGCTAGGTAAAATTAAATTGAAGATAATGAAAGATATATGAAAGCTATTATCATAATATGCCACATACGTCCCAGCTTAAAGATATGAAACCATTTCATGTCCACTTTATGGAAATAGATTTCCTATATCAGTAGCTTCCGCGTGACTGTTATCTTCACTTCCATCTTCCTCCTCCGGCTCTCTCCAATTCCTACTCATGAAGTCTGCTCCAACATTTTCTTTTCCTGGAATGTATTCGACTTTAAAGGAATATACACTTAGGAGCAGTGCCCAGCGCATTAATTTTGCATTAAATTCCTTATTTGCTCCAAGAAATGCCAGTGCAGCATGATGGTCTGCACCGTGAATGTTACTCCGTACAGGTATTCATGGTGTCTCACTATACCATGAACTAGTGCCAGACATTCTCTTTCCACTGTGGAATAGTTTTGTTCTGCTTTATTCAATTTATGACTGCCGTATGCCATTGGGAATAGCTGGTTCGGATCATCGTCGCCTGCCTGAAGCAGAGTTGACCCGATGCCATGACCCGATGCGTCGACTCGCAATATGAAGGGTTTGGTAATATCAGGTAATCGTAAAATTGGATATTCTGACAACTGTTTCTTGAGTGTGACGTAAGCGTCTTCGCACTTGGAATCCCAGATAATTCTCGCAGGTCGCCCCTTCTTCGTAAGGTCAGGAAGGGGTGCAGTCAAACCATTGAAGTTTTTGATGAATTTCTGGTAATAAGCACACAGTGATAAGAACGATCGTGTTTCTTTCTTCGTCCTTGGCCTCTTTGCTGCACGTATCTTCTCTACGATCTTAGCAACTGGCCACATGGCACCGTGAGCAATGGTATTCCCCAGGAAGTCAAGCTTTTTGAAGCCGATTAAACATTTGCTAGGTCTAGCTGTGAGACCAGTTTCCTGTAGTCTCCTGAGGAGCATAGAAAAGTGTAGCAATGTGTTCTTCGTATGTGTCCGTCGCAACTAGTATATCATCCATAAAAGTGAGGATATGTGGACTGTGCAATATTTCTGAAAGCTTTCTGATCATCCTTGTGAACACTCCTGGTGCGATATGTAACCGGAATGGCATCATGTTAAACGTATAGAATACTTCACTGGTGCTGAAAGCTAGCAAAGGCTTAGTTTCCTCTTTGACTGGTATTTGATAGTAACCTTTACTCAGGTCAATCTTGGAGAAAGTCCGTGCCTTGCTTAGCTTGCTAAACAGCTCAGAAGCGCTTTGAAGAGGTTCCGGCTGAAATTCCGTTACAATGTTAAGTAAACGGTAATCGATGCACAGTCTAACTTCCTTATTGGGCTTCTGCAACAGCACTACGCTCGCACTATAAGGAGATGTAGACTCACTAATAATTCCTGTTTTACGTAACTTGTCTATCTGTTCACGTAGCGTATCAGCTTTTGCATACGGAATAGGGTAAACTCTGGTTCGAACAGGTGTCTCGTTTGTAAGTTTCATCTCGAACTCTACGAGATGTGTTCGCCCAGGTACATCCGTTAGCACTGATGTGTACTGGTTCAGTATCGCCCTCGTTTCTGTCTGTTGTACTTCAAAGAGAGTGTCACCGAATGTTACATCTTTGAAAGATTCCGTTTGTTGCAATGGATATTCCATGCAACTATCGTCATCTTCAACAACTTCGGTAGCTATGGCGACCGCCAGGAGATGTTCTTAAGACGGCACCGGTCTTTCCAAGTATTTCTTTGACAGATTTACATGGTAAACCTTCTCCTTTTCTTTGATAGAGATCTGATAATTAGTTCTCGAGATCTTTTTCAAGACGGTAAACGGCCCTTGCCATCCGATGCGTAGTTTGTTGGTCCTGGTTTTCATTAACAACAAAAATTTCCCCCATGGTTGTATTTCTTTCTCTTTCGCTGCTTGATTGTATCGTTTAGCATGCTTTGCGCGTGCTAGCTTAAGGTTTGTCGTTGCTATATCTAATCCTAGCTGTAACCTTTCCTTCAATTCCGATACATATCTACTGGCTGAGACGAATGTCTCATCCGCCTTCTGGTCTGTCAGCGACCTGAGTAAGGCTTCAAGCGGGCCCTTGATAGGTCTGCCGAATAAAAGTGTAGCTAGGGGAAAACCCGTAGCGGTCTGGGGGACTTCCCTGTAGGCGAATAAGGCTGCTGGAATGAAACGGTCCCAATCTTCCGGTTTCTCTTGTCCCAGCTTACGTAACATCATGGTGAGGCTGCCGTTGAAACGTTCTACGAGCCCATTTCCGGTCGGATTGTATGAGCTGGTGTGGATGTGTTTGGCCTTCAAGATCTTAAAGATCTCCTCCATTAATAGGCTACGGAATTGGGATCCATTATCCGTGAAAACTTGTTAATGGAATCCGAACAGTGTAAATATCTGCACTAGGGCTTCTGCGACATGCTTGGAATCTGTGCATGTTAGCGGTATAGCTTCGGCCCACATAGTGCATGTGTCGACTAAGGTCAGGATAAATCTGTTCCTTCTTTTGGTCCTTTCTAGGGGTCCTAAAATGTCGATCACAACCCGTTCAAATGGTGTCCCCACTATTGGCATTTCACCCATGGAAACTGGGGGTGTCCGTTGCTTGGGTGCCACCCGTTGGCACTGGGCACAGGATTTCACGTATCTGATAATATCAGAGTTTATTCCTGGCCACCAATAGTGAGTCTGTATTCGCTGATTTGTGGTGTTCTGTCCCATATGTCCGCTAAAGGGAAGAGAGTGCCTCATTTCTAAGATTTGGCTTCTGTACTGTTTCGGTACTAGGAGCTGGTTATGCCTTTGTTCAGAGTTGCCCGTTCTACGATAAAGTACGCCATCCTTAGAACAAAAGTCCCCGTTGTGTATGGGGTCCTTAGCCATGGGCAGTTTCCTAAAGCATGGCTCCAAGGTAGTGTTCTTTTGTATCGCCTCTGTTAGTTCCTTAGGTAACAAATTTGGCGCAGGCTCCCGTTCCTTTTTGGTTAAGTATAAGTAAATAAATTAAGGGGCTGCTGTAAAACTGGTAAGGAATATAAGTTTATAAACTAATAAAAATGTATTGAATCAGTTTTACAAATAACAGTTCACATGAGACAAGGGACGTTTCGGGTATTACCTTTCGTCATCCACAAACAGGTGACAAAGACAAGAATTACATATAGTAATAGGTACTATGGTAGATGTTTACCATAGTTTTGTTCATTCTCGTTTTTTTCGTTTCGTTTATTATTTAATTTCTTGTTTCGGTATTTCTGTTAGGTTTTTCAATTTTCTTGTATTATCATTTTACTTTTTCCACCTGCTTGTATCGCTCATTTTGTATTGTTTCTTATCATCGTATGATTTTGTAGTACCTATTACTATATGTAATTCTTGTCTTTGTCACCTGTTTGTGGCTGACGAAATATAATACCCGAAACGAACCTTGTCTCATGTGAACTGTTATTTGTAAAACTGATTCAATACCGTTTTATTAGTTTATAAACTTATATTCCTTTTTGGTTTGCCCTCTTGTGAGTACTGCTGCCACAATTGGCTCTTCAGGTTTCCCAATAAACCCATATCTACCGCCAAGTATGACTGGGTAGATCGGGTCATCCATAACAGCCGCTTTGATAACACCTCTGACAAAATCAGAGTGTATCTCCACCAATGCGATGGGAAGCGAAATGGGTGCATCACTCTTAAAAACTCCACAAAGTTGGACAGTTTCTTCTGTCTCTTGACCGGGTTTGACCAAGTGCCTTGCGACAATAAAATCAAAAGAAAGCCCCGTGTCAAAAAGACAATAAGTTGAAGTCCCGTTCAAAATAACAGTACCTCGCGTAGAGGGCCTATCCCCGTCAGGTTGAGAATCACTGACATAAATTCTTATTTGCGAGACTGTTAGCAAGCATCCGATGCGTTTAAGCTCGGTGTGCTCGCTCTGATCATATGTCTCGTGCGCAGGGGTTTTCCTTTTGTCACCCTGTCCCTTCTGGCCGCGCTGCCATGTAGGACGGTTGGGTTGAGCAGACTCATTATTGTTTGTGGGGTACCTAATTTTATAGAACTTAGATTTTTCCGGAGGGGGATTCTGGGGTCCAGTTTCTTTGTGGTTATGCTGGTGAGAAGAATGGGAAGACTGCTCTGGATTATTCTTCCGAGAAAGATGTTCTGTCGGTTTACGTTTTGTGGCCGACAGTTCGGCCAGCGCATTATGATATCGCTCAGACTTTTCCAAAATGTCTTCCAGCTTTTCTGCACCTTGCTCAGCCAGAAATCTACGGGTGTCACTTGACAAAGTGTTCTTTATTTGTTCGGTTATAACGAACTCCTCAAGTCTTTCATAGGTAGAAGCGAGCTGCGAAAGCTCCAGGTATTTGTCAAGTATCCCTCCAGACAAGAAGAGAACAGCTGAAAAGTTTCAGAGCGCTCCTTTCTGCTCTTACGGAACACTTGCAAAAATGTGCGCGCGTTCTTTTCAAACCACTCAAGTAAAGCTTTCTTCAACACGTCGTAATTTTCTGGTTGGCTGCTTTCCAGTTTTGCGTACGCATCATACGCAGACCCTTTTAAAGCATGGGAAAGTTTCAAACACCAACGCGACCTCTCTAACCGTACAGATTTGCCATTTTCTCAAATTCTTCTAGATACGTGTCAATTTTCTCATTAGGACATGGGAACGATTCTAGAGCAAAGGACATAGAGGTGGATTGAGGTGATTGAGTGTTAGAAGGATAAGTTAGCTGTGATTGAGGTAGAGAGTCACCATTGCTGGGGGTAGAGGCAGCCCCACGACTTTGGACCTCTATAGCTTTAAGAGCCAATTCATGCTGTCGTCGTTGCTCATTTTCTCTTTCCTCGTGCTGTCTCTCCTTCTCTCTTTCCTCATGCTGTCTCTCCTTCTCTCTTTCGTTCGCCCTGCGAATTTCCATTTCCTCATCCATCTTCCTCTGCTCCCTAGCTTCGTCTGCTTTCCTCTATGCGTCCTATCTGTCAAGTTCGTCCCTGACAAAAGCTTTCGCTTCTTCTCCTTCCAATCCCCCTTCCCTTGCTTCCTCTCTGAGCATCTGCCTAAGCTTTGCACGCTCAGCCATTGTAAATAACTGACTGAGACTTAACCGAGAGAGAAATAACAAAAAGGATACACTGGTTCTCTACCACTTACGAGAAAATACAAAACCAAAAAATGATATATTTTTATTTAACTGAGATACCTCTTGCTTATAATTATCTAACTATCGCTGCTATTAACTGGCAATTAAGGCTCCTAATGCCGACGACTACGCCAAATAAATGGTAGTTGAGATTAATCAACTAACCCACAAACTAAGTTATACTCATGGAAAAAAGTAAGTGTGCAACACTTTATAGGGCACTGTGCGTGATTTCATGGATGAAATGAAATAAAATTTGGCACACCATGTGGTTGAATATTGAATAAAAGACCAAGTGATCACTTTGATTTTAGTGAAAGTGTCATGAAAGAAAGATAAAAACTAAAGTCAGTGTGGCATTCCTACAAAAAAATGAAATCTTGATTTCAGTACCGTGTATGTCCACCTATTCCGCACTGTTCTGCACGACACGGGTCTTTGTAGCGAAAAGTTTTCCTATTATGATAATAGTGGTAGAGAAGAAGTAGAATCTCTCTCTGGGGTGTCTAAAACAGGCCGGTCTCAACACTTTTCACACCTTTGTCTGAGGTCACCCTTTCCTCTCTTGCTCTATTTGACTCTTTCCACTCTTATCCTATTCTCCTATTTGTATGCCATATACATTTTTTAATTTCATATTTATTTATCTCCCACTCTTTCTGTCCTCTTCTATTTCCAGTCCCCACTTTTATCCCGTTGGGTAGTTTATTGTCCGGTTTCGTTTTTTAGTTTTTCAGTATGTATTGTGTACACCCGGCGGCGGAAGTCGCTTTCTGTTCAGCCACGCGTTCTTCAACAGACAGCGAATTTCGGTTCTTGCCTTCAGGGAAGTACCCAGTTTTTATTTTATTATTTTATTAAGTTTTTTATGTGTCCTATCTAGACTTCACTTTCTTTCCTTTCCTGACGAAGGCCTTGTGGCCGTAACGTAGACTATTTTCTTTGTCTTTTGTCCTCGTAAGACGAATCACCTTTTTTCATTTTTTTTTCAAACCCACCCATCGTATTCCACGTCTTACCGCAGTTCCCCTCAACTTCCTCGATTATATATATATTTTTTTTGACTGCACCGTGTCTCTGTTATCTCGTATCTCTATCTACCTATCCTGCTTATCTCCCTGATCCTATCCTATCTCCTTTTCTCAGTATTTTATATCCTACTTAGGCCTACTTATTATTATTTTTTTTTCGTATTTCCCTATTCTTCCTTCATTCCTTATATTACCGCAATCTACCCTATTTATTTATTGTTTCATTAATCTCTATTTTCATTTAGCGTTTTATATTTTATTTATTTCATATTTTATTTTCTGGACGTTTTTCTTTTTCCCCACTATGCCCTCTCTGAAATATTTTATCAACTCTCTCCGTGTGTCGGTCACCACCAGCTTTAGCTCCCTACCTCCTGATATATCCCGTGTCGCTATTGACTTTGCGTTCGTTACTTTCAAGAAAACTAGATTCACCTCTCATCTCCACTTTATTCACACCTGCCTCCACCACAAAATTCTTCCTAATGGATTTTCTTCCAATTTTCATCCATCTGCTGGTACACTCAATCCTAGGGAACAACGTCTCCTACAACGAATTGAGACCAGATGTGGCTTTCAACGTATGCGCGTAGTGGTCGCCAGTCACTCCCGCCTTTTATCAGACCTCAGTGCCCAACAGACCCAGCTTCTGCTTCGCTTACGTTGTCTCACCTCCAACAACTTCCCTTTCTATTCTATGATACGCACCACTATCCACACACTGAACCGGCAGCTGCATGAGTTCCTTTCCACGTCTAAACACCATAAACTGTCCCGTCTCATCCCTACCCCCAAAGCTACCCCTCCATCCTCCACTCCATCATGCGCTCAGGTAGTCTGCATCCCCCCCAATCTACCCCTCTCTGAGGAAGAGCGCTCTGTTCTTAGTAAGGGCTTAAAATTTGTTCCTCTTCGTCCGACCCTAGACCAATACAATCTCCTCCAGGATGTTCATCGGTTTCACCGTCGCATGAGGCTGAAGCTCCATTTTAGAGAGGAAGACAGCACTCCGCAGTCTCAGGCTGAATCCGACATCTTTGCACGCTTTTCTGACTCTACTAAACCTCCCTTTACACCTAAACCTGGAGCCTCTCATGCCCTGGACCTGTATATCAAGAACACCATCCATGACATTCAGCAGCTCCGCCCTCGTAGATTGCATTATTCCAATCTCACTTCGGCAGAGTCTAGTGCTCTCTCCCTTCTTCGCCGTAGAGACGACATTGTCATCAAACCGGCTGACAAGGGAGGAGCCATTGTCGTCTGGCAGAAAGACTTGTACCTAAGTGAAGGTAAAAACCAGTTGACCAATGGCTCTTTTTACAGGTCTAGGACCAGCGATGCGACTGTCTCTAACAATCGCATTGTACACAACACCATTAAACAGCTTATCAATAGTAATGATCTTCCTCCCGGGGCATCTCGTCTTAGGATTCATGACAGCTCTTTGGGCAAGCCTGTATTCTACATGCTCCCCAAAATTCACAAGATCGAAAACCCTGGAAGACCTATTGTCTCAGCCTGTTCTTGTCCTACTGAACACATTTCTGACTTCCTCGACAGCATTTTCCAGCCTATCGTTGAGAGTCTTCCCTCCTTCATCAAAGACACCAATCACGCTCTTACTACTTTCTCCTCTATCCGACTCCCAACAGACCGCTCCTACCGTCTTTTCTTGCTAGACGTCTGCTCTCTGTATACCTCTATTCCCCACTCTGACGGTCTCCGAGCTCTTCGGTTTTTTCTGGATCAGCGCACTTGCCCTTCTATATCCACTGATACCCTTCTCCGTCTTGCTGAACTGGTCCTTAACCTGAATTCCTTTGAATTCAATGGTCAATTTTTTGACCAAATTAGTGGTGTTGCCATGGGAACGAAGATGGGTCCCAGCTATGCCTGTCTATTCATGGGCCACTTGGAGCATCAGATATGGCAACAATACTCCGGTCCTTTCCCTGGGTTTTACCGCAGATATATCGATGATGGCATAGGTCTCACAGATATGTCTGAGACTGATTTACACCGCTTCATCGACTTTGTGAACCACTTTCACCCCACCATTAAGTTCACCTCCCTCGTCTCCACAGTTTCTGTCAACTTCCTTGACATTACTATTTCTATCACGCCCTCCGGCCTTTATACCTCAGTATACTACAAGCCGACAGATGCCCACAGCTACCTCCTGTATACCTCTTCTCATCCTCGGGCCTGTCGTGACTCCCTTCCTTTTTCACAACTTCTCCGCCTCCGCCGTTTATGCCAAGACGACGATGACTTCCACTTACGAGCAAATGAGATGTTGGATTTCTTCCGTAACAGACTTTATCCAGAACATGTTCTCACCTCTGCTCTCCAACGTGTGCTCCCCATCTCTCGTCAGGAGGCCCTCATACCTCACCATAAATCCACTTCGGATAGAGTCAAATTAATCTTGACCCATCACCCTCATAGTACTACTGTCAAACAGATCCTTTTCCGCCACCTCCCTATCCTCCAAGCAGAGCCTGTGACCCAAGAAGTATTCAGTGAAGCACCTTTGGTGGCATATAGACGTGACAAGAACTTGAAGGATCTTCTTGTTCACAGCCGTCTCCCAAAGGAGAATGCCACCCACTTTGGCACACTACCCTGTGGTCGGACAAGATGCAACACGTGCAAGTATGTCACCTCAACCCAGAAGGTGTCCTTTCCTAAGGCTACGTACACCATCACTAGTAGCTTCACGTGTGAATCGCGCAATGTCATTTATACGATCATATGTAAACGTTGCTGCAAAACCTATATTGGCCAAACAGGCAAACGACTTGGGGACAGATTCAGCCAGCACTTAAATGACATCGCTCAGCAAAAGTCCACACCAGTTGCCATACACTTCAATGGTCCTGACCACCATGGTCCCATCGACATCCAGGTCACAGCGATCCGATCCTGCTCCTCTGACACTGCCAGCCGAGAACAGCTTGAGAACCGTCTTATACACCGCATGGGGTGTCTAAAACCAGCCGGTCTCAACACTTTTCACACCTTTGTCTGAGGTCACCCTTTCCTCTCTTGCTCTATTTGACTCTTTCCACTCTTATCCTATTCTCCTATTTGTATGCCATATACATTTTTTAATTTCATATTTATTTATCTCCCACTCATTCTGTCCTCTTCTATTTCCAGTCCCCACTTTTATCCCGTTGGGTAGTTTATTGTCCGGTTTCGTTTTTTTAGTTTTTCAGTATGTATTGTGTACACCCGGCGGCGGAAGTCGCTTTCTGTTCAGCCACGCGCTCTTCAACAGACAGCGAATTTCGGTTCTTGCCTTCAGGGAAGTACCCAGTTTTTTATTTTATTATTTTATTAAGTTTTTTATGTGTCCTATCTAGACTTCACTTTCTTTCCTTTCCTGACGAAGGCCTTGTGGCCGTAACGTAGACTATTTTCTTTGTCTTTTGTCCTCGTAAGACGAATCACCTTTTTTCATTTTTTTTCAAACCCACCCATCGTATTCCACGTCTTACCGCAGTTCCCCTCAACTTCCTCGATTATATATATATTTTTTTGACTGCACCGTGTCTCTGTTATCTCGTATCTCTATCTACCTATCCTGCTTATCTCCCTGATCCTATCCTATCTCCTTTTCTCAGTATTTTATATCCTACTTAGGCCTACTTATTATTATTTTTTTTTCGTATTTCCCTATTCTTCCTTCATACCTTATATTACCGCAATCTACCCTATTTATTTATTGTTTCATTAATCTCTATTTTCATTTAGCGTTTTATATTTTATTTATTTCATATTTTATTTTCTGGACGTTTTTCTTTTTCCCCACTATGCCCTCTCTGAAATATTTTATCAACTCTCTCCGTGTGTCGGTCACCACCAGCTTTAGCTCCCTACCTCCTGATATATCCCGTGTCGCTATTGACTTTGCGTTCGTTACTTTCAAGAAAACTAGATTCACCTCTCATCTCCACTTTATTCACACCTGCCTCCACCACAAAATTCTTCCTAATGGATTTTCTTCCAATTTTCATCCATCTGCTGGTACACTCAATCCTAGGGAACAACGTCTCCTACAACGAATTGAGACCAGATGTGGCTTTCAACGTATGCGCGTAGTGGTCGCCAGTCACTCCCGCCTTTTTATCAGACCTCAGTGCCCAACAGACCCAGCTTCTGCTTCGCTTACGTTGTCTCACCTCCAACAACTTCCCTTTCTATTCTATGATACGCACCACTATCCACACACTGAACCGGCAGCTGCATGAGTTCCTTTCCACGTCTAAACACCATAAACTGTCCCGTCTCATCCCTACCCCCAAAGCTACCCCTCCATCCTCCACTCCATCATGCGCTCAGGTAGTCTGCATCCCCCCAGATCTACCCCTCTCTGAGGAAGAGCGCTCTGTTCTTAGTAAGGGCTTAAAATTTGTTCCTCTTCGTCCGACCCTAGACCAATACAATCTCCTCCAGGATGTTCATCGGTTTCACCGTCGCATGAGGCTGAAGCTCCATTTTAGAGAGGAAGACAGCACTCCGCAGTCTCAGGCTGAATCCGACATCTTTGCACGCTTTTCTGACTCTACTAAACCTCCCTTTACACCTAAACCTGGAGCCTCTCATGCCCTGGACCTGTATATCAAGAACACCATCCATGACATTCAGCAGCTCCGCCCTCGTAGATTGCATTATTCCAATCTCACTTCGGCAGAGTCTAGTGCTCTCTCCCTTCTTCGCCGTAGAGACGACATTGTCATCAAACCGGCTGACAAGGGAGGAGCCATTGTCGTCTGGCAGAAAGACTTGTACCTAAGTGAAGGTAAAAACCAGTTGACCAATGGCTCTTTTTTACAGGTCTAGGACCAGCGATGCGACTGTCTCTAACAATCGCATTGTACACAACACCATTAAACAGCTTATCAATAGTAATGATCTTCCTCCCGGGGCATCTCGTCTTAGGATTCATGACAGCTCTTTGGGCAAGCCTGTATTCTACATGCTCCCCAAAATTCACAAGATCGAAAACCCTGGAAGACCTATTGTCTCAGCCTGTTCTTGTCCTACTGAACACATTTCTGACTTCCTCGACAGCATTTTCCAGCCTATCGTTGAGAGTCTTCCCTCCTTCATCAAAGACACCAATCACGCTCTTACTACTTTCTCCTCTATCCGACTCCCAGCAGACCGCTCCTACCGTCTTTTCTTGCTAGACGTCTGCTCTCTGTATACCTCTATTCCCCACTCTGATGGTCTCCGAGCTCTTCGGTTTTTTCTGGATCAGCGCACTTGCCCTTCTATATCCACTGACACCCTTCTCCGTCTTGCTGAACTGGTCCTTAACCTGAATTCCTTTGAATTCAATGGTCAATTTTTTGACCAAATTAGTGGTGTTGCCATGGGAACGAAGATGGGTCCCAGCTATGCCTGTCTATTCATGGGCCACTTGGAGCATCAGATATGGCAACAATACTCCGGTCCTTTCCCTGGGTTTTACCGCAGATATATCGATGATGGCATAGGTCTCACAGATATGTCTGAGACTGATTTACACCGCTTCATCGACTTTGTGAACCACTTTCACCCCACCATTAAGTTCACCTCCCTCGTCTCCACAGTTTCTGTCAACTTCCTTGACATTACTATTTCTATCACGCCCTCCGGCCTTTATACCTCAGTATACTACAAGCCGACAGATGCCCACAGCTACCTCCTGTATACCTCTTCTCATCCTCGGGCCTGTCGTGACTCCCTTCCTTTTTCACAACTTCTCCGCCTCCGCCGTTTATGCCAAGACGACGATGACTTCCACTTACGAGCAAATGAGATGTTGGATTTCTTCCGTAACAGACTTTATCCAGAACATGTTCTCACCTCTGCTCTCCAACGTGTGCTCCCCATCTCTCGTCAGGAGGCCCTCATACCTCACCATAAATCCACTTCGGATAGAGTCAAATTAATCTTGACCCATCACCCTCATAGTACTACTGTCAAACAGATCCTTTTCCGCCACCTCCCTATCCTCCAAGCAGAGCCTGTGACCCAAGAAGTATTCAGTGAAGCACCTTTGGTGGCATATAGACGTGACAAGAACTTGAAGGATCTTCTTGTTCACAGCCGTCTCCCAAAGGAGAATGCCACCCACTTTGGCACACTACCCTGTGGTCGGACAAGATGCAACACGTGCAAGTATGTCACCTCAACCCAGAAGGTGTCCTTTCCTAAGGCTACGTACACCATCACTAGTAGCTTCACGTGTGAATCGCGCAATGTCATTTATACGATCATATGTAAACGTTGCTGCAAAACCTATATTGGCCAAACAGGCAAACGACTTGGGGACAGATTCAGCCAGCACTTAAATGACATCGCTCAGCAAAAGTCCACACCAGTTGCCATACACTTCAATGGTCCTGACCACCATGGTCCCATCGACATCCAGGTCACAGCGATCCGATCCTGCTCCTCTGACACTGCCAGCCGAGAACAGCTTGAGAACCGTCTTATACACCGCATGGGGTGTCTAAAACCAGCCGGTCTCAACACTTTTCACACCTTTGTCTGAGGTCACCCTTTCCTCTCTTGCTCTATTTGACTCTTTCCACTCTTATCCTATTCTCCTATTTGTATGCCATATACATTTTTTAATTTCATATTTATTTATCTCCCACTCTTTCTGTCCTCTTCTATTTCCAGTCCCCACTTTTATCCCGTTGGGTAGTTTATTGTCCGGTTTCGTTTTTTAGTTTTTCAGTATGTATTGTGTACACCCGGCGGCGGAAGTCGCTTTCTGTTCAGCCACGCGTTCTTCAACAGACAGCGAATTTCGGTTCTTGCCTTCAGGGAAGTACCCAGTTTTTATTTTATTATTTTATTAAGTTTTTTATGTGTCCTATCTAGACTTCACTTTCTTTCCTTTCCTGACGAAGGCCTTGTGGCCGTAACGTAGACTATTTTCTTTGTCTTTTGTCCTCGTAAGACGAATCACCTTTTTTCATTTTTTTTCAAACCCACCCATCGTACTCCACGTCTTACCGCAGTTCCCCTCAACTTCCTCCAGAAAGTATGGAGTTCCAGTGCCCGAGAAGTACACTGGTATCACAAGTGAGTTACAGCTGTGAATAATCTGAGCTGGACAATAGATTAAGGCTTCATAAGTATAAGTTGCTACTTTCGCTATCGTAACCCTATGTGATAATATAATTAAATTTGAAAAGGTAACTCAAAATTTAACAGTTAAAAATTTACCAAGTCAAATGAGTACAATTATCCAATTTATTATGTACATCTATATATTCTTGTAATGAGAAATGGTTGTTGTAAGATGGTAAAATGTATGATAATTTACAGTTATAAATAAACTAAACAAGCTAAAAAGTCTTGGATTTATCTTCCACTGAACTTATAACACAAGTTTGTCACATTATCTATTGCCATCTAGTTGTCATCATTAAACAGTCGTTTTAGAAACTGCTCACAGGATTTGTTGGATGGATACACGTAAAACTCATCTTATGTTAGTTCGAGGTTCCCGAGACACACTTGAATCCGGAAGACTTTCCTTCAGCCCGCCCTATAACTACGGGGGACTAAGGTGTTGAAGATTGGTTGACCTCTGGGCTTCAGTGAGCTGGATCAACGGTCTTCAAGTCTTTTGCGTAAATTCAGTCAGGAATGATCATAATCTTGATCAGCAATGATCATAAAACTTGATCATAAAACCTGGAACAAGAAGTAATAGGTGGCCATGGTGTTCCAACAATCTCACCACAAACTGCTGTTCATGAGGCGACCATGTCTTCAGTGTTTGTATATAAATGAATGAATCATGGTAGTATGTAACAGAGATAGCATGATAAGATAATGTATAATGTGCAGAATACAAAATACATGAATAAATCATACGTTATGATACATGGGTATGATATAACTGTTGCGGAATTTTTAAGTCCTAACAGACTTTAACATATATAGACAGTCTCAGGTTCTGTCTTTGTTACAAGTGTACGCACCAATTGAGAAACGTTGGTATATTAAATTTATGGTGCACGAGAACGCACATTTTTGGGGAATTTTAATGTAACGCGCTGGTTGTCAACAAAAGCAGTGGACGTCATAGCTTAATGGTAGAAGCTGGTAACCCAAGATCAGTCCTATGATCTTTGGATTTTAACGCCGTATATTGGGTGAAAGTATTATGTTTAGACCCGGCCCTGCGGATTTAGCAGTCGTAGCCGGTAGTCGTCCACGTAAGTGTCGATTCGTTGGAAGAATCAAATATGTAATTATTATAATAATAATGTTTGTTCTACGAAGTCGTGAGTATCTAGTCGATGACAGGTAACTAGCCTGTACCGAAATGGATTCACAGCTGAAGATATATTTCTATATGCCTGTATATGCTTAATAGAGTGATTGTCGGTAAATACCGTGGATCTTCGTTGTATCTATATTATTGGGAAGCCGTTGTGTCAGTCATGGCTAATCCAAGAGGTGATTCAAGTATCAATACCTAAGTAACTTTATATAATAATAATAATAATAATAATAATAAATTCTTTAAGCACCAAACACGGCGCATAAGGCAGAAACCAGTTCTTTCCAGGTTTATATGCCTATAATTATTTAGTAGGAACCAGTACCTACGTTCGTCTATGAATAGTTAATGAGGACATTTTGTCAAAGAACATAATCAAGATCGGGATCTTAGATACTACCAAGTATAATGAGCATCTCCTGTCATTGAGAAAGGTCAACCGTTATCAGTATAACCTTGTATTTAACTACCTCATAACTGTTATGCCTAGTGATGTATTAACTCAGAGACCCAGTCAGAATTTGCTTGAGTATTCTTCTGAGACTATTTGTTTGGATTTTATTGAGGACATACGTCCAATCTCATCATGTTGAATTACCTATTAACCGTCAACGTCAAATGTCTCGTCCTATATGATGTGATGTCAATAAACGATGTATCAACTTCAAGTAACGAGTTTGACTACCACAGTATTGGCACTTGTTGATGTGCCTACGTTGAGTTTTCACATTACTGCATCAAAATTTATATATTCGCGAAATCAGCACGATCAAGTAGTCATTCAGCAAACCCCATGAAGAATGATTGCAACAATGTGGCGGCGCAGTGTGCTCTGAAAATATCCATATTTTCAATAACGGAATCGAACTCATTTCAAACTCGGTTGAAAAGAAGAATCCTGTCTTTCAAGTCGACAACATCCTGGACTTTGAAGCAATTTTAACGGTCATCGTAGGACAAGGATAACCCAGGGACTTCCACTTCAAGTTTCAACATTGGACACTGTCATTGTGTTACTTCAAGTAGAATAACGAGGCTCCTACATACAGTTCCAGATGCGAGGAATATTTTTTCTCGGTTAAAGATAAGTAACACCGCTGTATGTTTATTTCACCGTTTTACGTTAGCTGAGCCGCTCTTTAAATATGTCAACGTTAATCTTATTCACGTTGCATGTCCTATGTTCTATGTTTTTCGTGGGAGGTTGGGTAAGGTGACTTATGACGGAAACATACCAGTTTCACCACAGGTCCGTCTTAAGTGTTCTTTAGGAATTTATTTGCAGACTTCCCTCAGTGGAATGTTCCTACACGTGAGTGTAGAAGGATTTTAGGTCCACTGTGTTTGGTGGTCTGTGACACCTGTCTGTTTAGTTGTTTTGTAAAGTTTTAATATAGTTTTTGAAGTAATTTTTATTCGTACTTTAGTTGCATAATGTATCTTGTTTGTAGAGATCGTCTATCCTCACCTTGCTATCGATCAGTTTTTTACAAACCTATGTTTTTACACTGTGTTGTCAATTGTATTGTCCTGTTGTTTATCGCGGTCATCATTTTAATTCTTTGCAAGAGTCTATTTTAGTTTCTCATTTTAATTTTGTTGATTTCTGCGATCGTATTCATTCGTCTTTAATTATCTTGTCTTGTCACTATCGTAGTAATTGTCTATTACTTCTGTCTTATCATAACATTTCATTGCATAAATTATTTTATCGATTAATAATATGTTTGAAAAATTAAATGATATTAGAAA
Organism: Oreohelix idahoensis; assembly: GCA_024509875.1. Taxonomy (NCBI): domain Eukaryota; kingdom Metazoa; phylum Mollusca; class Gastropoda; order Stylommatophora; family Oreohelicidae; genus Oreohelix; species Oreohelix idahoensis. The sequence goes on from JAMPIV010017564.1 coordinate 319,125, forward strand.
CCGTTCTTGGACATGAACGAGTAACACTTCTTGGAGTGATAAGAAAAAATTATTGGACATTAATTAATATTTACGAAGAAGAAGTATAGTAATTACATAGTGATCATAATGTATTCACTAGATTACTTTATTAAACAAGCAAAAGCCCTTCAGATGACTCCTGAAGAGGTAAAAGTATTCGCTATGACGGAATATAGAAAAGTTCAAGAGATAGAAGCTGAACAGAGAAAGTTAGAAACTTTAAGACTAGAAAAACTTCAGATTGAGGCAGATCATAAAAGGATTGAGGCTAAAGAAAACGAGAAAAAAAATGAAATTTGAGGCAGAACAGAAAAGGATTGAGGTTGAATAAAACGAGAAAAAAATGAAATTTGAGGCAGAACAGAAAAGGATTGAGGCTGAAGAAAACGAGAAAAAAATGAAATTTGAGGCAGAACAGAAAAGGATTGAGGCTGAAGAAAACGAGAAGAAAAGGATATTTGAGGCTGCAGAAAACCAGAGAAAAGCTGCGGAGAAAGAAAGACAACTTAAAATTGAAATGGAAGGTAAGCAAAAGGAAATGGAAGAAAGGAGATTAATAGCTGAAGAAAATACAAGAAAATATCAACTTCAGGTTCAACATGAACAAAAAATGAAGGAAATGGAATGTGAACAATTTAGATTAGCTCATGAAGCTAATGCTCAGACAACTAATGAGGGTCAAACTTCATCCAAACACGGAAATATAAAAAATTTTCATTTAATATTACCAAAATTTAATCCTCCATCAGACGATGTGATTCATTACCTACATAGGTTCGAAGCAACATGTGAAGCCTATAAGGTTGATAAAGCACAGTATTGTGTAAAATTATCTTAACTACTTACGGGCGAAGCTGTGTCAGTATATCATATGGCAACTGCTACTGATAAAAATAATTATGAAGCTCTCAAAACTGCGTTACTTACTAAATAGCAAATGACAGAAAACGAATATCGTTTGAGATTTAAATCTCTGTTGCCACAAAGAGGAAAGCATTTTAGCGATTTTATTACACATATAAGTCTTACATTGGTGTCGTGAAACATTCTAAATCCACATATATAAATTAAAAGGTAAATGTAAAGCCTAACAAATAAATTCAATAAAAGGAAAGAAGAATGGTAAAGAACAGTGCTGTCAGAATGACTGTACTCGAAATCCCCCTTGTTTACTACTTCGTCTGCAAATTGTAACGTTTCACGTTGATAGTAAAGCCTACTGCATCACTACACGCTTTCTACAATAAAACGTGTACTGTATTTCTAAGAAAACCTTGAGATACGCAAGCTGATTAATGACCTAAATTAATACTAACATTAATCACACTACGTTAACATAAACGGAAAGACAGATGAACTTAGGATAGAGAGAGAGAGGGAGGGCTGAAAGCAGGAACGCATGCAACCCTAACACGCGTCTCGCGATACAAAATTAATACCCTCCCCGCGCGAAAGGCCAGAAGCACTAACTTTTTTTCAAATCGACAGTGATAAAAAAACACTACCCATACGAGAGTTAGGTTTAAAAACCTGAAAAATGCTTATTGGGAAACATGACATTATACTGGTTTACGTTTGAAAGCCTGACAGTACCCAGACACCACATCGTATCGAAGTGAACAGGAGGTAGAAGAAAATGCACATTTTGAACGCAGCCACCTAGCTCCCTTAAATTTATATAATTGGGTTCCTTAGGACTTGCTGACAAAGAATATGTTAAACGTTACGCAAATAGTCTAGGAATTAACAAATTATAGCCAAAAGAAAATAGTGAGGGTGTCAGACAACACCAAATAATAATCGCACAGTGGCATGTTTTGAAACCACTAATTTTACGGGAAATGGGCCACCATGTAAAATCCTATTTGATTGGATAGAAGTAAATGTAAGGCTAAACACGATTAGTCGGGCTACAAATACTATTTTTTGTTGTTAGGGGAGACGGAAGGAAGGGTACTTTTTTCAAACGCTTGTGTAAACATGGCTCGATTGGTTAGACCCGCCAATATAGGCAATAAGAAGCGTCAGTTCAGTGCCACATGTTAAAATAAACTTACTAAGAAACAGTGCATTGAGAGCCAGATCATATTTTTCGAAATAAAAGTCTGGGACAGAGGCAGATCGGAATTTGTGCCATTATTCATCGCCAGTCAACGTATCTATGTATTATTTCCATGAATTGTGGTAAGCTTGATATATTCAGTATCTTTTTAATGAAAATTGAATGTAAATTGATAATTTATGTCTGTATATGTGTGTGGTTCAGTAGCGAACTTGAGGCAAGGCCTATATAGTGCTCCAACCTGAACAGAAGGTGTCGGAGAAAAGTAAAACTGCATGGAATTGCCAAACAGTACACTGACACCTATCTTATTGACTAGAAAGAACTAATGCTGGAATTGCAGAGGCGTAGTAACCATTAGGGAGGAGTATACTGGTGTAAATTGTTTCAGATGAAGATGGCAGTTGGCCTATCGCTCTGAACTCAGTGTTTGTTCTGTATTGTGTTCAGTGTAGAAATAGATTATAAATTAGATCTGAAGTAGGAGGTACTACCTTCTTGTTTCAGGGACTGTGGTCCTAGTTACTGAAGTAGCACCTGGTCTGAGTTTTGCTGAATCCAGAGGCTGACAGCATACTCCTTGGTCCAGATAGCGACCAGTGAGGTGTCTCCAGAACACAGGAAGCAATCGAGCAGAGGAGTCTTTTCCTGCCACCATCACGAAAGATAAGCTTCTGTGGCCAGAGTAGCTCAACATTATGTGCCCCCTCAAAAATTGACATTTTGTTAAACACAGAGGGACAATTAATTGGTTCAAATGACAGGAACTGTGAACTTTTCCCAATACTATTCCCCCGATAATCAAACACTTGAAGTCATGATGAAAAACAACAACCAAGCTTGAACAAAACCAGTATTACCTCATATTACTACTGCACAAATTACACACATAGAATAATAATAATAAACTATGTCAATACAAAGTTCATATATATAACCTGTGTACATAATACTTGTAATTACATTTGATTGTGATTCCTGGTTCACTGTGTAGTTGAATCAGGATATCCCTTATTGACAAGAATTAATACATATATTTTTAAACTTAAACACTTGACTCATTGAAGATAGTCTTATAGAGTGTTATATGTGTGTGAGTGTCACAGTGCTGTAAAGTGTTGTGGAATAAATTAAATTGTTTATCTGTCTGTTGTTGTTGTGACTTACACTTCATCATTTTCAATACCCTAGACATTCAAAGTAGTCATCACAATATTCCAGAATAATTCTGACTGAGGTATAAATATGGTAGCAAGTAAGGTTATCTGTAATACACCACACTTATTAGATACAGATACCTTCACAGCTGATCTCAGTCGGTACACTAAGTCCCCTATAAATATTTATAACATCCCACTTTACCACAATTGGACAGATGGATTGAACTATCCAAAACTGATAAAACTTATGACGCACCAAGAGATTTATTGCTACGCGATAAAGTCTTGTCCTCGGTAAACCCATCGTTTCTTGCTTTTTTGCATGAGCGTAATCATTCTAACATTAATGACATGCAGCAAAGCTGTATACAATATTGCACAGCACATCCGAATATGGAAATTAGCGGTTCTCTGATTAAGGATGAATTGCCAGTCGCATTTGCTATGCATCAGAATAACTTTTCACGACACCGTTAATTAAGTTGAGACAGATCATTTAAAAAGGGAAATAATGAGAATTTCAGTTCTGGTAATTTTTATAAGGGGAAACAATTCCAACAATCTTCTCCATATAATGTTTCTTGGGGTCAATCTCACAGATCACGAGATTTTGATAACAATAATTTCAGAAATAATCAAGGAAACAATTATAAACATAATTGGCGTTCTAATTTGCATTATTCTCATAATAGACATAGTTCTCTGAACAGACCATTTGGTCCAAGACATGACAGTAATACCAATAATTGGCGTTCTAACCAAAATTTTAACTCCAACAGTAACAGTAATTATGGCAATTTCAGAGAAAATAGTCAGAATTGATCGCGACGAAGAGATAGATCTTCGAGCAGACCTCGTAATCAGTCTAATGTTGCTTTACTTCAGGCACAAACTAACAAAGGTCAGGACAAAAATGTTAATCATCATAATGCAATGTCTTGTATTGATCTTGAGCAGGGAAAGGCTTGTCAAGAATGCTCTACGCTATTCCAGCCCAAGTCGATCACGACGCTGAGATGCGGACACATATTGCCAAGTCTACCAGCAGTCTGTACGGCAACTTCTACGTCAGTTCACCACGGGAAAGGATCCCTTAAATTTAATAGAGGATTTGTTAACTCTATACCTTGCTCTATTTTATTTGATTCAGGCTGCAGCACAGTCGGTGTACGGAACTCGCTGATCGACCCTTGTTGTGCTACAGGCAATACAGTCAAATGCGTCACTTTCGGCGGCACTGTGGAAACTTTCTCTACAGCCATAATTAATTTACATACACCATTTTTTTCAGGGAAAAATCCAATTAGTGATGTCATCCTTGGTTGCATACATGGTGTAAAAGAGTGTACCCCACAACAAATAGCTGAATGGGAAGAGCGACATATTCATGCTGCAAATGCAGTAGTTACCAGAGCGCAAGCTACTGATATGTTGCTTAATACACCTTCTGAACCTTCGGTTAATGTTAATGATGATGTTGACACTCCTATTTCACGGGAGTCGTTTATAACATTTCAGAAAAATGATGATTCATTGGCCAGATTTTTTAAGCTAGCTTATAATAACAAGACTACCAAAACAAATGCAAAATCTAGACATAATTTTGTACTCAAGAATGGGATAGTGGTTAGACTTATACAAGATATTGATTCTTCATTACGGTCTCAGATTTTAGTACCTCTTTCTATGAGAGCTCGTATATTGCGTCACGCACACGACTCTCAATGCGCAGGCCATATGGGTTTTTCACGAACCAAATGTAGAGTGTTATCTGCATTCTATTGGCCAGGCGTTCACAGAGATGTCAATATCTACTGCCGTTCTTGTACGACATGTCAAGAAGTCAAAGTTCGGGGTCCATACCATGCAGCTCCAATTCAGGCTGCAGACATTCCGATTCGTCCATTTGAGAAAATGGCTATTGATATTGTTGGTCCTATACAACCTTCTGCAAGAGGACATACACATATCCTCACTTGTATTGATATGTGTACTCGTTGGCCTGAGGCCATACCTCTGAAAAATACTTCATCTGCCAGTGTTGCAGAGGCTTTATGGTTGATCTTTTTACGCTTAGGTTTTCCGCGTAAGATCTTATCTGACCATGGTGTTCAGTTTGTATCTGAGGCTATGTCTCAAGTAATGAAATTGTTAGTATCGATAGATCACTTAGTTCTATCTATCACCCTATGTCCAATGGGTTAGTTGAACGTAAGAATAGGACAATCAAACAGTTACTGGGTAAGATTACGCAAGATCATCCTCAGGATTGGGACAGAGTCCTTCCTTTTGCCCTCTTTGCGTATCGCGAGGTGCAACACGAAGCAACCGGTTTCTTTCCATATCAGTTAGTCTTCGGCATCCAACCTCGTGGACCAATGTCGTTACTCAACGACTTACTTATTGAGGAGAATATCGAAGAAGAGACTCAATCCTCTTATGAGTATGTGATCTCTTTGAGGAAAAGGATCATAGATGCATGTAGGTTAGCTACCGCAGCATCTGAACATGCAAAAGAAAAAGCTAGACTTTTTGCAAACAAATATAGACGTCTTCGTCAGCTTATCCCGGGTGATGAGGCATATGTATTACTGCCTTCTAAAAATAATCGTCTACTCATTACCTGGAGTGGCCCTTTTAGAATAATATCTAGAATTTCGGATGTCGACTACATTGTCGATGTAAAGGGTAAACACAAAACCTTTCACATTAATATGTTTAAGGAATACCATACACGTCCTGACTATCTTCAGTCAGTATTCCAATCAACTGACGATCCTACACCTCCTATTCATCACTATACCACTTCAGCTGTCATTCAAGAAGAAGAGTCTTCTTTTCTAGACGTACCATTAACAATACCGGTGATACCACTCCATCCGACTGAAAGTTGGAGTGATGTTTCTATTTCTTCTGATCTTTCGGCTGATCAAAACCAACAAGTTTCCTCACTTCTAAAATCTTATCAAGATGTCCTCACTGACATCCCAGGTCGTACGTCAGTTATTAAACATGACATTCTATTGACTGACGACACACCTATCCGAGTTCGTCCATACCCAATCCCTTTACACTTTCGTGCTCAGGTTGATAAGGAGTTGGATGAAATGCTTCAATTAAAAATAATTGAACCTTCAACGTCACCATACTCTTCTTCCATGGTGATCATCAGGAAAAAGGATAACAATATTCGTCTTTGTGTAGACTATAGAAAATTAAATAAAGTTACACAATTCGACGCAGAACCATTACCTTTATTAGAAGAATTATTAGTTAAACTGTCTGACTCTACTTTCTTTTCCAAATTTGACCTGTCAAAAGGATATTGGCAAGTCCCATTGACAGAAAAAGCAAAGCCACTTACTGCTTTCTCGACACCTCTGGGCCTATTCCAATGGAATTTTATGCCATTTGGGTTAGTGAACGCTCCAGCCACTTTCGTGCGTATGATGCGTCACATACTGTCTCATCGTCCCGATGTCATTGCATATATCGATGACATTTGTCTTTTTAGCAACTCATGGGAAGAACATGTTCAGGGATTGAACAAATTACTGTCCACGTTACGGTCATTTAACCTAACAGCTAAGCCATCCAAGACATTCGTGGGTTTTCACGACATATCGTTTTTAGGCCACCGTATTGGTCATGGCAAATTATATACTGAGGACAGTAACGTCACAAAAATCCTGAACATTACAGCTCCGAAAACAAAAAAACAAGTACGTTCTTTGTTGGGTCTAATACAATTTTACGGTAAATTTATTCCTCATTTATCTACCATTACTGCTCTTTTCTCTTCTTTGTTGAGGAAGGGCACAGCTAACGTGATTCGGTGGTCGAATGAACATCAAATCGCGTTAGATTCTATCAAGAATTTATTTTCCACACCTACAGTATTGATGCTACCTAATCCAAAACTTCCATTTACACTTCGCAGTGACGCGTCTAATTATGGTATAGGAAGCGTGCTACTTCAAGAATACTGTGGCACCTTGCATCCTGTAATGTATGTTTCAAGAAAGTTAACAGCAACTGAACAAAAATACTCGGTTCTGGATAAGGAGCTCCTTGCGTTAGTGTGGTCAATCACCAAACTTGAGAGATATTTGTTATGATCTCATTTTATTGTTGAGTCTGATCAAAAAGCACTCACTGCTCTCAACACTAAAGACGTCAAGTCAGCGAAATCTACCAGATATGCGATAACGTTGCAACCGTATAGTTTTACTATACGTTCCATACCAGGTTCGCAAAATGTGTTAGCTGACTGTTTATCTAGGTGTCCAAGCGATCCAAGCGAGCAAATACGCCTTACAGAGATTGGATCTTCTACATCGACAGTCGTGCAATTGTAACGTTATACGCAATTAACTTTGATGATTTATGCAACGTCTACTTCAGTTGTATTCCCACTGTATTACTGATGAAAATTGGTTATTCAGACTGTTCGTATTGTAAACCAATAACAGTGTTGTGTCAATAACATTGACATAAGAAAAAAATGACTTTCGTTTAATGAACTACATTCTCTTCTGAACGTGACATTGTGAAGATATATTACCATCCTTTTAAGATGATAGATACATGCTGTTCAAAGTGGAAGATGATAACTTCCAGGATTACTCGTAAAATAACATTTCAATGTAGTTAGATGTCAATAAAACGGAACTTCTTATATTATGAACTATTTTCAGAGATGATATGGATCTTCTTAAGATTATTATAGATAATAATAACTGGAATTGGTAACAATTTTAAGACATGAACAATTTTGATTACTTATCAGCAATTAAGATCACTTCATTAGTTGCATATTTTACAGTGGTTATTATTATTAGTTTGTATAATAGTTCGTAGAACTAGAAACCACCACTTTTAGTGTATTATTTTGCACTCATAGTTAAGTAGTGTCTCTGATTAATTTTAGAAACTGATAAGTGTCTTGATCACTTCGCGTGGTTTGTTAATTGCCTTGTTCACTTTACATGTTTCATTTGCAATCTTTTTTTGGTTGTTTATGAATTCACTTCTCATCTATTATGTAATTTCATCTTCATCATTTAAAATTCACTTGTTGATTTTTTTTATTTTGATGGTTTCACATCCTCAGTGTTTTAGTTCATCATCCTTCATACTTTAATTTCTCTTTGGTACCACAGGTATTCCAAATTAATGGATTGTGGTTGAAATTTTGTTTATTACTCCTGTTATTTATTGATGTTGAATTTCATTCTACATCCTCTTTGTCATTAGTCTGTCTAGTGGGGGTGTATTATTAGTACATGATTATGTAAATTTGATTCACCTCTCCGCGTTTATTAACGAAGAAAAAAATTAATAGAATTAATTTTTTTCAGGGGGATTTGTAAGATAATCTGTTGCGTCCTTTTTAAGTCCCAACAGACTTTAACATATAGACAGTCTCAGGTTCTGTCTTTGTTACAAGTGTACGCACCAATTGAGAAACGTTGGTATATTAAATTTATGGTGCACGAGAACGCACATTTTTGGGGAATTTTAATGTAACGCGCTGGTTGTCAACAAAAGCAGTGGACGTCATAGCTTAATGGTAGAAGCTGGTAACCCAAGATCAGTCCTATGATCTTTGGATTTTAACCCCGTATATTGGGTGAAAGTATTATGTTTAGACCCGGCCCTGCGGATTTAGCAGTCGTAGCCGGTAGTCGTCCACGTAAGTGTCGATTCGTTGGAAGAATCAAATATGTAATTATTATAACAACAATGTTTGTTCTACGAAGTCGTGAGTATCTAGTCGATGACAGGTAACTAGCCTGTACCGAAATGGATTCACAGCTGAAGATATATTTCTATATGCCTGTATATGCTTAATAGAGGGATTGTCGGTAAATACCGTGGATCTTCGTTGTATCTATATTATTGGGAAGCCGTTGTGTCAGTCACGGCTAATGCAAGAGGTGATTCAAGTATCAATACCTAAGTAACTTTATATGCCTATAATTATTTAGTAGGAACCAGTACCTACGTTCGTCTATGAATAGTTAATGAGGACATTTTGTCAAAGAACATAATCAAGATCAGGATCTTAGATACTACCAAGTATAATGAGCATCTCCTGTCATTGAGAAAGGTCAACCGTTATCAGTATAACCTTGTATTTAACTACCTCATAACTGTTATGCCTAGTGATGTATTAACTCAGAGACCCAGCCAGAATTTGCTTGAGGATTCTTCTGAGACTATGTGCATGGATTTTATTGAGGACATACGTCCAATCTCATCATGTTGAATTACCTATTAACCGTCAACGTCAAATGTCTCGTCCTATATGATGTGATGTCAATAAACGATGTATCAACTTCAAGTAACGAGTTTGACTACCACAGAATTGGCACTTGTTGATGTGCCTACGTTGAGTTCTCACATTACTGCATCACAATTTATATATTCGCGAAATCAGCACGATCAAGTAGTCATTCAGAAAACCCCATGAAGAATGATTGCAACAATAACCTTTGCCTTCCACTCATGGATGCCACGTCACTTATGTACTTGCTGGGATGTCGTAAGCTTCCAGGCAAAAATTAGCCATGATATATTTGGCTAACCAATTAATGGTTATGCTTCCTGAAAATGCCGGTGAAGGTTATCTCTGGTTAGCGTCATTCCCTTTTTTATTATATCTGATACAATCAATCAGAAATAAAATCTGAAATAAAATGATATTAGTAATATATCATCATCTCATCTCATCCCGTAACCCGTCATGGGTCGTAGGGGTGCCATGGTGGAAGCATCAGCAGACAAGGTTCTCCACTGCTCTCTATCCTCAGCAATTGGTACAAGTGTGGAAAAACCGTGTCCTGCCCATTCTTTGATGTTATCAGCAAAGGATTTTCTCTGCCTTCCTCTTCTCCGTTTACCTTCGACTGTTCCCTGAAGGATCGTTTTCGAAAGAGAGTCATGACGAGTTACATGCCCAAACCAGGCAAGCTTTCGACGTTTCACTATTGACAAAAGTGGTTCTTGGTGGCCTGCATAGGTGTTTATCTTCTCTCTAACATAGACATTTGTTTTGTGCTCTTTATAGCAATGGCACAGAATTCTTCTATAACATTTATGATCGAAAGCCTGAATCCTTCGCTCCGTATCTGCAGTGAGTGTCCAGCCCTCACACCCATACAAGAGAATAGATAATGCAAGTGATTTGTATAATTTGATCTTCACAGGAAAACTGATGTTACTTTTCCAGATCATATTCAACCTTGTCATGGCAGCTGAGGCCATCTCAAGTCTTGTCTTGATTTCTTTACTTGATCTTCCATCACTACATATAGTCGACCCGAGATATTTAAAGGTGCTAACTTCTTCTAACGATTGCCCATTTAACGTAATGTTGGTCGGAACATGTTTCTTATGGCTATTCACCAATATCTTGCTTTTATCTATATTAATTTCCATCCCATATGTTCTTGTTACTTTCTCCAGTCTAGAGGTAAGGTCTTGAAGTTCTGACTCTGATCCAGCTATCAGATCAATATCATCAGCAAAACGTAGGTTGCACAGAGGTCGGCCTCCAATCGATATAGTTGATTTATAATCGTAGAGAGCCTCCTGCATAATATGTTCTAGATATATATTAAAGAGCACTGGTGACAGAATACATCCTTGGCGAACTCCTACAGTTGTTTTGAAAAATTCTCCAATGTCGTTGCTTGCGAAAACAGCACTGCTTGCGTCCTTGTATAGTGCTTCAATGATATCTATGATGTTAGTATCAAAATTGAATTTTCTCATTACTTGCCATAAGCCTTCATGCCAGACTCGATCGAAGGCTTTTGTGAAATCGATGAAGTTATGGTATAAATCGTGTTAAATCGTTAGTAATACATATATCTTTAATAAACTTACATACCCTCTTAGGATTAATAAGCTCACGGTGAGACTATATTGGCTGAATTTTATCTGCTCTGCATGAAGCGTGAAAATAGAACTTTTCTTGCAGATTCTGTCTTCCAGTTTCTCACTCTGGCTTCCGGATTTGGTGTGTGTGATCTCAACGCGCCGCTCTGTCCTTATATTTCAGTCTCTCGCCCGTACGAGAAAGTTCCTCTAAAAGTCCCAAAAGATTTTCGTTTCATCTCCTGGTTTCAGACGATTTGAGGCAATCTGTGCTTTTCCTGTACTTGTTTTTTTCTTCTATTCACTACACATTTATATTCTTCCTTCCTTCCTATGTATCATTCCCGTTTACCCATATGAGACTTTCACAACATATAAGTTTTATCCAAATCCGTTTAGGCTTGTTAGTGTAATACATTTTTAAAGATTATTAGCTAACTTTTAGCCGATGTGATGAAGGTGAAAAATATTAATTATCTTTAAAACTTTTTATATTTGAATAATATCCTTTTGAATATAATTCCTAGTCTATCTCCTTTGTTGAGTTTTTTTATTTAGTATTATTCCAACCAGGCGTTCTCCTGTAGTTTAAAATTTAATTTCCAGTAAATGCAAACTTTAAAAGTCCGCCATACATTCTTATATAGCTATTTCCTCATTCTTCAGTAATATTGTCTGGCTTTAACCGTATTTCAGGGAGCCGCGCTAGCGTAGTGGTTACAACACCGCTCTGGCGACCGGGTGATACAGGATCAAACCCGGGCGACGGCATTTGAGGATTTTTCGTCGACAGGGGATTTGGAGTGGATTAACTCGAGACCTGGCGAGGACATTTAAAGGAGTGTCGTCGACCAGGGATTGGCGGCTCCTGAGCCGACCCAGCTCTAATGGGTACCTCCGAAATCGGCGAGTATTTGCCTGTATGGCGAGGGACACCTGTCTCTGTACAAGAAATAAAGGGATACTCACGTAAAATCAATGTCAGGTTAGACATAAATAATAACCTGCGATTTCGCCTCGAGTATTAGCGGGCGTATGAAAAAAAAAAAAAAAAAACCGTATTTCACATTTCCCGTCCTCAAACTTCAAAGAAAGACCGCCGCGCTGACCTTGCGCTGGTGTGTGTGTGTGTGTGCTCGCTGTGGGCGTGTGTCGCGCTACAACCAAGCAAGTGTTATCAAATCTCGCTACAGAGCCCTCTTCTTTCAAACAGTGCCTGAGCGGTTAACTTTTTGGTAACACATGCTGCTGTTCCTCCTTACTTTTTTGTTCCTCTATATCTGCGTTGATAGGATGACGACTTAAAAAGTCGTGTCCAAGATTGTCCCGTCCTGGAATATATCTCACACTGAACGAATATGGAGATAATAGTAAACTCCACCTTAAAAGTCGTGAATTTAATTTTTTAGACACTGCTAAAAACATCAAATGCTGGTGATCACTTTCCACAAAGAAGTGTTTCCCGTAAAGAAAAGGGGCGAATTTATTGATGGACCAGACCAAAGAGAGGCATTCACGTTCAACGGTAGAATAATTTCTTTCAGCTGCATTTAACTTTCTACTGTAAAAGCTACTGGTAATAGCATATGTGACGGTGTGTCTGCCCGCTGTAGTAATGTTGCTCCGATGCCTACATTGCTAGCATCTGTTCTTAGTACGAATTCTTGAGTGAGATCGGGAAGGGCAAGGATAGGTTTATTTGTCAGCTTATTTTTCCACTCTGTATAAGCCTGTTCACATTCCGCAGTCCATTTTATTTTATCCGGCTGGCCTTTTTTGGTTAAGTCGGTTAATGGCGCGCATAATGAGTTGAAATGGGGTATATATTTCTGATAAAACCCGCACAATGACACAAAGGATCTTACATCCTTCTTAGTTTGTGGTCTTGGTGCTTTTCTCATTTTCTCTACATTCTTTGGGTCAGGAGACATTTGCCCTGTAGAGATAGTGTGACCTAAAAATTCCAATGTCTCACATCCAATATGACACTTAGTTGGGCGTCTGTCAATCCCGTTTCTCTCAATCTACCTAACAACATGGAGAGTGCTACTATGTGTTCCTCGAATGTAGTAGTAGCAATCAGAATATCATCCATGAAGTTGGTGATATGAGGATTTTGTAATGGTTCCAACAATTTCCTCATCATTCTGGAGAAGATACTTGGAGCATTCTTTAACCTAAATGGGAGTACATTGAACTCGTAATGTCCATCCGGTGTACTAAAGGCCAACAGTTTCCTAACTTCTGGTTTCACTGGTATTTGGTAGTATCCCTTGCTTAGATCTACTTTTTGAAAAATACCGAACCTTACTTAAGGTAGCAAACAACTGATTGGTGTCAGGTAATGGGTCTACCTGAGATTCAGTGATAGCATTTAGTTTCCTATAGTCAATGCATAACCTGTGTTCACCACTAGGCTTCCTTAATAGCACCACACTTGAGCTGTAGGGAGATTCAGACTTTGAAATAATTTTCTCTTTTAAGAGATAGTCAATCTCATCCTTAAGTGCTTGTCCTTTAGCATAAGGTATAGGGTATGTCCGCATACACACTGGTGTAGGGTCAGTAATCGTCATGTAAAACTCTAACAGATTAGTACACCCCGGCTTATCTGTGAGTACATCAGCATGGATTTCTAACACCTCCTGAACCTTTTTCCTCTGCTCAAGAGTTAAATTTTCACTCACATTAACCTGAGCATAGCTTTCCGTAGTTGTTAGGGGGTATTCCATGGAGGAAATTGGTTCATTCTGCATTTCTGTTGCAATGGCCAGGGTCATGATATGGGCAACTTCTGATGCTTCCCTGTCATAATACTTTTTAAGAAGGTTGACATGATACACCTTCTCCTTTCCTTTCTTGTCAATCTTATAGTTGGTCCGGGGAAGTTTTTCCAATATGACGTAGGGTCCCTGCCATCCAATTTGCAATTTATTATTGCTGCTGGGCAACAGTAACAGAACCTTTTCTCCACATTAAGTTCCCTATCTTTTGCTGTTTTATTGTAGTAAGCAGCCTGCTTCCTCCTGGACTATCTCAAGTTATCATTGGCCAGTTTCCAACTTGTTTTCAATCGAGCTGTCAACTCGTTGACGTATTGGTAGGAAGAAGTCATGGTTTCTTCTGCTTTTTCATCAGTCCATGTCCGCAACAATGCTTCCAGTGGACCTTTGATTGGTCGTCCAAACAACAGTGTAGCTGGAGCCAATCCTGTGGAGTTATGTGGGACTTCCCTGTAGGCAAATAGTTCTGAGTGTAAGTATGTGTCCCAAGTTTCAGGTTTCTCACTAGCCAACTTTCTAAGGATTTAAATGAGCGTGCCATTGAACCGCTCTACTTGACCATTCCCTTGGGCATGGTACGGGCTACAGTGATAATGTCTAGCTTGAAATAACCTGAATACTTCTTGTGTTAGCTTTCCCCTAAACTGAGAACCATTGTCAGTCAATATTTAATGTGGGAAACCTAATCGGGTGAATATTGTTAACATTGCATCTGCCACATGTTTCGAATCTATCGATGACATTGCTACTGCCTCTCCCCACATAGAGCAAGTATCGACCAAGGTTAAGATATATGCATTTCTCTTCTTCGTCCTACTAAGGGTCCAACAATATCCACGGCAACACGTTCGAAGGGCGTTCCCATGATGGGCATTTCTCCCAGTGTTGCTGGTGTAGTCCTATGTTTAGGAGCTACTCTTTGGCATTCTGGACAGGATCTCACATACGTATTAATGTCCTCTGTGATCCCTGGCCAAAAGTAGTGACAGGCTATCCGTTGTCCAGTGGCCCCTATTCCCATATGTCCACTGAAAGGTATAGCATGTCCTAGCTTCATAACCTGCTCCCTGTGTGATTTTGGCCTTACAAGCTGTCCATGTCCTTTTGGTCCTGGTCCAGCTTTTCTATATAGTAGGCCATTTTTCATATATAAGTCTCCTTTCTCTGGTGGGTTATAGCTTTTACGTAATTTGCCAAAGCAAGGCTTCAATTTACTGTCAGCAGTTTGAGCCTTTCTCATCTCTTATGGATGAGTATTGATGATAGTGTCCTCCTCTTTCTTAGAGCTTGCCCTGGTTTGGACTGTGGCCATCACTATGGGTCTTATAGGTTCTCGTAGAAAGATATATCTACTTCCCAGTATTAATCGGTAGATAGGGTTGTCCATCACTGCTGATTTGATCTCTCCTGCCACATAGCGAGATCTTATGTTGATACGGGCTATGGGCAGTGTCATGGTTCCTGCTCCCTTGACTGGTCCTCTGATTTCCACGGTTTCTGTGGTTATCTGTTCCGGACTCACAAGAGAAAAGCACACTAGTGAGTCAAAGTCCAAGCCTGTATCATATAAGCACAGTACTTGTGTGCCATTCAAGGTCACTTCCTCACAGACAGGGGGATGATAGAGGTCCTTCTGACTATCTGCCAGGTCCTTCCTTCCGTTGTTCTCTGTTGTAAGGCATGCAGCATGATGAGGAGGGTTTTTCCGTCTGCATTCCGCAGTATGGTGGTTACTCATTTGGAGAGATTTACACCACTTTCCTTCCTTTCTTGGAGGTTTCTTTTCTAATCCTAGAGGGTTTTTGTCTTTATAATCAGTTCTGTGTTTGTTCTTGTTGGAATTGTCCCTGTGTTCATAGTTGGTAAAGTTTTGAGAAGGTTTGAAGTTCTCACCCTGCTTCTTCTTATTTCCTGACACTTCTGACTGAGCTGCTTGATATCTTTCAGCCATGGTTAAAATATCTTCCAATCTCTCTGCTACTTGCTCCATAAGAAATTTTTTCATTTCTTGAGGCATGGATTCTCTCAGTTGTTCCATCATGACCATTTCTTTTATATCTTGACATTTTCCTAAGCTAATCCATTTTGTCAGATAAGTTTCCAATCTGGCAGAAAACTGGTGGTAGTTTTCTCCTGGAAGTAGCTTAGCAGTTCGGAATCTCTTTCTATAAGATTCAGAATTCTTTTCCTACCTGACCAGTAAAGCCTGTTTAGAGATTTCATAATCTTCCTGGTCTTCTTTTGAGAGTTTTAAATAAACATCGTATGAAACTCCCCTTAACCCCTGAGATAGCTTAAGGCTCCATTTTTCCTTTTCCAATACATAGGTAGAGGCCAGTCTCTCATATCTATCCAGGTACGACTCAATGGCGTCCTCTTTTTCAATAAATGGATCCAGGTGGAAACTCATGGCTTCATTTGCTGTGCTGTGGTTGGAGCTCTCAGGGTGAGGTGAGCTAGCACCATGATTGCTAGCTGCTCCCTGGAGTTCAAGTTCCTTTAAACTTAACTCATAAGCTCTTTGTAACCTTCTTTCTTCAGCTTCAGCCTCAACTTCAAATCTTTTGGCTTCTCTTTCTGCTTCTAACCTTTTGGCTTCTCTCTCTGCTTTCATTCTTTTCTCTTCTCTTTCTGCCTCTAATTTCTTAGCTTCAGCCTCAACTTCCATTCTTTTAGTCTCTCTTCCAGCTTCAGCTTCCATTCTTTTAGTTTCTCTATCTAAATATTTATCCACTTCAGTTGTGATATGTCGAATTAGAGCATCTCCTGTCATACCAAGTCTTTTTCTTCCTGCATAATCGCAGCTCTAAACTTCATTAATTCAGCCATGATGATTACTTACCAGAGGGTATATAATTTTATCTTCACTAACCAAATAACTTAATTAAAATCAATTAATTACTTTGAACAAGTCAAATCCTTAAAACCTTGTGAGCGTTTCCTATTTACTTCGTACTCAATGGTACTACTATTACGAAAAAATTTCTAAGTTTTAGAATTTTTTCAAAAAAATTTATTTTTACCAACTATTTGTGGCTGAAGATAGAAGAATACATAGATAGTGGCTCAGGATACAAAATAATATCCCGCGAAAGAGCCTCCAATGTAGCGAAAGGTTTTTATATTATGATAATAGTGGTAGAACCGAAGTAGAATCTCTCTCCAGAAAGTATTAAGTTCCAGTGCCCGAGAAGTACACTGGTATCACAAGTGAGTTACAGCTGTGAATACTCTGAGCTGGACAATAGATTTAGGCTTCATAAGTATAAGTTGCTACTTTCGCTATCGTAACCCTATGTGATAATATAATTAAATTTGAAAAGGTAACTCAAAATTTAACAGTTAAAAATATAACAAGTCAAATGAGTACAATTATCCAATTTATTATGTACATCTATATATTCTTGTAATGAGAAATGGTTGTTGTAAGATGGTAAAATGTATGATAATTTACAGTTACAAATAAAAAAAAAACAAGCTAAAAAGTCTTGGATTTATCTTCCACTGAACTTATAACACAAGTTTGTCACATTATCTATTGCCATCTAGTTGTCATCATTAAACAGTCGTTTTAGAAACTGCTCACAGGATTTGTTGGATGGATACACGTAAAACTCATCTTATGTTAGTTCGAGGTTCCTGAGACACACTTGAATCCGGAAGACTTTCCTTCAGCCCGCCCTGTAACTACGGGGGACTAAGGTGTTGAAGATTGGTTGACCTCTGGGCTTCAGTGACCTGGATCAACGGTCTTCAAGTCTTTTGCATAAATTCAGTCAGGAATGATCATAATCTTGATCAGCAATGATCATAAAACTTGATCATAAAACCTGGAACAAGAAGTAATAGGTGGCCATGGTGTTCTCCCAATCTCACCACCCACTGCTGTTCATGAGGCGACCATTTCTTCAGTGTTTGTGTATAAATGAATGAATCATAGTAGTATGTTACAGAGATAGCATGATAAGATAATGTATACTGTGCAGAATACAAAATACATGAATAAATCATATGTTATGATACATGGGAATGATATAACCTTTGCCTTCCACTCATGGATGCCTAGTCACTTATGTACTTGCTGGGATGTTGTAAGCTTCCAGGCAAGAATTAGCCATAATATATTTGGCTAACCAATTAATGGTTATGCTTCCTGACAATGCCGGTGAAGGTTATCTCTGGTTAGCGTCATTCCATTTTTTATTATATCTGATACAATCAATCAGAAATAAAATCTGAAATAAAATGATATTAGTAATACATATATCTTTAATAAGCTTAAAAACCCTCTTAGGATTAATAAGCTCACGGTGAGACTATATTGGCTGAATTTAATCTGCTCTGCATGCAGCGTGAAAATAGAACTTTTCTTGCAGAAGCTGTCTTCCAGTTTCTCTCTCTGGCTTCTGGATTTGGTGTGTGTGATCTCAACGCACCGCTCTGTCCTTATATTTCAGTCTCTCGCCCGCACGAGAAAGCCTCTCTAAAAGTCCCAAATGATCTTCGTTTCATCACCTGGTTTCAGGCGATTTGAGGCGATCTGTGCTTTTCCTGTACTTGTTTTTTTCTTCTGTTCACTACACACTTATATTCTTCCTTCCTTCCTATGTTTCATTCCCTTTTCCCCATATGAGGCTTTCACTACATATAAGTTTTATACAAATCCGTTGAGGCTTGTTAGTGTAATACATTTTTAAAGATTATTAGCTAACTTTTAGCCAATGTGATGAAGGTGAAAAATATTAATTATTTTTAAAACTATTTATATTTGAATAATATCCTTTTGGATATAATTCCTAGTCTATCTCCTTTGCTGAGTTTTTTTTATTTAATGTTATTCCAAGCAGGCGTTCTCCTGTAGTTTAAAATTTAATTTCCAGTAAATGCAAACTTCAAAAGTCCGCCATACTTTCCTATATAGCTATTTCCTCATTCTTCAGTAATATTGTCTGGCTTTAACCGTAATTCACATTTCCCGTTCTCAAACTTCAAAGAAAGACCGCCGCACTGACCTTGCGCTGGTGTGTGTGTGCGCTGTGGGCGTGTATCGCGCTACAACCAAGCAAGTGTTATCAAATCTCGCTACAGTCTTAAACCTGAAATGTTCCTGGCAGTCCATGTAGCCTGAATAAACGTGTTACGCAAGTGCATAAGGCGTATGTAACGGTCTTGTGAAGGGGTGGTAACTCGTGGTCGGCCACTTCTATGGCGATCAGCAGTGGATCCAGTTTGGTGGAAACGAGCTTGAATGTATGATATAGTGTTCCTGTGAATATTGAAATGTTGTGATACAGCTAATATAGTTACTCTAGCAGCTAACATCACTATAGCTATTGCTCGCTGTTGTTGGTTCAATCTTGGCATTGTCAAAAAATATGTTTCTGTTGGACTCTTGGTACTCTCTATTTCAAGGATTACGTTTTCACATGCTTGTGATTAGAGCTACACACTTACCTTCCTTTTAACTGTGATAAATTCTCCCCTACGGCTTTTTTCACATGATTTATCTTGCACCGTGATTATCTCCCCATGAATAGTGCGATCCAATTGTAATTGCACGGGTAAGTGAACAACACTCACACAGAAATGTGTGCCAACTTGCATTTGAGTTCACCCAAGAAAACACACACAGTGCCTTGTTGAACTCTGCACACTTACTTTTTTCCATGAGTATACTACCGTGGAAACAAAACAAAAAAATTTATTGCAAAAATTTTAAGATGGAAAAAAATCCCTTAATTTTTTTTATTCCATTATCAAGTCACCCCTGAAGTCAGTTAGGGTAAGGGATGTAATTAACTGGACGTAATAGTCCGAACGCACTCCTTCGCTTAGCTCAAACACCTTTGCTTAAAAAAACCGTGTGATTGTTATACAATCACACACTACCAGCGGCGTTGTATTACCAAATAAATACATAACATAACTCCGACAAAAATCACTATTTAAATCTAATTGTATATACGAAACAATTCTGAGGAAAAACAATAGATATATTTGTGTGGTCAGCAAGTGTTACCAACAGATTACTGTTGACATTAAAGATAGAGATGTATATATATATAGGAAGATATTTATTTGTTTGTATACTTGTTATGTTTGGAAATATTTGGTAATAATATTTTGAGTCTGAGATTAGAACTCTAGTCAAAGGGCGAATACTCATTTTTTGCTTCGAGTGAAAGTAAATATATAGTCGCCCCACTTGAATATAGTTGAAAGGTTAACATTAGCGCATGCCCAATGAGACGATTAGTCGTCGTTGGCGCTTCCGTGATGACGGACGGATCTTGAAGGCTGTCGGACATATGAGAGTCCGAAGTTTTTGGTCATTGGGATTGATTCTGGGGAAGAGAGGAGTTTTCTCTCAGTATACTATGATGGTCGATATTTCTCCCAGAATATATATGTTAGTGTGCTAGTTACTAGTATTTCCTGAACTTAAGGTAAAGAAGAAACATTTTCTAAAACTTTACCTAGGCCTAACGACGCCATAGATGTTATATCATCTATCTATATATTTGACGGATCGTATGTAGATGATTCCTGTACTAGCAGCACTATGAGTGGACATATGTAACATTCCTTATGGGTATAGAAAACCCAAAGACATTAGATGAGCAAATGAACGGAACTTTCATTTGTAGTGAGGATATCTTTTGGATGAACACCGCTCACTGGGACCGGCGCCATTTTGAATCCCACTGTTGGTCTGTTTGAATTGTCAATCGGAGAACGGAGATATCTTATTACCTGATGGCGATACCAGGACCTACATTGTATTGAAGTCTACTCTTTGTTGTTTGAGATTGTCAACCTTAAAAGAAAGACCCTGTTGAAGCTAAAGCCTAAAAGACTTAGCCTGAAAGACGTAGTCAGCAGAGGGTCTGTAAGGGAGCATTGTGATGACCATTATTATTGTTAACTCAAACTGATGCGACTAGTCAGTGGAGGTATGAGACGATAGACTATCATAACTATATATTTGCTCCTATCGTTTGATTATATTTACATGCTATGAGATTGCCAAATTACTGTTGCCACCCATTTGTCAAGTATCCAATGATTTGTTGTGTCAACCTGTTCCAATGACTGTCAACCGTGCTGTCAGAGTGTGTATCATTAAACTGTCTAAAACGTCTACAGTATTTCGAGTTATCATTGACTTCCAGCCGTGAGGGTATGAGTGCATTATTATCAACTTGTCAACTCTACAGAACCATTTATGCATTCGCGTGTTGACACTCATACTAACACTCATTGTCAACAATACATTCTTGTCGGGGCCTCATTACGTTCCGGGACAAGGTGACCTATATGACCAACACTGCGCCGGGTTTGAGTTGACCACTTAATTTCATCAAGCCCTTATTAACGCGGTGACCTAAAAAAGAGTATTATCAGCAAGGAAATAAACAGATCTTTTGTCTAGGGGATAATTATTTTTAATGTTACTTAATCTCACGAGACAATCACACTCTTGCTCTATCTAGACTAAAGAAAATTATATCCTACAGACGAGCCGACATTTGTCGTGCTTGCTAAAAATTAGAGTTCAATTCCCGGAAAACGAGCTCTCATTTGTCGTACTAGATCATAATTAAAGTTCAATTCCCAGAAAACGAGCACTCATTTGTCGTAGATTTTTGATAGGTATTTAAGATCAATTATAGTCTGGTCTGAATAGAACTAGAACTGGTGATAGCTCAGTGGGAGATAAGGTAAAGAAATAGATTTTCACAAGAGAAATGGTGAAAGGTAAAGTCTGTCCCTAAATTTGAGAGATAATCTATCCAGCCTATCGGATACGACTGAGATTCTTAGATCAGTCAGATTTCCTATATATATATATATATATATATATATATATATATATATATATATATATATATATATATATATATATATATATATATATATATATATATATATATATATTTTAACCACTCACATCTACACACACAGATAAGTGACGACAAATAGACGCACAGACGTGAAAACTATATACATGGAATAGGGATCTTTTGGGACGAGCTGACCAACACACGTAAATAAAGTTTATGTAAAATTTATTGATTATAAAAAAGAGAAACTTCACAACAGCAATATTTTGAATATCAATCAAATACAAATAAACATAAGTTAATGAATTAATTAAAGAGTTAGACTCATAGTTTTAATCCTCCCTCCCTCTGTTGAGACAAGATCCCATTAGAAGAAAGTTATTAACCCCCAAAGAGTCAAAGGTTTATACGCTATGGTCTAAAATTTCCCTCTACAGTAAAGAACAGAGTTTATACGTTAATCCATTCTGAAAGGGACATCATTAGCAATAACTTGCATAAAAAAAATACAAAGTGAGTACATGGATTATACAATAAAAGAATTATTCATCTCTGCTTTCTCTCGCTCTGACAAACCTGTGATCACATCCAGTCACTTTTACCTAATAGGTGCTTTCACAACATCTGGAACGATCGTTAAGGTACACACAGCAAATCCAAGGTTGGTTTTTTGGCGAAACAAGCCCCAGTTTCTCAAAGACTAATTAATCCAAATGTTGGGAAACGCTTGATTCGTTACTATTAGCAGGATGCTGATTATGTCACTTCAATTCTGTCCAGGTAGGAAAATACTTAATAGATCTAATGTTCACAGTGTACAGTAGCTGGGAATATTCGATCGTTAAATCGAGCGTCAGGTAAATAAATCTTTTCAGGATAAATCTTTTTCACAACACAGTGGTTGTTATTCAGATAATTTCAATGTTTGATTCTGTCGCCACCACAGGCTGAATGTATATGAACTTGGAAAAAAAAATCTGGATATCTATAAGTCCAGTTACATTTTATTCCTAATATTCTTTGGGTTGGTACTGTCTTTTTCTGGGTGTAAAACACGAGGCCAGACAAGTCACCTTGAAAACCCGATATTTATATCAGAATGTTCTCTTGTACTGTTGGACTTAAGTCCGTTAT
The DNA here is from genome assembly GCA_024509875.1 of Oreohelix idahoensis. Lineage (NCBI taxonomy): Eukaryota > Metazoa > Mollusca > Gastropoda > Stylommatophora > Oreohelicidae > Oreohelix > Oreohelix idahoensis. Next base: position 342,013 of record JAMPIV010017564.1, read on the forward strand.
TCTCATATTCATATGGACGCCGCTGGTAAGATTTAGGGTTTGACCCAATACTGTGTAAAGGAGAAAAATACAAATACTTAACCATAATATAGTATTCTCAATCCTATCCTTAACCCGCGTAAAATATAATATATTTATCCACTTTGGTTATTTAACTTAAATCATAACCTACAAGCTTAGAGCTTGTCTTATAGTTTAAAACTCCAGTGAAATAAATTCTTGTCATTTAAAAAAATCAATCATAATGAGTTAGAAATAAATACATATTTCGTCAATACTCATGATGAACAGTGCATTTACTAGTTGGTTAAAATATTCTCTGACTGGTTACTAGCTATTAATTAAATTTATTTTATAGCTGGAAGAGTTTAGCTAGAAATTATTATTTATTCTGCTAGCCAATGTAACACAGTAAAACCTAGAGAAATATAAATGACGGACCTATCTAGTAAATCACTCTGCACAAAATCTTAGAGGAATATAATTACCTTCACACAAACTTCTAAGACTATCTCCAGCGAAAAACTAAGAAACTCTACTAATACAAGTGATTATAGATATCGGAGCTAGATGTCTTTAAAATCTGAGGAATACTGAGTAATTGAGTTTAAAATGCTGGGGTTTATATATTAAATCTCCAGAAAATCGCTCGTACTAGTTACTTTTAACACCTAAGTTTAAATCTTGGGGAATACGTTAATCAAAGCAATTTTTCACGCTAGAACCGAAAACCAGAACCCACGCTCTCTCGCTTAGATCAGGCATAACGTAATTTGCTAATCAGTGCCAATATTTCACGTCTCTGCTCGTATGGGCCATTCTAGCGAGAAATGTCCTTTGATCTGGCGATACTCCGTGTTTAATTACCTTTCTAGCGAACGGATTACAAGGGAGGTAGTAGAAATTTTCTCACCTTGGTTCTAAATTATCCGCTCCTAGTACTCCAATTTTTTCCCCGGATCGCTGTCTGATCTATTACAACGATTTTCAATCGCTGGCGTTTTATTACAGCTCAACGTTAGCTATTAGGTCTGCTGGTAAACCTTCATCAAAGGAAATAGCGAACAGCAATAAAATATGCGTGCTAAATTAGAAAAAGAGACAGATCTCTGAGTATAGGAGGGTTTTATGTTAACAAAACAGGTGTAGGTGAAAGCTAGGTAAACGAAAAGTGTAGATAATGAAATAGATATATGAAAACTATTATCATAATATGTCACATGTGTGGAAGGAGGACAGTTTTGACATTTCATCTCTGTTACTCTCCAGCATTCCGCACTATAGAGAAAAACAGAAAGTTCACAGCCGTCATACAATCTTAATTTGGAGTTTGTGCTGTACGGGGAAGTTTTTTAAATGTTGTTGAGATTAGCAAAGGCTGTTCTCGCTTTATTCATTATGTTTTTAATGTCCTTGCCTGTTCCGCCCGTCAGGTGTTACTATGCATCCTAGGAAAGTAAATGTGTCTGTCTGTTCTAACTTCTGGTTCCTTATTGTTATTGGCTCAGGACTGCCCACATTTAGTGTCATGACCTGTGTCTTCTTCAGATTGATGTTCAGACCAACCTGCTGACCATACTTATTCAGTCTATCGGTTTTTTCTTGGATGTGTTGATTTGAATGCGCGAGTAGTGCAATGTCATCTGCATATTACAGGTCTTCCTGTGTAGAAAACGTTGTCCATCTAATTCCTCTTGGACTGCCATCTGTTGTCTGGCACATCACCCAATCTATGGCTGTCAAAAATAATGTTGTTGATAAGGGGCATCCCTGTCCTACTCCTGTTTTCACCTCGCAAGGTAGATTACTCAATCCAACACTTCATGTAAAGTTAGAATAGAGGCTTTTTATGATGGAAACATTGCAACTGGGAATTCCATAAGCCCTCAGTATTTTCCATAATCTGTGTCTGTATGCTGTCGAAAGCCTTTTCAAAATCAACAAAGTTAATTTATAGCTGTTTCTGCCATTCTGAGCACTGCTCTATAATGTTCTTGAGGGTGAATAGATGATCTACACATCTTCTGTTCTTTCTTAAACCCGCTTGTTCTTTCCTCAGTTTATGGTCAACTGCTTTTGAAATTCTCTGGATGATTATCCTGCCTAGTATTTTACTGGGAACTGAGAGGAGAGTAATTCCTCTCCAGTTGTTGAAGTCTGCAAGGTCGCACTTCTTGGGCAATTTGAAAATTATTCCTTTACTCCACTCTGTTGGTGTTGTCTCAGTTTCCCAGACTTGTGCAAATAGTGGTTCTAATAGTTCTGCTGCTAGTTCAGGCTCTGATTAAATAACTCAGCATTTAGATTGTCGTGACCAGGCGCTTTTCCATTTTTTAACCATTTGATAGCTGTGATGATTTCTTCTTTTCGTGGAATGTCTGTATTTACGTCTAAGTCACTTTCAGCCTCAGGAACATTCAGCTGAGTCTCTGGTGGTTCCTTATTCAGTATTTCTCTGAAGTACTCTGCCCATCTTGTGTCCTGCCCCTGTGATGTGGTGAAGAGATTTCCTTGCTTGTCTCTTACTAACGTTATATTGTTTGCACCTCGTTTTCCACTGATAGTTTTTTTGGTACTTGTGCGTTAATTCACCGTCAAATTAATATTTTAGCAATTTATTACCCAAACCGATAACCGTACTATTTCTTACGTTTCTTTTCTTACATTTTTTTTCTTTTTTTCTCGCCTGAATCCAATCGCAGTCTAGGTGACATTTTTTGCCACCCACTTACGCGACGTCACAAATCTCTTACCTACCCCGTCCGTCCTTTTTTTTTTTTTTTTGTAATCCGGAGAAAATACAACTTACTCGAATTTTTTTTTTTTTTTTAACACTTTTGTCTCGTTTTGTGAGGCGCGTTCCGTTCAACCTAGTCGGTTATATTAGGGCGCATGTCCAAATATAAAAGACCCTTAAGTCTAGGCAATTGCTAGTCATCATAATCATCATCATCATCATCAGCTTTCAAGTCCCTATCAGAGTCAGGTACCCATTTACAGCTGGTTAGACTGATGCGTGACACCTGTTCCCTTCCTCGCTGCCGTTGCCTGCTCTAACTCAAGATCAGAGTCAGGTACCCTCTTACAGCTTGTTACACTGATGCGTGACACCTGTTCCCTTCCTCACTGCCGTTGCCTTCTCTAACTCAAGATCAGAGTCAGGTACCCATTTACAGCTGGTTAGACTGATGCGTGACACTAATAATAATAATAGCCCCTTCAGTCATTACTGACTATCGGAATGCGCCCCTGAGGTGACAGCCCTCAGCTGCTTATTTTCCTGGTGCTCCTTTTGACGTTTTCTCCTCACCTCTGCTTCTTGTGTGAGCCTCTCTTCGCCCAATCTGAGGTGGCGCCGTAAGTAGCTTCGCCACTTAGTGCGATCGGCAGCTTCATCCTCCCATGTTGCTGGATCCATGTCCAGTGCCCTCATATCTCTCTTGCACACATCTTTGAACCTCAGCTGTGGTCGCCCAACTGTTCTCTTGCAATCTGCTAATTGTCCGTAGAAGATATCTTTTGGGATGCGAACATCTTCCATGCGGCGAACATGGCCAAGCCAGCGAAGTCTGCGCTGTCTAAGAAGCGTATACATACTTTGAAGGCCAGCACGTGACAACACTTCGACATTTGTCACTTTATCTTTCCACGAGATGCCAAGGATGCGGCGTAGACACCGCAAATGGAAGGTATTGAGCCTTCTTTCTTGCTTAGCATAGGTCGTCCAGGTCTCGCTGCCATATAGGAGTGTGCTGGTGACGCAGGCATTATATACCGCAGCTTTGGTCTTCATTGTGAGTTTAGAGTTTCCCCAAACACGCGATGTGAGGCGGGCAAATGTAGCTGCAGCTTTGCCAATGCGGCTATCGATTTCTGTATCCAGTGAGAGTTTGTCATTGATGGTAGACCCTAGGTATGTGAAGTGGTGCACCACTGCCAATTCATAGTTATCGATAGTGATAACTGGTGCAGCACCCACATCCTGACTCAGCACATTCGTTTTCTTTAGACTTATTGTGAGGCCAAAGTCCTTGCATGCTTTAGTGAAGCGATTCATCAAGCTCTGAAGCTCCTGTTGGCTTTGAGTGACGACTGCAGCATCATCAGCGAACAACAAGTCTCTTATAGTGACCCTTCTGATTTTTGTTTTTTGCCTTCAGCCTTGAAAGATTAAACAGACGGCCATCTGACCTAGTGTGAAGGCATATTCCTTCAGTTGCATCTCTGAATGCATGTTTCAAGAGTAAGGCAAAGAAGATTCCGAAGATGGTCGGAGCCAGAACACAGCCTTGTTTAACGACACTTCGTATATCAAAGGGCTGTGACGTGCTTCCAGCATATTGGACTGTTCCCTTCATGCCGTCATGGAATGACTTTATCATTTCCAGCATTTTAGAAGGGCAGCCTATTTTCAGGAGGATTTTAAAGAGTCCATCCCTACTAACCAGGTCGAATGCTTTTGTGAGGTCTATAAAGGCGATATATAATGGTCTTTTCTGCTCTCTTGATTTTTCCTGAAGCTGGCGGAGAGAGAAGATCATGTCCGTTGTTGATCTGCCAGCTCGGAATCCACACTGTGACTCTAGATATATGCGCTCAGCTAACTTGTGTAGTCGCATTAAGATGACTTTGGCAAAAACCTTACCAACAATACTAAGAAGAGAGATGCCTCTGTAGTTATTGCAATCACTTCTGTCTCCTTTATTTTTATACAGTGTTACAATCTTGGCATCTCGCATGTCTTGAGGAATAGTTGTCTCTTCCCAGCACTGGCACAGCATCCTATGCAGGGGATGTAATAGCGTGCTCTTACAGCATTTGATTAAATCAGGAGGAATCCCATCACTGCCTGGTGCTTTGCCAGAGGGCAAGCTATCAATGGCCTTGCTGAGTTCCTCTAATGTTGGTTCGGCATCCAGCTCCTCCATAGTTGGCAGACTGTTGACACCATCAAGGGCTGCAGGTGTAACGGTATTGTCTCTAGCGTAAAGCTCAGAGTAGTGCTCGACCCACCTCTCCATCTGCTTACCCTTATCGGTTAGCTTCTCTCCGCTGATGGTTTTTTAGCGGTGCCGTCTTACTTTTATGGGGGCCAAGTGCTTTCTTTATACCGTCATACATTTGTCTAATGTTGCCTGTTTGCGCTGCGATCTGGATGCTCTCACTGAGCTGGAGCCAGTAGTCATTTGCACAGCGTCGAGCAGTTTGTTGAACTTTACTTCTCGTAGCCCTCAGGATCTGTAGGGTTCTGGCACTCGGTGAACGTTTGTATTCATTCATAGCACTGCGCTTAGCTTCAATGACAGGTGCCATCACATCTGATGAAGCATCAAACCAGTCATTTGACTTTGCTGTTTTCTTACCAAAGGTGGCAAGTGCAGTACTTTGAATGGTGTTCCGTAGATGCTCCCAGTTCTCTGTAATAGTATCACCATGCTGAGGGCTACTGAGCTCTTTCTCGAAGGTCGCAGTGAATTGAGCGATCATGAAAGGGTCTGACATCTTGCTGGTATCAATGCGTGGTTTCCCTTCATGTCTGACACGATAGAGTTTTCTTGGTTGTGCTCTGATTTTGCAGCAAACCAAGGAGTGATCTGTATCACAGTCTGCACTATGGTACGAGCGCGTGGAGAGCACAGACCTGAGGAGTGGCCTTCTGACGAGAATCAGGTCAAGTTGGTGCCAGTGCTTGGATCGTGGGTGACTCCATGACACCTTATGCTGGGGTTTTGTCTGAAAGTAGGTGTTGGTCACGCAGAGGTCATGGTGGACGCACAACTCTAAGAGCCGTTGTACATTTTCATTCATCTTGCCAATACCAAACCTGCCCAGACATGAAGGCCATGAAACATTATCGGCACCCACTCTAGCGTTAAAGTCACCAAGGAGAACAAGCTGTTCTTGCCCAGGTATGCTTTTAATAATTGCTGTTAGATTCTCGTAGAACTCATCTTTAGCTTCTGAGGCAGAGTACAGAGTAGGAGCATACACACTGACAAGGGTGATGGGACCTGTGCTAGTTTGCAGGCGGAGCGTTAACAGGCGTTCTGATCCATTCTCGCCTGGTTCAACCATTTTAGTTAGCGATTTTTTGACCGCAAAACCTACTCCGTGTTCTCTAGCTTTATTAAGATCTTTCCCTTGCCAATAAAATGTGTAGTCCTTCTCGCTCACCGTTCCAGAGCCGCCAGGCGCGTTTCCTAAAGTGCAGCTATATCTACCTGAAGTCGTTTAAGCTCATCATTAATTATGGCTGTCTTCCTTACATCATTTACATCCTGTAGGTTTTCGGATAGTCCAGTCAACATAGTCCGGACGTTCCAGCATCCCAATCAGAACCTCTCCCACTGTCGGAAGTAGCCCCTGGCGCCATGCCCTACGCCACTTGGGCAAAATGCTTATAACCGGTAACTGCTACTTCCCGTGTTTTGCCGACACCTATAGGGTGAAGCTGGAGTGTCCTCTCCAGGGCGCGAGCTTGGGCACAGTTATATGGAGATCAAGCTGTTGCCCATGCAGCATGTTCCCCCTCTCCACACAGCCGGTAGATCCAAAGGAACGGCAGTAGCCGATACAGTTTGGTACCAGCCATGTCGCAGGTGTTGCGTGACACTACCAAGCTTTGAACCCGAAACCCGGTAAATTATTGCGGTAGTGGAGCGTTAGAGACTTCACTATACTTGGTCCAGCATCGAGAGGTCGGGCCTACCTAGCTATAAATGGGTACTTAACTTTGAGTTAGGGAAGGAAAAGACAGCGAGGAAGGAAACTGGTCTCCCCACCTCTCGATGCTGGACCTAGTGTAGTGAAGTCTCTAACGCTCCACTACCGCAATAAGTTACCGGGTTTCGGGTTCAAAGCTGGGTAGTGTCACGCATCAGTCTAACCAGCTGTAAATGGGTACCTGACTCTGATCTTGAGTTAGAGAAGGCAACAGCAGCGACTTCCCTTGTTTCCTGTGTACCGTTAACTTGTAGAACTGATTAAATACCGTTTTATTGGTTTATAAACTTAAAATACGGGGGGGGGGTGAGGGCGGGTCTGTCGTAAGTGTGTCAACTATGAATGCACGAGGAACGTTTTTTTTTTTTAACTTGCCCTCCCAAACCACAATGTGAAATCATTCTTTTCATTTTCTTTCTCTTATCTATGGTGTTTAGCGTTTCTGGTGTTTTCCAGTCTTGGTTTTTTCTTTCCTGGAATCCCAAGCATGACTTGCTGCTTTCCTTGTATATTTTTGAGATGGTGTTGAATTTCTGGTGGACATCATAGATCTCTGTTCTGTCCTGGCTTTTGGCAATCTGATATCGTCTCTTTCCCCATTACTCTTTCGTTATAAATATTGTGTGTTCCAACTTTCGCATTGAGGTCTCCTATTACTATAATAAGATCGTACCTGGGTGCAGTTTCCATTTCCTTTTGTACCTGTTGAAAGAACTCGTCCTTGATCTCTTCATCGCTCTCGTTTGCTGGTGCATAGCATTGTATAATTGTGGTGTTAGTGAATCTCCCTCTCAGTCTTGTTCTTATCAATCTGTTGTTGATGGGTTTCCATTCCAGTAAAGACCTTTCCATTCCGGTCTTCAGGACAATAGCTACACCTTCGTTGTGCTGACCATCCTCTCTACCAGAGTAAAGTACTGATTCCCCTGTAGCTGTTTTTATTCTCCCCGTCCCGGTCCATCTGCTCTCACGTATTCCCAGGATATGTAATTTGTTCTTCATCTCTGCTGTGATTTGTCTCAGTTTTCCTGCCTCATTCATAGTTCTGACGTTCCAGAATCTAATTTAGGTTTCATGTTTTGCTGTCAGGGCATCCGTTTTCATGCCTAAAGCTTTCTTTCGGCTTTCACCATTGGCAGGCATACGAGCCGGAGACTCCGGATGTCCGTCTCGCATCAAAGTTTTTTCCATTTGTTGCCGTTTCCGTAACATGTGCGATTTTGTACTTAGACAGTGGTGTGGGCCCTATGCTAAAACCCCCAACCTTTAAGACCAGGGTACCAGCTTTTGTCTGACCCTTACCCACACAGACCAGTCCAGCTTGGTTGAACCTACTATGAGTAAAACTCCCACTGGCATAGCTCTGGGGTTATCAGGGTACGCAAGCTGCCATACTGTCGTAATTTTATAGATAGGCCTGAGATATTTATGGTCCCGTCCGAGCAGAGGTGATATAGTGAGAGCTTTGTGAGAGGTAGGTGTGAGAAATAGTCCTGTTTACGAGGAGAACTGATGTAAGAGAAAATAAGGTCTTGGGTTGAGTAATTGCTCTAAATCCAGCCTATCTAGTACGACACACTTTAATGGAGACGCACTTTCTCACTTGATACTGATTCAATTTACACCACACTCCCGTACGCACACACCAATAATTTTGTGACATAAATACGTACATACGTAGAAAACAGATAAACTATGGGTCACATATAAATGTTCAGGGAGGTTTTGACCAACACCAATAGCTTAAGGTTTATTAAGTTTATTATATCGTTAGAAAATAGATCACAACATCAATACATAGTTATCATTACATCAGTGAATTATAGTTACATAAGAGAAAGAAAATCTACCCTCGCAAACCCTCGCTCTGATATATGGAAAAATTAGGGAAGATCCCAACAGAGGTAATTTACCCAAAAGATCAGAACAATGATTGCTAATGGGAGTGGGGAGTAGTCAGGACGGATAAAGAATATGTCCTTAATTTAAACTATCCCGCGGGCCTTCAGACTTAGTAAGAGATAGATAAAAGAGAAGATGTTATATTAGTAGTAACTTAAGAAATAAATATTTTTGTTCCGTTTCACTCTCTACATACATACAGTAAGCTCACTACAATTATGCTTACCCCTCTGCCGACGCTGCATACATTCCATGGAATTAATCAAACACAATGTATTTAAGACTATTATATGTCCTGTTGTTTGTCCAGTTAAGCCCCAGAAAACTCCGTCTAGGCAACGGCTATTTTTTTCGGAGATTCGCTGAATTGGTGCGTTGATTATATATTGTTCCTTGGTATTTCTCTTCGTACTGCAGGTATTTGGTTTGAGATAAGTTTTTTCTAGGTGGTTTCACTGTCTTGGAAATTTATAAGTTAATATATGTTTTCACCCGGAGTGGTCTAGCCTACAGTGGCTATGACGCTCTCTGCCGTAGTGATTGTGACAATACAGCGGAATGTTACTCCCAGGCTGTTCTCGGAAAGAAATAGCCGGGTATGACCCGTGAATGCTCTCTGTAGAATTTGGTGGTACGAAAACTTTACTGTCATATGGGTTTGTTTAAAAAAATTAGTGCTGTAAGTGCTGCCTCATCAGGCCAGGAAAATGTATATGTATAAAATGAAAAAATCTTCAGGCTATGTCCCGTTTCAGTTTAACATTTAACACACATTTTATGCAGCAGTGTTCTGATTATTTAACCGCTCTCATGGATGGAGAGGGCTGATCGCTAAGGGTCTTCAACATCAGAGTTTTTGCTGACAATGTGTGTATGTTAGGAACATATAATTGGGATGCCGTAAGACATCTGACCATGCATCTCTCTAAGAACCGTTGGATGGCAAAGGTATGATAACCTATATAAAAGAGAATATAGATAACAGGCAATCCTACTATAATTATATTCTAACACCCGCGTTTTAAGTAAGACCTGTAAAATCACTCCGGTATTTAATTATTTATATTAAAATTGAACTTCACGAGTGTCTAGCTAATATATCGCTTTTAACACTAGCTATGAACAGTTATTCACTTAAGATTTACACAAGATGAAATAGAAATAAATTGTTATTAAACAATTTCGATCGCCTAGCGTCTTATAATTATTTTACGCATCTATTACTCGGGGAATAACGGGTAGTTACATTTTTCGATTTACAACTGGAGAACTTTGCTATAGGTGTATTTAATAGGTTTAAATTAACACAAAAATCCAGTGAAATATAATGAACTTAACACGTTAAAACTCTTAAATGCTAACAATATCGGAAGCGATCATAACCTCTGCATAGTTAACTGAGAATTAAACTGAAGAAGTTATACCAACCGAATTAAAATAGAAAAATAGATGTGCACAGACTGCAATCAAATGATATAAAGGAGGAATATAATGTCAAAATGAACAACTTTTTCGATGCTTTAGGCAAAATTGACAACGATATCGATACTAAATGGGAACAACTGAGAACAGCAATGACAGAAGCAGCTGTAGCGACCACCGGATACCTAGTACATAAAAAGAAAAAATGGATGAGAGAAGATACTTGGGATAAAATACAAGAAAGGAAAACAACAAAACTTAAACTACTAGCGGCAAGTACACATAGTGCAGTTGAATCTTGCAAACTAGCGTATAACTTGTTAAATAAAGAAGTGAAGACAAAAACTCGAAGAGATAAAAGACATTTCATCAATGAACTGGCCGTAGAAGCTGAAAATGCTGCAAGAACTGGTAATAGTAGGTGCCTTTATCAAATTACAAAACCTCTATGTCACCAGCCTACTGCTATGGAAACACCTGTTAAAGATAAATTAGGGAATTCAATACCAACAGAAAAAGAACAAATGAAGAGATGGGATGAGCACTTCATGGAGGTGCTAAACAGACCACCACCAACAGTAACACCTGATTCTAATAATGAAACACCCACAACTACCTTGCCAATAACTTGCGATTAACAACCACCACAACAATGGAAAGACAGTATTATTGTAAAGTTACCGAAGAAAGGTGATCTATCAGACTGTAATAACTGGCGTGGTATATCTCTATTATCAGTACCTGGAAAATTATTATGTTGCATGATGTTAGAAAGACTTAAATTGCATGCTGACGAAAAGATCAGAGAAGAACAAGCGGGTTTCAGGCCGAAACGATCATGCATTGATCAAATATTCACACTAAGAACAATTATAGAAGAATCAGTGGAAAGGCAATCACCACTTATTATCACCTTCGTCGATTTTCAAAAAGCCTTTGATAGTCTACACCGCCCATCATTGTGGAAGATACTTACAATCTATGGTTTTCCAACAAAATATGTGAATATAATCAAAGCGCTATATGACAATGCAAGATGTTGTGTTAGAACAAATAAAGGGAATACAGAATGGTTTACAGTAGAAACAGGGGTGAAACAAGGCTGTATTATGTCACCACTACTTTTTTGAATAGCTATTGATTGGGTTATGAGAAACTATACCCACAATGAACAATTAGGTATACAATGGACAAATGGAAAATTCCTGGGGGACCTGGATTTCGCAGATGATTTAGCATTCTTAAGTTACACATTAAATGATCAATTACTTTGAAACAAATGTAAATAAATATGACTGGTGATTGTGAAAAAATAAGTTTCGTCATTGAAATTGGTTTTAGGACTGAAATATAGTTATTTAGTTTTGGCTTGTTAAAAATAGGACTTGCCAAAATGTTGATGAACCGATGTGGTTTTTCCGTGGCTTGTGCCTGAAGGAACTTATTAAATTTACATACATTTCCCAAATGATAATATAAAACTATTCACAAATTGATGATCACTCACTCACTGGAGTCTGGGGTTACCTCTGATTTTGGTTCTTCCGTGAGAACTAGCATGAAGCAATCACCGGTGCTTGCTGAGGTGGTTCATGAATGCATCCTTTTCGCATGCTGAGATTGCCAGCATAGTATGAATCTTTAACACCACTAGCAGTATAGACATGTCAAATTCACAGCATAAAATTTATGTTTACAACTTACCCCAATATGGATGATATATTTATTGCTCAGTAGAATATTCTTAGCAACTTAACACAGATGCCTCGAATACCCGTCTGGGGTATTATTTTTATTTTATAATCCCTCTGTGACTTGTGAGTGGTCCTGTAGAATTCCGGGTTCCGTAGTAATATTGACGAGTCTTCTACTGATATACAGAGATGCGCTTAATACGTTTTTGATTGCCTGGTCGTAAAAATTCCGAATCCAACTCTATTCTTTTCTGTGGCAAGGTCTGAGTTGTCTACGTTGACGATTTCTAGAATGCAGTGCCGTATGTTAAACTTTTTCTACGTTGTATCGTAGTTTACCCAGTAGAGCCTATTAACCCGGGCATCTAAAGACACCATTGTAGTTCAGGGAATTAATCGATTATACGAATTCTTGTATCGCTAATTTGGCACTATACGCTGAATAGACGGACCAATGGAATTGCACCTTCATGCAGTGTTTATAAAAACGTACTAGCCTAACATGGCGATCTCAAATCTGTGCAAACCAATTGAGGATGGCATTAAACTACAGCATTATGAGCAAAGTACCACCTGGAAGAGGTTAGTCATTTAACAATAGGAATGTTACTTTATAGGTAGTTATAAAGACTTCCACGAATAGTATTATACGAATAGAGAAATCTCCAGTGGAATGCATCGAGACATTGGATAAGTCGAATACTTTGCTGTTTAGGTTACGCATAGAAACAAATGAGAGTATGTAATTAAAAGACAATTAGCTAGAAAGTTGAACATTAATACAGGGCGAATTTTAAGCCTAAGATGTAGGAAATCGCTCCAGGAATAAGGAGGAAAATATAAATCTTAGATTTCAATATTTGCACATCTGGACAAGTTATGCCTACATGTTGAAAACGCAAACACAGTTCAGCAGTATTTTTTTCTCTGTCGCCGGATTTGACCTATATGGGACCCTGCTTCTTGCGAAACGAGGCCATTCAATTTTGATAAATACAGCGAGCTACAGAGTGTTAATGAAAATTGCCTTTGCCTTCTGTATCTAAGAGCAGACCATAAATAACCATTAACAGCTCGACTGTATGTACTTCAGGGTAAGAAAAAATGTATATATACACACACACACACACACACACACACACACACACACACACACACACACACACACACACACACACGAGGGTCGTTCAAGTCAAACCGGGACTTTTGTTTGTACAAACTAAAAGAACAAATTTGTGGGTGTGAAATTGCCATTTATTTTTCGATATAATCCACTGCAACATTTATACACTTATCCCAGCGTTTAATTAATGCTTGAAAAGCTTTAGCGTAGAAAGCTATGTCAGTACTCCTGAACCATCGTAAGACTTCGTCATCAGTGCTAAAATGCTGACCTCCCAGGTACTCTTTCTTGGGTCCAAACAGGTGGAAGTCGCTCGGAGCGAGGTCTGGGCTGTAAGGGGGATGTGGCAATATCTCCAACCCGAGTTGCTGTAATTTCCACGTAGTGCGGTGAGCGGTATGTGGTCGTGCGTTATCCTGTGGAAACAGGACGCCTTTTCTTATCAAACCAGGCCGTTTTTTCCACAGATGGTTATGCACATCACTTAGAATGTGACAGTACTTTTCACTGTTGATAGTGGCACCACGGGGTAGAAAATCTACGTGAATAATGCCACATTTGTCCCAGAAAACACTCGCCATCACTTTCCCAGCAGACGCAATTTTCCGAAATTTTTTGGGTGGTGGTGAGTCCATATGCTTCCACTGCATGGATGCTCGTTTTGATTCCGGAGTGAAATGATGCACCCAGGTTTCATCACACGTAATGAAGCGATTCAGAAAATTCTGGCCTTCCCTGCCACAACGATCCTTCAACTCAGTGCAGTCCCGGTTTGACTTGAAAGCCCTCATATATATATATGACTTTTTGTTCTGGAAGTACAGGAAGGAATGCTAGCGTGGTGATACTACTGACAGTAGTAAGTAAAAAGTGTGACCTACCTCGTATTACCTTTACCGTTACCGTTATTACCGTTAGGTGGCGTACGCGTCACGGGTCAGTCCCTGATAGATAATGAAAATGGCGGTGAACAGAGTTAGTGCACGTTGGGTGCCAAGACAGTTTTCCGCTTTTGACCGGCAGAGAAGAGTTCAAGTCTGCACTGAGTTGAAGGATCGTTGTGGCAGGGAAGGCCAGAATTTTCTGAATCGCTTCATTACGTGTGATGAAACCTGGGTGCATCATTTCACTCCGGAATCAAAACGAGCATCCATGCAGTGGAAGCATATGGACTCACCACCACCCAAAAAATTTCGGAAAATTGCGTCTGCTGGGAAAGTGATGGCGAGTGTTTTCTGGGACAAATGTGGCATTATTCACGTAGATTTTCTACCCCGTGGTGCCACTATCAACAGTGAAAAGGACTGTCACATTCTAAGTGATGTGCATAACCATCTGTGGAAAAAACGGCCTGGTTTGATAAGAGAAATCGTCCTGTTTCCACAGGATAACGCACGACCACATACCGCTCACCGCACTGCGTGGAAATTACAGCAACTCGGGTTGGAGATATTGCCACATCCCCCTTACAGCCCAGACCTCGCTCCGAGCGACTTCCACCTGTTTGGACCCAAGAAAGAGTTCCTGGGAGGTCAGCATTTTAGCACTGATGACGAAGTCCTACGATGGTTCAGGAGTACTGACATAGCTTTCTACGCTAAAGCTTTTCAAGCATTAATTAAACGCTGGGATAAGTGTATAAATGTTGCAGTGGATTATATCGAAAAATAAATGGCAATTTCACACCCACAAATTTGTTCTTTTAGTTTGTACAAACAAAAGTCCCGGTTTGACTTGAACGACCCTCGTGTGTGTGTGTGTGTGTGTGTGTGTGTGTGTGTGTGTGTGTGTGTGTGTGTGTGTGTGTGTATATATATACATTTTTTCTTACCCTGAAGTACATACAGTCGAGCTGTTAATGGTTATTTATGGTCTGCTCTTAGATACAGAAGGCAAAGGCAATTTTCATTAACACTCTGGAGCTCGCTGTATTTATCAAAATTGAATGGCCTCGTTTCGCAAGAAGCAGGGTCCCATATAGGTCACATCCGGCGACAGAGAAAACAATACTGCTGAACTGTGTTTGCGTTTTCAACATGTAGGCATAACGTGTCCAGATGTGCAAATATTGAAATCTAAGATTTATATTTTCCTCCTTATTCCTGGAGCGATTTCCTACATCTTAGGCTTAAAATTCGCCCTGTATTAATGTTCAACTTTCTAGCTAATTGTCTTTTAATTACATACTCTCATTTGTTTCCATGCGTAACCTAAACAGCAAAGTATTCGACTTATCCAATGTCTCGATGCATTCCACTGGAGATTTCTCTATTCGTATAATACTATTCGTGGAAGTCTTTGTAACTACCTATAAAGTAACATTCCTATTGTTAAATGACTAACCTCTTCCAGGTGGTACTTTGCTCATAATGCTGTAGTTTAATGCCATCCTCAATTGGTTTGCACAGATTTGAGATCGCCATGTTAGGCTAGTACGTTTTTATAAACACTGCATGAAGGTGCAATTCCATTGGTCCGTCTATCATACAGTTTGCAATAAGTATGGTGCGCCGTTTGGTCAGAATGACGTGTTGTGAATCAGACTTCACGACAACTGGGTAAACTTCACCACAGCACACTGATACTTGAATTTGCGTAAGTCATCGAATAACACTCCGTGTACAACAGTACCACAATTTTTTTGACGAAACAAGTGATGAGATTCATAGTACATCTACAGCAACAATAATGTCCTATGGTCGGTCAAACATAAACCAAAAACTCATGTGTGGTTCATCAACGCCTCTGCACTCACTCCCATACTCAAATACTTCTCTCTGCTCTCATATATCTCTAGGGCACTTGATCCTTCAGGGTATAGTGCCAAATTAGCGATACAAGAATTCGTATAATCGATTAATTCCCTGAGCTACAATGGTGTCTTTAGATGCCCGGGTTAATAGGCTCTACTGGGTAAACTACGATACAACGTAGAAAAAGTTTAACATACGGCACTGCATTCTAGAAATCGTCAACGTAGACAACTCAGACCTTGCCACAGAAAAGAATAGAGTTGGATTCGGAATTTTTAAGACCAGGCAATCAAAAACGTATTAAGCGCATCTCTGTATATCAGTAGAAGACTCGTCAATATTACTACGGAACCCGGAATTCTACAGGACCACTCACAAGTCACAGAGGGATTATAAAATAAAAATAATACCCCAGACGGGTATTCGAGGCATCTGTGTTAAGTTGCTAAGAATATTCTACTGAGCAATAAATATATCATCCATATTGGGGTAAGTTGTAAACATAAATTTTATGCTGTGAATTTGACATGTCTATACTGCTAGTGGTGTTAAAGATTCATACTATGCTGGCAATCTCAGCATGCGAAAAGGATGCATTCATGAACCACCTCAGCAAGCACCGGTGAGTGCTTCATGCTAGTTCTCACGGAAGAACCAAAATCAGAGGTAACCCCAGACTCCGAATGGAGCTGTGAGTGAGTGATCATCAATTTGTGAATAGTTTTATATTATCGTTTGGTGAATGTATGTAAATTTAAT